>WEIV01011857.1:0-32700 GCA_013390005.1 Calyptomena viridis | reverse complement strand
ATTTAAAAAAAAAAATTAATATAGGGGCAAGAGGAAGGTTTCACTAGAGATTATTATAAGCAGACAGTTTTGAGAAGAGCTTCGTTGAACAGCAGAGTTGCAGCCTCTTGTATAATCAGGCTATGTTTGTTTTCTGATTCTCCACCTATGTCTGCTCCCTTATCAGTCTAAACCCTCCTGAGCTTTTTATCCATGCTCTTGTTACTAATTATCATGTATCAAAAGACGAATACAGGCTTTTAAAGCTTTCTGCCCTGTTTCAAACTACTTCTCAAGGACCCACAGAAATCCTAATAAGTCCTAATCAATAGCAGTTCCTAATAAATCAGAAGGTAATTGGGATGACTATCTATATGCCAATACTTTTTTTTACATAAAGTGGCAGAGCTGATTGATTAAACCTTGTGCTGTGCTGGTGGGAAGACTGTGGTTGTATGTGATGCTCTCTTGCAGACCAAGCATAGCTATGGCAGTTAAGAAACCCTCTGGGGCTGGAGTCTCACATACCTCCCTGCAGGGTTCTCCTTTCCTTCATGTCCATTCTGCAACACCGACAGGAGTCTGACTCCTGGTTTCTGCTGACAATTCCTGTTGCAGATCTGGTGAAGGTAGAGGGATCAGAAGTTTGGAGGGCACGGTAGCACAGAAATATGGCATGACTAATTTGTAGCAAGTGATAGGATATGTCAGTTTTATGCTGTCAAGGGATATACCTTGGGGGTGATGTGTTTTCGTTCTCATCACAGTGTGCAGTAAAGATATTAATTGCTGAGGCACTATCAAATATCTGTTTTTCTCCCTCCAGCAGAGCTTTGGCTGGTGGGCCATGTCTGAAGTTTTGCTTTCACTTGCAGCTAAGAATGAGTTTGTTGTCTTTTTTTCTCAAACATTTGAGATTTAGGTTTCTAAGGTGACAGTAAATCTGTGTGGAGGCTAGGGGAGTGTGAGAAGAAGTGCTGTATTACTTCTGAAGCTTGGCTGCCAGTTTTTCCTCAGCTGACTAAACTTCAAAAGTAGGCTACGTGTTTCTGCCACAGTCTTCTTCCTGCACTTTTCATCACTTTGCAAGGAAGTAGTTTTACTAGTAGTCAAAGCAGTATGCATTTTAGTGAGGAAGATAAATCAAACTGCTCCTAGTTTATCCCCCCAACTGTTGTGAGGATTTTGTTTGGAAGCATTTTGGGGATTTTTTTGTTCATTTGTCCTTATAGGGAAGCTAGAAAGGAGCTCGAATATTGCTGTAGGTCCATGGAGGAAGAAGCACCACCTTACTCCTTTGGGAACAATGGATCTGGAGTGCTATTGCTGTGCAGTGATCTAAAGGGGAAGAGAGGCAGGAGCAGCAAGTGAAAAATGACTTTTGGATTTCAAAATAAGCTTGTAGCAAATAAGAGGATGGAGTCTTGAATTGAAGGATTTTCAAAATAGCAAAAAAAGATCTTCCAGCTCGTATATTTGCCATTTCTATGGTGTTGGCCTTGAGTGGCTGCATTCCTGGAGGTGTCTGATAACAGCTCAGAGCTGTGCATGGCTGGATCAATAAGGCATATCCAATAATGTCTGAAATCTGCCAGCAAAGCACTTTCACCTTTTCTATATCATGCTTTTGTTTGACATATTATTGTCCACTACACAGAGGTGTATTGAGAGGCTAAGTTAGACCATGTTAGTACAACATGTAAAAGCCTAATGTGAAAACATCAGGGATTTCTCTTAGGGGGAGAATTTACAGGTACAGCTGGCATAGGAGGAGGTGTGAATTTATAAGAGCAACCTTTTCTCTTTTTTTTTCCCCTTTGTCTTCTCTTCCACGTTCCTCTGTTTCCAGAAGGGAACAAGACAGTAGTTGCTGTTCTCTGGGTTTCCAGCTCTGTTTCATTCCCATGTGTCCCATGTGAGATAGGAAGAAAAGTGTCTCAGAACAGCCAGAAGTTGGTTTGGTTTGGGTAGCTATGGCACTGACAAAGATGAGAAATAAGGTTTTGCAGCCATTTGTCAATCAGGTGATGGGGGAGTGGTAATGTGTGAGATCTATTCCTGATCGTCTCAGGCAAAATCCTGCATTCACCTGAGAAGCAAAATCACAAATCTTCTATGCAGAGCACCACAAGATGCATCATCCTTGTATGTCTGATGGAGTTAAGGCATGATGAGACTGACTATGGCAGTGATCCCTCAGTGACTGCCTCTCACTTTGAAGACAGGAGTGAGCAGCTAATTGTCAGGATGACCTCAGAATGTGGTTGAAGCAGACACCAGTGTTTGCTTTGCAGCTGGGGTGATGTGTGACTGTGGCAGCACACTCAGGGTATGTGTACCATGGTATCACTGTAGCACAGGAGCAACACTGAAGCTGCTTTGGCTGACAGGTAGAAACCTGAAGTGTGAAAGAAGTAGCTGAATCTCTTTCTGAGAGTTGCCTTGGGATACAAGAGAATGAAATGAGAACTGGAATGTGTTCAGCCCCTGTGGTGCACTTGGTGTGATGCTAATCCTTCACAAATTTTTGGCCAATGAGGACTTGTTTATGGAGGGGTATATATTAAGGTCTTTTGTGTGTGTGTCATTTCAAGGATAATATTGCTATATAACAGTGCATATTAAATGACAATCATTTGTTATTGCTATTTAGGATCCTCTCTGAGGATCCCAACAACAATGTTCTCCCAAAAGCAAATGTCATTAATCTTATATTTATTGTTCCTCTTGATTCAAGGCATTGGATAATCATCCACACTTCTCTGAATATATCAGTGCTTGGAATTTATGTACTATATATAATATGTGGCAGCATGGCAACGTGATGTTCTGTACCAATAGGGCTATTTTTGAAGTGCTTTCCTAATTGACTTCCTATTATCATCTTCCATTAACCTTTGTCCTGGTTGCAGACTGTTAATGATGAACAGACCTGATTTGGGTGAAAGTGCATTGTTAGCTTAATTATCTTTTAATCAGGTCCACTGGATTACTGCAATAAATGCTGATTACTATCTCAGTCTCTTGCTTACCCGAGTTCTGCATTTGCACTGCAGATTGTCTGCTAAAAATGTGCCCAGGTTTTTTTTTGATTTGTTCTGAATATCCTGACTACAGGATTCGTGATTGACTGTCGGTCCTTTGGAAGTTACAACGTGGACTTGCAATATTGGTATTAGAGCAAGAAAAGGGCTGCAGTCAGACAGATGTTTGTAAGGGGTATATATTAAGGCCTCCTGCTGCATGACCCTTACCATAGATGTTCACATGTACCATCATTTTCTGCTGGAATCCCAAAAGGCTCTTGCTTAGAATCCTAATTAAGATTTCAGTGTATAAATGAACAGCAGTGTGATTCCTTCTCACCCCGTGGTGCTGAGAGCCTGTTTATCTCAGCTTCGACCTCTGTGGGCAGAAGGTACATGTGGTAAGTACTCAGTACTTAGTACTAGTTCTAAGTCTAAAGCTGGTAAGAAGGTACCTCTATTCCTTTGTGGAGAAAACCACACAGATCTTGAGTTTTGCTTTTGTTCAAAATCCTAAATGCTACACAAAGTCAACTTTCAGGTTGTCATCCAAGCCGTGTTGTTTTGCCTTCCCACCTCAGCAGCATGAAGTGGTTTCCTTGACTCATGCTGTGATTTGTACTTGCAATTCTGAGAAGCCTGACCTGACTCGAGTGCTTCACCCTGAAATATTGACCTGTGACTGAAAGTGGTTGAGAATCATGTATTTATTTATCCTCTCATGCCACTGTCAGAGTTGGCTTTAATTTCTAACATGAAAGTTGACTTGAAGTAAATTTTCTGGGGTTTACTGTCTGTGCCATAGCTTATTGAAAGAGCAGTTTTCATTCAAATCTGCAGTGATTTTGCATGTCCCTGTTACCTACAGCTATGAAAAAGCAGTGCATCAGGGTATGCCATGAAATAACCTTGGAAAACCACACAGAAGCAGCAGCATGAAGCTAAGTTTCTAAACCTGTATTTAAGAACTGAAGTACTTACACTTTGCTGACAGAGAAGAATACTCTGTGGCTCTATTCAGCTTGACTTGTTCTCAGAGCAAGTGTCCTCTGTTGTGATGTTTCAGGTGGGAAATTCATGTTTATAATCTGAGAGTGCTCCTTTAGAACAGATTTTATTACACCTGTACTTTTCTTAGTGTGCAGCTCTGAATGTTGCATGACCAACCTTTTTGCTTTTCAAGTGTCTTTTATAAATCATGGCACATTGATATACTGTCACATCAATAAATTAAATTTAGGGACTAACCTAAACAGATGCCAAAATCACTAGCAGTTAATTAACCTTCTGTATTTCTCTCCAAATTGACTTCAGTTTAATTGACGACATGGGCTCAGTTCACTTGCTATGTGCTCATACAAACAAACAAAATGCTCATGACACAGAATTGAAGGATGTGGAAAGGGAAGAGGGAAAGTGAGGAAAGAATGGAAAAGGTGTGTGAACACATCTCCATCACAGAGTACTAGCAGCAAAATATTAACTGTGTGGTTGTGGCAGTAGAACTGGGAAAGAATGGGTGACACTTAGGGCTTTCCTGTGCTACCTTTGCCCCTGGAACCCAGTGAGAATATTTGATTGGGCTGGGTGGCAAAGGTTTCAACTTACTAGGGTTTGTTGTGGAGCTGTGGTGATATATATTTATTTTTTTAACAATAACAACAAACACCCAGTTTCCTAAACAGGCATGATAGCTCATTGAAAATTACCTGCTTTTGGGTCAGCAAGAGGCTCTTGGAGCTATATTCATTCATATGTTTTCATTGAAGTTAATACAGAGTGTTTTATTTTTATTCTTATTCTTGTTCCTTGTTTCCAAATCACAGATGAGAGGAGCACAGTTCATCTAAGCTTGTTGAGGAGCATGAAAATGACTCCATATTGCTTCTCTGGCGTAACCTTAATTAAGATGGCATTTGTTTGATGTGTATGGCCAAGTGTGGAATTATTGTGCTTTCTTAAGTGCTGGAGTATTTTGTGCCCTTATCTGGGAACCTGTGTTCCTGTACTTAGCCTTTGTGCCAGTGTGCTCTGGACAACCTGTTAGTTATGGACCATAGCAGAGGTCTGTACTTACATCCTCCCAAGGATGCTGGTGTGAATGATCTTCGAGATCTGACCTGAACTTGACTCTGTGGGGGTGGCATTTAGTCAGTGGTTTACTTCATTTCACTCCCCTTTGGAGCTGTGCACCCTTAACCCAGTCCTGCTACCTTGTGTTATGGAGAAATGTCTGTGGTTTTAGTGAAACCATAGTGCCCTGGTTGCCCTGATTCTGACTGCTCTGTGTGGGACTCATGGTTTAAAGTACTTTAAACAACCTTTAAAAAACCCTTGACCATAGAATCATGTAGATTGGCATAAAGCCCAACCTTTGACCAGTCACCACCTTGTCAACTAGACCATGGCACAAAGTGCCACAGCCAATCGTTTCTTGAATGTCTCCGGGGATGGTGACTCCATCACCTCCCTGGGCAGTCCATTCCAATGTTTAACAACCCTTTCCATGAAGAAATTCCTCCGGATGTCCAGCCTGAACTTCCCCTGCTGCAGCTTGAAGCTGTGTCCTCTAGTCTTGTCACTGGTTGCCTGGGAGAAGAGAGCAACCCCCACCTGGCTGCAGCCTCCTATCAGGTGATTGTAGAGAGTGACACGGTCCCTCTGAGCATCCTTTTCTCCAGGCTGAATAACTTCAGTCACTCCTCAAAGGACTTACCCTCCAGAGCCACCCACCAGCTCCCTTGCCCTTCTCTGGACTCACTCCAGCACCTCAATGTTTTTCCTGTAGTGAGGGACCAGAACTGGACACAGTACTTGAGGCTCAGCCTCACCAGTGCCAGGTACAGGGGGTCAATCATTGCTCTGGTCCTGCTTGGCCACACTATTTTTGATCTAGGCCAGGACGCCAGTGGCCTTTGTGGCCACATGGGCAAACTGTTAGTTCATGTTGTTGCCCAGCACCCCCAGGCCCTTTTCCACTGAGCCACTTTTCAGCCACTCTGCCCTCAGCCTGTAGTGCTGCACGGGGTTGTTGTGGCCAAAATGTAGAACCTGGCACTTGGCCTTGCTGAACCTCCTACTGGTGGTCTTGGCCTGTCTGTGTAGCCTGTCCACATCCCTCTGCAGTCTTCCTGCCCTCCAGCAGATCAGCTTGGTGTCATCCATGAATTTGTGCTCACTGATAAAGACATTAAACAGGACAGGGCCCAACACTGATCCCTGGGGACACCACTAGTGACTGTTCCCACTGGATGTGTCCCCATCCCCAGCACTCTCTGCGCCATCAGCCAGTTCTTCCCCCAGCCCAGAGTGCTCCTGTCCAAGCCGGGGGCTGCAGCTTTTCCAGGAGTATCCCATGGCAGACACAGGTGTCAAAGGCTTTGCTGAAGTCCAGGTAGACGCATCCACAGCCTTTCCCTCATCCACTTTTATGACTCAGTCACCTGGTTATAAAAGGAGATGAGGTTGGACAGGACCTGCCCCTCCTAACTCTGTGCTGGCTGGGTGTGATCCCCCATCCATCCTGTGGGTGTGTGATCCCAGTCAGGATGATCTGATCCCTAACTTTGCTGGGCACTGAGGTCAGGCTGACAGACCTGTCGTTTCCCAGATCCTCCTTCCTGCCCTTCTTGTGGCTGGGTGTCACATTGATGAGTTCAGCCACTCCACTGAATATGTATGATTCAAAAATATTTCTCAGGAGCAGATCTTTCACTTGAGAGGTTTTTTTTTCCCCTCAGTTTACTGCCTTATAAATAAATATTGACATACTAATGTTCTTCAAATAGTTTAGCATAATCTCTTACCTTGAATTTTACTACAGTTAATATCAAGACCAATATACCTAAAATATTAATCAAAATATTTCTGAAGCAGCATTTGCTGTTGAAAAGATACTATGTTGACAATAAATATCTGTTTCTGCTTCCAGAGGAAGTTTACATAAATATAAAAAGGTTTTTCTTGTTAGAAAGAATGCTAAAAATATTTTACTTTGATTTAGTAGTGTATATTGTATATACAATGTTAATATGCATAGAAACAATTTTTATATACATGTATAAATAAAAAGTGCAGAACTTGGCTTGGCAGGGTTTTTTTTTGTTTTTGTTGGTTTATTTAGCACACTCCTTAAAGATTTCAGTAGATTCAAAAGACTTATCCTGCCAAAGAGGGGTATATCAAAATTAAAAGCATAAGGTGCTGGTACGGAAAATAGTAAAATCTATTATAATCTATTATATTATAATCTATTATAATCTATTATATATAGATCTGGTAGATCTACATGAACTGTGAAAGAATAATTTCCATTTTCTTTCACTTTGAAAGTAATTCGTGACTGCTAAACTTGTCTGGATTATCCTGTTGCTTTTGGAATGGGTCTTCAGTAACGTTCTGCTTGATCTACTTCTGTTAAAAATTGCTTGATGTATGTATTTTTTATTTTCTTCCCTCAGATGCTTATATTAAGTTTAATGACTTGGAAGCTACAGTAGAAACTGTACATTTAAAACCTACAAGAACTAACATGTTAAAGCTGTTTATTTAAATCCACAGGAATTTGCTTGCTCAGCGACTATGCTAATAATAAAAATTTATGTATATAAATGTACACATAGAGATTCTCTTACCTTACTCATTTCTCCTGACTTTTTCCTTTATCCCCTTTTCTAAGTTGAGCACTCCTTGAGGGAATTAGCTTTGAATGTGCTGCGGGGCTGCTGGGAAGTGGATTTGTGTGTTAATTTCAGATGGGTTTTAAGCTTGCTGATAACTTTTCCCTTCTGTGATGACATTTCCTTTTATTAGTTAGTGCTGACTTTGCTGCATTTGGACTGCATTCTCCGTCACTCTTTATGAGTAGCAAAGTTACAACCACCATAAATGCAGAGAGCATGGAGGAAGAGGAGAATAAAGAATTTATTTTCATATGTTTGGGATTACCACATAACTCTCAAATGGCAGAGGAAAGTTGATTTTTATGTCCCACTTACGTTGGGGGCGGGACAAAAACCCAAACAAAAATAAAATTATTTACTTAGGCTTCCTTTGTGCCTGTATTACTGTCGTTCTTGTTACAGACTAATGATTAAATGATTCCTTTTGATTTACTCAGATTTGATTAACAGGAGTGAGATTTAAATTGTATTTTCCTTCTACATTAACAGTAAGAGAGATTCAAGGTGAGCTAAATATTAGAGAGGAGAAAGGGAGTTTTGGAGGCATCCCTGTGAAAACTAGGAGTCCTATAGGGTTCGTGTGTGGACAATTTGAGGCTTGCAATATATAGTAGGTGGAACTGGATCAATTTGACTTTTCCTTATCCAATCATATTCCACAAGTTGGTCCAAATAAACTGAAGAAATTGGAAATCTTGCTTCAAGTCTCTTTCTGAGTGTTTCCCAGATATCACTGCTTAGCTTTGTACTCAAAAGACACAAAGTGTAGTGTTTTTCATTGCTCAGTTTAAGCTGAAAAGCAAAGGAAAGTTTCTCTAAGAAAATTTATGACACATATAATTTTATTTTCCAATCATTTTCAATTGTGTAACAACTTGCTTGTTTTAAAAGTATTTTACTTATCCAGTTCTCCTAAATCTGAGGTGCAGTATAAAGACTAAATATAATGCAGTTTAAAGACTAAAAAGAAATTGTTCAATTTGAAGTACCTCAAAAATGCTTGTTCTGGAGCAGTGATTTCTGGTGCTTCTTGATTTCTGGCTCATAGTACCATTTATGTAGCCTAGTTATGACACCAACTTTAACAGTTCTGAGAGGCAAGCATTTGATTTGAGTTAATATTGAGTAAAAGGAGTATATGCCTGATGGGAAGACTAGTGAATGTGTGCTGAATGCACAGCTGAAATTAACATAACATAAATTAACTCAAATTAACATAAATACGGTAAAAATCTCACTAAAGAAAGATAACTTGGATGATATTAAAGACCACACACACTTTGATGTTCACACCATGAAGGGTATAGCAGGTTTTTGATGCAGATGATGTATACCCACACATAGAGTTCAGATGAAAAAAATTTTTAATGGATATTTTAAGATGATTTTGTGAAAAGAGAGAAATTATATTTCTGTAGCCTCTGGTACCTTGCTTGTCCTTCTGAATTTTATTAACATGGCTTTTCAGGCTAGTCAGGTATCTTGGAGTTACATATTTATGGACTTTTCAGCTGTCTTTTCCCTGTTCAAACATCCTGTCTTTGATAAAAATCCTTTTGATTTTGGTGTGATAACAGATGGCTTAAAGCTGAGGGCTGAGGACATGCAGCATGAACCAAAAGTGCCCCTCTTGGCAGAGGGGTGTTAAATAGCTGTAGCTGTCTGGATTCACATGGACCAAAACTGGATCTTTTCTGTGGGTGGGACACCTTGGAAATTTCTGCAATGTACTTGTAGGAGAATTAATTGCATTTAGCTCAGCACTGCTTACTTTATTAGTCAGGTTGAGACATGGGCCAAGCTACTGTGAACCACAAGAACATTCAAGGTCCCTCAGCCTCTCACAAGGCACATTTCTGATATTATTGCAACTGCAGTTTTGCTTTAAGGGCTACTTTGCTCTTTGATAGCTGGAAACTTTAGCTGTTTTTTAAAGTGTCCATGTAACTAGACAAAAGGGGAGAAGAAAAATATTTTTAAATGACAAAATGTCATGGTTTGACTCTGGCTAAAAGCCGAGAGCCCACACATAGATCTAAAATTCTCAGAGAAGGGAAAAAAAAACCTCCGACTTTTGTGATAAGGATTACAAGCAACTGTTTATTAACTACTTCACACAAGCAAAACANACAAAACTACTAAAAAGACTCATTTAATGCTGCCATGAAATTGTTAAATTTCCAACTAGGTTTTTATTTACTGTCTTTAATACTTCAAGCTACAGAAAAGTGTGCTGAGCATATTGAACATTTTGAGCAGTGATCTTTTCTTTTTCATTGCACACCTGACACTCTCCTTTTTTTTTTTCCTTACGTGGTGATTGCCTTTCCATACGTTACCACAAAGATTTCTTTAAGAAAAGTCGTGCCTTTTAAAACAGAAGAATTCAGTTTGAAAATGGTTTCTGGTTTTACTACTAAATATGTTTTGATACAGATTTCCCTGAAAACCTGTCTGATAAAGAGATATTGCAGGCAATACATTCCTGTTATGAATACAAAAGCTAAGCCCAAGGAAAATAAAATTTTAGCAGGCCATGCAAGTCTACCACCTTAAAAAAATAGGAAGACAGTCAAAATCCAATTTTTAAATGAAATTGGTGCCTGTTTGGACTGTAGTCACTAACCTGATGTTATGCTTTATGGGAAATGAAACTTTTTACAACCTTATTATTCCCTTACTGTGAGCTGCAGAATTTTCTTTCCTTCTCTAAAGCTGCTTTACAATGCAGGTATATAAGCTGCCGTTGTGTCTCCCCTGGTCCAGGTTGTATTTTCAGTGTCTGAGCTTGACTTCTGCCCCCTAAGATGGATGTAGCAGCCAAATGTCCCATTCCTGAAGCCTGAGGATTCTCTGCAGGGCTGTGGCTGTGGCTGCTGTGCCTGTGCCCACCCCTGGTGGAGCTGCACCCCTTCTCTGGGTCACAGACCAAGTCCTGCTGCTGAAAACCACTGCACGAGTAGAGCAGTGAGCCTGTCACCTCTTGTGTAGCTGATCTCAGTCATGGGAGGCCAGTCCACAGCAAAGCACATTATTTTGGCACCTTTTTTTCTGGTCACAGCTCAGGATCTTTGCTGAACGGGTAAACAAGAGGTCCTGCTTGCACAGAGGAATAGAAGGAGATGATGAGTTTCTTTCCCAGAGGTTGTATTTTATTAGATTTTGTACAGACGTAAGTAAGAGACTACCACTGCATTAGGGACTGGCATTAGCAACCTGCAGGTTGCTTCCAGTGGGTATTGTGTGTTTTGCAGATATTATGTTATCCATTTTCTCTCTGCTTTGTCTGTCTTGCTTTTATTAAGGTACTGCCTGGAGAAGGTCTACGATGTGCCAGTCACTGTAAGCCCAAAAACTCTTAGGCTGAGGTCTGTTCATATTACATTAAAAAAAAAAAAAAAAAGGGAGACAGAGACTGACAAATGACAAGAGTAAAAGATGTAGTGAGGTGCTTTGCTTGCCTGATGCCCTGCAGTGCCCTCGTGCTGTTGTTCAGAAGCTGAGGTTGCTGCAGCTTCTGAAAAGTCCCCGTGCAAGGGCAAATGTGCTGCGGCAGGTTTGTCTCCAGGAGAGCTTGGGGGTTTGAGGATGGGAGAAGAAAGAAGGTTCAGCTCAGTTCAGTGTTCAGAAAATGGAAAAAGGAAGCAGGGAAAACCTGACTACCCTTGGCCGACAGTTTGGTTTGTGTGACTGTGTGTCATTAAGTGCCTCTGTGGTGTCAGCTCTGGTGCTGGTGTGGAACAGCAGCTCAGGCCTTGTTGGAGGAGGAGTGACTGTCTGTTCACCTTCCAAGTTCTTACACTTCTCCATACAGGAAAACTAGGACTGTGGTTCAGAGGGGGCAGCATCAAACCTTTCTGTAGAAATGGTTTCTGTTTGTTAAAGAAACACAAAAACCCGAAGCAGGGTGTACCTGCAGCCTTAAGGGTATTCTGTGATGAGAAATTATCTTACTTTGCTCCTTCCAGGCAACAGCTGGACACTGCCCAGGAGAAACCCTCTTTGGTGAGAGTTTGCTCTGATCTGCACCTTGTGCCAGGCTGCAGACAGTGCAAGGACTCAGCACGTTCTGGGTTTCAAGTCTCTGCACATCCTTTGCTTGCTATGATGTAAATCTCTTTTTAAACAAAGTTAGCACCTCTAGTAGTAGATTTTGGTAGTGGTGATAAGAGCACTGACTTTTATATCCCTGGCTTAAAGCCATTAGGGCAAGTCAAGACCTTGTGGGATCTGTTCTTAGCAGGAATAGCCCTCTTTACCATCTAAGTAAATCATGGCAGTGTAGTTCTAGCAGTCTTCAGACAAGGAGTTAGTATTTTTCTCACCTTGTCATTATTTAAACTACTCCCCTTGAGTTGTCAGGCTTTGTAGTAGAAGACTAGTTCTTAATTTTACTGGCAGTTTCTTTGTAAAATGGCTCAATGCTGTAGCAGAAAATGGCTTTTTTGTGTCAGGGGTAACTGAAGGCTAATATTTCAGGCATGAAAGAGTAGAAGGGAGAGACTCCTTGACAGCAGGCTGAAAAACCCTTCTGAAAAAAAGCCCTCTCCTCTCAGGGAGACATCAGCCTCTGCAGTTTCCAGGTAGCATGGAAGGAAATGGGTTACAAAATCCTAAGGGACCTGAAGACGGTCAAAAATGATGATCCTTGATACCAGCTTCTGGCTGAAATGCCACCCAAGTGAAGAGCAGAACAGAAGAGGTGCTTGCCCTTGTTTTGTACTGGGTATAACCCAGCTGACTCTGCTCCCTGGAAGATGCAATATCCATGACTGGGATGACTGGACACCAGAGTGACAGGAATTTATGTGTGTCTTTAGCCTTAGAAGGCCCATTACAAGAACTTCAAGGCACCTTTTGGGCAGCTTGCAGCTGCTCTCAGGGGATTCAATGACCAGGTAGGTGCTGCACAGAGTTGTTTGCACTGAGTAGCAGCGAACTCTTTAATCTGTGGAAGAGCACTGAGTACTCAGTAAGTAAATGGAAAACTATACATAATGAATGCTGCTATGCAAGCTGTTACCTCAATAGTAAGAGCTTCCATGGGGGTTTTTTTTAGGCAGGTGTATACTAGCAATCTGCTGTTTGATCATGTTTGCAAACAAAACACTTAGCACAAAAAGTGTGCACAGCTACCAGCTGTCAAGGATTTGCATGTTCTTACCGCGTGCATCTTTGCCTGCTTCTGCTCCTGTGTGTGTCCCAATAATTTACTAATTTCTGTACTTCTGCCTTACAGCGACACCTGCTGCCCCGGGCAGGCTTGACATTAGCAAGTTCTTGCCTCAAAGGTGTCTTTTCTGCTCCCCATGGGATTGCTTGGAGCTTTTCTAGAATATATTCATGTTCTCTGTCTTCGTCCTGATTCTGGTATTATTGCAAAACTAAGAAAGAAATGCCCCTCAGGCCAGCAGTTGGAACCCACATGGTGCATGTGAGCCAGTCCCAAATTTAATGTCTGTCCTGCTTTTTGCACCACCTGTGTGAGAATTTGATCTTTTCCTCGAAACTCCTCTACTGTGCAGGTGCAGGGTGATGTTTCACTCCAGCATGAGGATTGTGCTCTTGAGCTTCAAAACCAGTACAGAGTGCACTGTAAATGTGGCATCAATCAGCAACAGACAATTAGAGTGTATGTTTAGAAAAGTACTTGAATTGAAGTAGTTATGGGGCTAAAGCCTGGATTTTGCTGAAGGAACAGTATTTGCTTTTCCTGGTCTTGATCCATTAACAGGAAGAGTGATCCATTAGTGATGGGCTTGATTCCTGGCTTGTCTCTGAGAACCTCCCTGAGTCATGTCTGAAACTGTTTGCACCTTATACCAGAGGCAGATTTTATCAGATAAGGTGACTTCCCTCTTTTCCCCTCTTAGAACTCCTTTCTCCCATGCCCTAACAAGAGCTTGAGGGTTAGGATCAGCTGGAGGATGTTCAAAGTGACCCATCAGTGCGAATGAAAACCAGTGATCCCTCACCTTAAACTGAAAAACAAAAGTTAAGATGAGGCTGAGTGCTTTGGAAAATTATGTCAGTGAAGTACAGATGTATTTGAATATAAATATAACTCTGATTCCCCATTTCTCCCTCCCTCCAAGCTGTGTGGCTCACTGTCTTAGGGTGCAGGTAGCCAAATGGAATGAGATCCTGGAAGGAGGCTGCTTGAGTTTTGTTCAAAAGGATAAACGTCTGTCAGTTGCAATCTTTTGTTCTTTCCTCAGGCAGATTTCCCAATAGTTTGGTCAGGGATTGAACAAGAGTAATTGGACTGGACACGCTAACCTTAGTATCTGGTCTCACAGGTATGGCACAAATCAGATTAGTTGGTGCAAAAAAAATCAGCAGAATGGCTGCTGGTTAGGAGTTGAAAATACAGCAGGAGAGAAACTTTAGTGATATCCTCTTAGATGAGAAATTTTGTAAGTATATAGTTCAGTGAAATATATTTTCCAGTGTCAAAATAGATAACTTATTTCAATAATAGAAAAATAACATTGTTTTTTCCAGCATGAAAGTAATCCCAGCAGGGATACACATACTGTACCATGCTAATACAATTCTACTTTAATACAAAGTAGAAATTTAATATAATTCCTGAGATGTTACTATTGCATTATCAAAAATGAATTTCAGCAAGAGCAAAATGTCTGATGTTCCAAACAATATTACTAAAGTTTGCAGCAGGTCTGTTATAGACTGCAATAATTATTTAAAGGTTACCTTTAATTATGTACTGTGGGTTGTTTTTTTGTTTTATTTTTATTTTTCTGTATGGTTAGTTTTAATTATTTCCTCTTATACAAGCATTTCTTTCTTAGTATTCTTACTTTAAGAGACCAGTGGATTGGTGGTTCTCTTATTTATGTTTATTTATTTTCCCAAATGTGTATTTTATCATTTTACTGTGGAATGGGTGGTGTCATTCCTCTTTAGAAGAGGTAAGAATGGGAATGCCCTGGTGAATTCAGTTGTGTTAGGAAGCAAATGTTCCTTTAAACATTCTTTGCTGCTTTCATTATGTGTGAGGAAATGCACCACTCTGGCTTGAGAACAAAAGAGATATAATTTGATTTCCTATCTGTCCCAGTTCTTTACTATCAAAACCAGATGGAAACTTCCCTGATTTCTGGTGGCTGGGAGAGTAGTGTGACTCCTGCTGGCACAGGAATGGCTTGGCTCAGATGCCTCATCCTTGGTACAGTGACAGGACAGTGCACAAGGTTATTGCATATACACCATTCCCCTTTTATTTTTGCTTACTTTATGAGAACCTGTCCTGTTTTCTTTATTTTCTGAATTTTTTTCTACAAAACCCCAGGAAGTCCATGCTCTCCTGGTTACTTTTTATTTTTTACTTTGCTCTCACAATTGCTAAACTTTAAGAAAAGTAAAATAATGGTATGGTTCATAAAACAGACCCTGAAATAGGAGGTGGTGGCACTGGGGAACAGCAGTGGGGCACTACAGGGAGCTGAAATGGTGTGTGTGGGAGGAAGAAGAAGGCTGACAGAGGGTATTTGTGTCACTATGAGTTGAGGAGATGCTGTGTGCATTTGGAAGCCAGAATACATGAAATGGCAAAGACAGAGATAGCAGGGATCAAGACAAACAGTGGAGAGAGAAAGAAAAGAGATGTGTTGCTGTTACAGATGCTTTATGTTTGGACAGAGTGCTAAGGATGGTTTGAATCCCTGTACTTGAGGAATAGAGGTCTGTGCTCAGCTCAGGTGAAATCAGAGACCTTCTCAGGGATAAGGACCAGCTTATTCCTGAAATTATTCCTGAATGCAGGAACCTCTCAAATTAAGGCTTAAAGCAAACATTGTTTTATGCCCCTCCAGATAAGCCTTTTAAAATTGCAGAAGTTAGGAGTGGAGTTGGCTGCAGCAAGAATTAATCACATAAAGGAAAATTTAACCTAGTTCTGTTAGTCACAGCTATTGATTCTGGTTTGCTGAAAGAGCAACAACATTAAGTGGTTTTGAGACTGGAAAGCTAGCAGATAAACCAAATTTGTGAAACTTTATTCTCTGACAAAGGACTATTGGTAGGCTGAACTGTGACCTTTCAGCAGACCTCTTAAGAGAGAGGATCCTGCTTTAAACACATTTTGCTGAAGTGGGCTGGTGGAACTTGACCTCAGGTGTCTTAGCTAGTGCATGACCACCACAGATGTTTGGACGTGAACTGGTAAAAAGCAGTGAGGAATTAAATATTTTAGATGAAAGTCCTTTCTTACACACACTAATATGTTCTTGTTGTGGAGCTGTATTTTTTGTTTTGTTTTTTTCGATGTGGGGTGGTTGGTTTTTGGTTGATTAGTTTATTTTTAACTAATGTTAAGACATTTAAGGCTCAGGCGTGTGAACTCTCTGTTATCAAGGGATGCTATCAGAGGCCTGATCAAGAATGGATAAGAAGGAGGTGAGAAAACTGTGTGTCTGGGGAAGACAGGAGTTCTTTTAAATCAGGGAGATAAGAGCAAGGTGAAAAGACTGATTTCTGTGTAATCCTTGTACTTCAAGGCCCAGTAATGATACCGTGGGCTCCAAGGGCTCATGAACAATGAAATCCAGATTAAACAAGTAAAATGGTTGGGTTTTTTTTTTCTCATTTTACCAGATTTAACTAGCAATACTGATTTGAACAAGGCCAAGTGCAGGAACACACTACTTTAAATGAAAATGCTGTGTACTAATCTGAAATCTCGAGTACATCTGGCAGATAGGGTAGCATGGGATTGGTGCAGTGATTCAAGTCACATTTCAACATCCAGTCTTCCAATATTTTCTGTTCCTGAGAATGAAGTATTTAGCATGGACAGAGCTTGTAAATTAGATAGAATATTGATATTCTTTTTGGCCAACACTTGGCTGGTTTAAATAAAGATATATTAGGTATACTTAGGACATTCTTTCCTCCCACCCCTATAAGCCATGTTTCTATGGAAAATTTAACAGGGTGATAATTTCAAATTTACTAGGAAAATTAAATAGGAGCACTTGTTACAATAAGATTTGCAGCTACTGGGTAGTTTTTTTGGGTTTTTTTGGTTGAACCATTTTGAGCAGAGCAACAGATACAATATGGAATGTATTATCATTTGAACAAGGCTGTTCCTTGGGGGTCTGATTGTTTGTTTTATAGGGAACATTTTCTTAAAGCAGACCTTCAGAATAAGCTCAGTGGTGCTAAATCTAAAGTTTTATGTGTTGAATGCACGTTTCATCTACAAGAGGAAAATGGTCCCAAAGAAGAGTATGTTTGGTCAATAAGGATTAAATGGTTTGGCTTATGCTCAAGGGATGGCAAAGTGCTTCCATGTTAGCATTAATTTAAAAGGGGATATAATATAGTTAGATAGGAGGTAGTTTAAATAAAACAAAGAATTCGTACCTGCTTTCCATGAATTCACTTCTGAACTTCAGACATCAATATATGCTACAGTCCAGTCTCTCTTCTTCAGAATGACAAATATGGACCAAAATGAGAGGGAAAAGTTCTTGAATGTTGCACTTTTAGGGGTATTTATCTGTGCAACACGTTGAAATGGAAGGCCTTGAGCAGCAATTCTGTAGCACTTTGATAAAAATCACGTGCTATGTACTGATCATCCTTGTTACTGAAAATGAGACCTGGACAAACCTGCTACTACGAATAGTTTTCAAATAGTCCAGGAGCTTGAAGGTTCTTGTAAAACACTGAAGAGTCCCAAATTAGGGGACTGGAATCCCCACTGAGCCTCTCCTTTTCCATTCACTCTAAGCCCTTCTCCCTTCATGAAGCCTTAGGGAGCTGCTGATGCAGAGGAAGAGGACGAGTTGTTTCTGTTTAATGCAAAGATCTTTACATTAATTGCTTGCTGGCAGCCTGGCTCTGAGGAGAGATGTCACACAGAAGTTTATTCCCCTTGACAACATACAGTCAGTTTTGTACAGTAAACTCCAGATTGCCTTCTACAAATATTTTTACTTGGAAATTTCATCTTAAGGTTCTTTGATAGTATAACCTTAATAAAGAGAGCTTTTGAAATCAATGCACTGGTTTCTTCATCATTTTCATGAATTGTGAAACTACTGGTGTCTTAATTCATAACCAGACTATTTGCATATAAATATTAAGGTTTTTTTTCATGGATGACAGTATAGATTTTGCATTTGCATTATGTAAGAGAATTCAGATGAGAAATCCCATTTTGCACTCAGAATTACAGTTTCTAGTCTTGTTTGTAGCTGATTCTACTGGTAAAATATGCTTTCTTTGTGGCTTGTAATGCTTTCATCATATCTATCATCAAGATAACTAAAAACTTTCCAAAAATTATTGTTGGTGGTGATTATTTCTTCTGAAAATGTTAATTCACACCTTTGATATTATTTTAAGAATTAAAATATCGTATTTTGGGGTTTTCTACTCTTCTATCAAATATGAATAATGTAAGAAATGTATATGAGAAAATTATACCATAGATCCAACCTTTTTTATCAGTATGCTAGCTTATAATTAGCCGACCTTCTTTCTTAACTATTGAAAAATTTTGGCTAAAACAAAGTGCCTAACAAGAATATTATTTCAAGTTTATTTTGTGTAGAAAGTTGTTGGAGATCAAGATTAATTTTGATACAGGTAGCTAAAACATCCTCTCCTAAGAGGGACAATACGTTGTAATATCAACATTGTGTTCAAGTTCTTTCTTGGAACTGCATTAAAGTGCCACTAGTAGAGTAATAGCAGGGCACATCCAGTGCTTCCATAAAACCATTCTGGTGCAAATGCCACTGTGTACTTGTAGCTATTCCAAATATGAAATAAAGCAGGTCAGATCAAGTCATCTTGTAACTTTATATTTCCAGTTTCTGCCAAAAACTTCCACTGCAGCATAGCACTGTCCAAATCTGGGAGTTAGGAGAATGGAAAAGAGGTGGGAGTCAGTCAGATACAAAAGGGTGAAACTGTCATAAATGAAATAATGATGGTTTGGGGGTTTTATTTTACTGTTTTTCCTGGTGATATTTTTAATAGTTTACTGTTCAAATCGTTTGGTTGAAAATCTATTGAGCAGTTTATCTGTTAAGAGTAGGGAAAATAATCTATACACAAGAGCATGCAGCATGACCAGGGGATAGCTGTATATTAACAAGACATTAGAAAATAAATTCTAAAGATCAGTTCCACATGCATTAGGAAAAATGTATTTACCATCCTAATTTTTCCTTCTCTGGTTTCTTGTTTGTCCCTCTTTTTGATACTTATTTCCAAAAAACTTTTAGACCAAGATTATTCCTTTGAATATTTTAATTTTTCAAGAAGTTGTCAAAGGATACTTGATTCATTCAGAAATTTATGCATAATAAATAAAAGACAATAAGTTGTCTTTTAAAAAAAGAAGTTTCTGACTGTTATGATTCTGAAATTTCCTTAGTGCACAAAAGTTTTTGTTAGACTATGATATAAAATGGTGGTGTGGAGATCTATTCTGGGCTGCTGAGGAACAGTGTGTATTTTAGTAGCATGAGAATGAATATATTTTGTGTAATTTAAAACAAGTGTATGATTAATTTTTTGATAAGTTGCTGGCTGCTGCAAATCCAATTTAGGCAAACAAAATTTGAAATATAAATGCATTAGCTGAAAATATTTAATCATAGACATGAATACGAACTTATAATGCTCATTGCTTTACACTTGGGAGTTGGATTAAATTATTAATGCATATTGTTGAGTGGAAGCAGAAGAGACAAAGCAGTGACTCTGGCTGTGGTGAGGACTCTAATCTTGCTGGTGGCCAGTAGAAGGAGATTATTGTTCCTTCTTTACTGTCCTGGCACAGCTGACCACCCTTTTCCAAATCCTGCCTCTCTGTGCTCCTTATCCTGCACATTCTGGGTTAGGGAGCAGTGATTTCATGCAGGCTGTCAGTGCTGATGCAATCCCAGCTCAATTAGAAAAAGCTTTTTTTTTTCCCTTTTTACAGTCTGATTCTTTGTGCAAATGTGGATGTTTTACAAAGGTGATTTTTTTTTTATTTGTCTTTTTTTTTTTCCCATATAGGAATAAAATCAGCTCGTTACTAAAGTTTTTGTCTGATAACAGTGCTCACCAGCAATTACTTGCAGGCACTTGGGATATTCCATCATGTTTGTAGCTGTTTATTTTCCTTCTGTCAGAAATCAATGCTGCAGCAATGGAAAATAGGAAATGAAGAAATAAAAAGTTGCATTAAAAGCTTGAAGTCAATGGATGTTACACTGAATTATTAAACAATATAATTTTAAAACTTCAGAAATAAAATTAACGTTGAAGCCTCTACATTTCATTTGATACTCAAGTAGTGGATGCAGAAAAATGTAGCTTGGTGTCAGACCAGGCTTCAGTAAGATGCAAGTATATTGCTGTAGAGAGCTTGTAGAGATCCCTTCTCACTCTGAAAAAGACAGATTTAAGGTCCAAGTAGGATTTCCTATTTATGTTTAGCAGCTTGTTTGATTTGTGAGGATCATTGATTTGACAAATTATTCTTTAAATACATTCAAAACAAATAGTTTATTGGGGAAAAAAAGAGCCAGGATTAATATTATGCACTTCAGTGCATTTTTCATCTTTTTTTTTTGGTGTGTGCCCTAATCAGTGTTCTTTTACTGTTACCAAGTGATAATAGATGTGTGCTCAGGGCAAAAAGAAAAGCTGATTAAATGTTACATTATTGCTTTAGCTGTCATTTTTCAAACAGAGAGCAAAAAAAGAGGAGAAAATGAAAAGAATAAACTTCTTCCTGATTCTTCCCCCAGTGGCATCAAGCCACATGGCCTTGTCATGAAAAGGTCACTTTGATTTTGGTTGAAATGATGGCAGCAAATACTTTGTTTTACATTTGAGGTCTCTTGTGCTGGTTTTCTCAGTGACACAGCACGAGGCTTCCCTGCCTGTGGAGCCTGTTACAGTGATGGGTTTAAGGCAATGCAAGGAGTCCCAGAGTTCCTGGGTTTGACACAATGGGAGAAGAATGACGGGAAAGAGAAGAGAAAATCATATCCTAAGTGAGACTTGTAGGATTATTAAATCTAACACCTGACAAGAGATTACTCCAAACCCAGCAGCCTTGAATATGAATCAGTGTAATGAACTCTGCATGGAAGTGCTCCTGAAGACAGTCCAGAAACTCAGTCTAGTGAAACCTCAGTTGCTCTCCTGCCTCAGTGTCTGACAGCACATTACTCCTACTATATTTACTGATATTCAAGGTTTTTTTGCTTGCAGTTGTGTTTGTCAGTACTAAATAATTTGTTTTTTAAAGGGCTGATCTGCTTTTTTTCCCCTAAAGCGAGCATTAAGACATAAATGTTTTTAGGCTTTTTTTTACAGTAAGATTTTTTGATGACTGTGTAACAGTTTTTGGCTAAAAATTCAATGGTGGCTTTTGTCTGCGGGAGAAATTGTTTCATTTTCCCTGTGTTTTATTTCTGATTGAAGCTTTTGGAGAAACGTTGTTATCTGTGTGGCTTTTGCTCAATATTGAATCAATGCACTGAAAAAAGGATCGTGTTCCTAATTCATTCTCATATTGGTTTCTTCCTTTTCTTCTCATATTTAATTGCTTAATGAATTCTGCCTCTGCTTGGCTGAGATCTCTATGACATTTACAGCTCAAAGCAGAGTGATTAAAGAAGCTTTATAGAAAACATACAATTACCTTACTAGAGGTACGGTCATTTTTCACCTGAGATCCATAGTCCAGTCCATATGGAAACAGAATGCATTTGCTTCAAGATTACTGGGTATCTGTTCTTTGTGGGATACAGATGGTTTAGAAGTCATGTATGAGACATCTGTAGCTGATGGATCTTTCTTGGGTGCACAGACAATTTACAAACATCAACTGTTGTTTTCTTTGGAGGATCTGTAACATTAAACTTGGTCTGGGCTGGAAGTATGCATAAAAACTTAGGATTGCCAAGGACAGAAAAAAAGAGCAAAAAAAGGAGGAATCTTGGCTGAAATTCCTAAGAATGGGCTCTATCCTAAGAGGTGCTAGTAGTACTACAGAAGGCTGACTGCTCTTGCTACTGCTGAGTATAGCAGCATGAATATGCACCTATAGCAGCAGCTTAGAAAGCACCTGTATATCTCTTTAATTGCATTTGGAACCACAGAATATCTTGTGAGTGAGTGATATTCTTCATTGTGCTTATTTAAAGCCCTGTGCACTGCTGCAAATTTAAAATACCAGTGACATGAGCTACACCTTTTCAGTTTTAGACAAATTAAGGTGTGGTGGTGCATCCCAGCCCCCTCATCCTCAGATTCTGTGATCTCAGAACCTCCTGATGAGCTTGGACCAAACGGGCTGAGCCGTGAAGGGTCCCTTGACCAACTGGGCCATGAGGTGCTCCGTGATCCTACCAGGAGCTCTTACGTAGCAAAGGTAGGAGCAGTCAGAAGCATCACCTGCCCAACCAAGGTGGGAAATAAAGGAGAAGCAATTTGTAGCTTTGGTAAACCATTTCCCTGGGTCGTAGCCCGGGTGGAATGGTCCCATTGTTACTGCACTTGGGGAAACAAGCCCAGGAGTTACCTACCTGGGCTATTGCCAGCATGGAGACTTACTGATGGCCAAAGTCAATCACCTTGTGACCCTTTAGGCATTGATTCTGAGTGAGGCCTTTGAGTGCTCCTGGCCCAGTGTGCTGTGTCAGCACCTTGCTCTGGGTGGAACACCTCAGAGCCCACAGGTTTGTGACATTGGAAGGACCGTCGCTACCACCACCCCATCTCCACACTTGTCAGGGTGCAGCCCTTGCCCGTTGGGAAGTGCAAAGGGATTTGATCTCAGCATTTCATTGAGCACAAGGGGAATTTTTGATAGGCACCTTGACACAAATAGCAAGAGGTGTACACATTGTTTTACCTGTGTGCATGGGAATTGATTATGCTATGAATGTTACTATCTCCAATCTATAGTTGAGTCATTGTAGTGAACCCTGTTGAATTCTTTGTAAATGTTAGTCAGTGATTAAGTGCTGTTAAACCCTTTTTCACCCTTACCTTTTCATCTGTATCCTTTGCACCCTTACTTCCTTTTGCATTCATGGCTTCCATGTAAATAATTTCAAATTGCTTCTTATTTGATCTTCCCTTGTATGCTTTAATCTGTGTAGTAAGTAACAGAGTGAACCTTGCCATCGAAAGTCATATTTTCACAAATTCATGTTAAACCCTGCTTTCACCAGTACCTTTGACAGTGTTTCTTTAAGCAGCCAAACCACTCATTTGCTGCATGAGAAGAGATCTATTTTAAATAGTTAAAAAGCCTCTTTGCAAGACAAGTGTCGAGCTGCAAAGCAGAAAGCTGTTATGGACTGGTAGGTGATTTGCTAAACAGCTGCAGCTGCCCAGAAGAGTCTGCAGTGCCTTGTACCTGATATGTAATAGCAGCTGCATGCAGTCCTGATAAAACAGGTAGAAACATGTGGATGGGAGGGAGTAGTTTGAGATGCAGTTAGATCACCTAGCTAGCAGTCTGCAGCTGTATAAAGCCATGGGTTAGCTAAATTTATTTTTGCTGTTTCTGCAGGACAAAGCACGTAAATACAGGTTATGCATTTTGTTGTTGGTAACCACTATTTTTTTAGTAATGCTCAAACAAGGATGTGTTGGCCCAATGTATCAAGCAGACCAAGCATTCTCTGCATATCTACCATATATATCATGTATGTATTGCTACCAGCACTCCAAGTCATTAGTTAAGCAGAGTTCTCTTATGTGTACATTATGCTGGCAGGTTAATTATGGTTACCAGGCTACTGAATCAATAAAGGATTGCATACCTAGAAGTTGTGTAAAATTAGAAAAGGGACAGAGGGAATATACTAAGGCAATTTAAGGAGGGATGTCATAAATTTGAATTTAGGCAAAAAACAACTTGATTTCAAGATCTGTTTGAAAAAAAAGGAAAAAAATATTTTAAATGCTAATTGTAGGAATAATAGAATAAGAATGATGAGGTTATGCTTTTCTTCTTCAGGTATTGCTACAGTGTATAAATATATTCCCTTTTTATGCCCTTATTTTACTTAGTCTGCAAGACTTGCATCTGTTCTGTGGAGCCTTTTTCCCCACCTGAATTTGCAGTGCTGTTGAATACGATAATATACTTGCCTCTTTTCTGTGAAAAGCATCAGGACTTGTTAGCTCGGAGCCAAGACCTTCTTTTTCATATTTGATATGCTATTCATATTCTGTCTCACAGGGACAGGAAGTATTTGCAAAGGGGTAGATATAAATACAATTGTTTCCATTATTTTTGTTGTGTTAGAATAATTTTTGTAACAACTAATAATTAGCCCTAAATTTAGTGGTTTGACTTCAGTCACTCGAGGGAAATAGTTCACTGGTTCCTAGCAGAAGAGGCACCATTTAAAATCAAGGGCATTGCTCAGAAAAACTTTGGTTTCTTCATCCACATTGCCTGTGAGAAACTCCTAAATATCACAGGTTGATAATATGCTCTTGATGTGACTTTTCTTTGGCATAGATGGAGAGGAGGGCTGTTTACTATTGCCATAATTTCAGACATTACTGGACTTAAGATATGCTTCTCTTGGTAACTTGGGAAGCAGTTATTGGCAGTGACACTGAGTTCCCCCTTCTGTACAATGAAACAGTTGATTTGTCAGTTATGTCTCCATGCCCTGGTTCACTGAATGACACAGTGTTATATCAGAAAGGAATGTGACAGATAAAAAAGGTGGTACTTGGGTAGGTGGAGTTATTTATGAGGAGTGGAGCTTAACAAAGAATATTCAGATTGGAAAGGTGATAATTTGTGGTAATGCCAAGGAGTGCAGATTCACATGCTGAGCCAGAGCTGCAGTCCCTTTGTGCCCTTGTCCTCTTGGACACCTTTTCTTTTTTTTTATTTTTTCCCCATCTCTTTAGTTATGAACTTCGTGGAAGAGGTTGTCTCTGTTTTCAGGATGCCAAGCCAAGCAAAACAAAGCCCAAATCTTGCTCAAGTCCTTCAGCTTCTGTTGAAATAATTAATGAGGTTTTGTGTGAGCTGTTGCTGAGTGCCTAGAGACTGCTAGATTTGCCTACACAGTTGCTGTGGTGCACCTTGGCCAAATAGTTGTTTTTAAAACAATTTTGTCCGTAATAGAAAAGGCACTGTATAAAATCAGTTCCTATTATCTTTTCTTAGAGAATTTTCATCCAAACCTTAAGCTTGGAATTGCTGACTCTCTCCTTAAACACTTCCAGATAATAATGATGTATGTTCTTCCAGCTAATATATATTATTACTTTTTATCAAGCCAAGCTTTGTTCATAGCTATAGAAATATTGTGATTTACTGGCCTCCAGCCAGTCTGTTAATTACTTGCTAGTTCTTTAATGCACCTGGGGCTTCGGTTGATTCCAGTGTAAGTTATTAACTTGCTAGTAAAGGATAAGTACCTCATAAATAGTTTCTCTAAATAACTTTACAATGCTACAGAAATTTAATATTTTTATTCTTATAAATAAGAATAAATGTGTGGAGGGCAGCTTCAAATTGCAGTTATATAAGACAACTATTGATTTGAGATATTAGATAGTAGTCCCATATCCATGTGAACAGCATACAAGTGTCATAGACCTTTTACTTAGGCACCATCATGTCTCTGTAGTTTTACATGTATCAGACTGATTGAAGACTGATTTGTTTCTTAATGCTTAGTTTGCTTTGGATTTTTTTGTCATATTGTTTTAATATAGTAAGATCAGATGAAGACATCTTGGGCCAGGATTCACTTGTGTTAAGTCCATTGAGAGAACTTACAATAGGTAAGGCTCTGGTTGTCTTAAAGTATTTGAGACAGAGAATAGACTCTTTAATCTCTTTTTTCTGTATTTCATCCTTTTTTTTTTTTTTAAGAAGTTGTAAGCCACTTATTTTTTTTAAGTGTGGAGGAATAAATGTAAAACTCACTGTTCTCAGAAGGAAAAGTCTGGGGCTGTTCTTGGCCTGGGAAGCATCCTATTGGCAGGTTATGCACGTGAAGTTAGAAAATAATTTTTCTGCAGCCTTCTTACAGTTTTGGTTATAAAGTGTGTCTCGACTGACTAATTGCTTTTGTAGCTCAAGGGGGAGAAGAGGTTCTTTAATTGCCTAGATCCTAGGCCTTGCTTAGACACCTTCTATCTGCTAAAAAAGCCAATGGCCAGGATAGCTAATTTAAGAACAGGTATTACACACCCCTGTTGCAATGGGCCATTAATATATTCTGTGTATAGCTGAAGTCCCTGAGAGAATTTACCAAGTATGCCCATGTTAAAGGAAGTACATCAACCCCTTTTCAGCTATAATCTCAAGTGAGAGAAATTAAAATCATTCCAACACAATGCACACAAATTGCTGTTCTTGTCTTGTGCTGTTTGTATTCGTGAGGGCACATGAGGAACTGCTCGAGGCAGTGAATCACTGTGGTGAGTGGCCAGCCACCTACTGTAATTCAGAAATGATCTCAGCTAATAAGATTTGTCAGGATCAAATCTGCCTGACCTTGGCTTGTTAATGTGGGTTTGGATGGAGGCTGGAAGGAGTGAGTGAAGTAGGATAAGCTGGAGCAGAGCACAGTCTGTATTAGAAGACTGAGAGGAGAAGTGCTGGCCATAGTGGGTGCTGTAATACTATGGACAAGAAAGAGCAGAGGTCCCTGGAGCAGAAGCAGTGCTGGAAGCAATACAGAGGAGCACAGTGCTCATTCTCCTGCCCTGCCCATTGTTTCAGCCTGCAGGAAGAAAGCTGATGTACCCAAAGCTACCTGTGATGAACTGGTAGAACTTGTGTTGCCCTGCATCCTTCTTTTTGTTTTTTTGTCCGAAAAGCCTCAGCCAAGGTCACCTGGTACTGCATGGTGGATGTACCCTTACAGAACATTCCCTGTGGTGGGAGTTCAACAGCCACATAATAAAGAATGACTTAAAGATGAGAGCAGATTTTGTGTAGACTGGCTAAGTTGATGGCTAAGCCAGGGGAAGGGGTGGATTACCCATCTAATATACACAAAAAGGAAAGATAGGTTTGTATCCCTGCTGAGAGGTGGTTCTGACTGAGAAATAAACACCAAAGCAACATGGCTTTAGCTGAAAATTGGATTCTCAGCAGCAAGAAGTGTCTGATCTGATTGTATCATTTTTCTCAAAACTTTGGCAGGCTGTTCCTTTTCTTTGTCTCTCCTCTTTTTCCCTTTTCCCCTCTCTACCCCCTGGCCATGTGACTTTCAGCCCTCTCAGGAGTTGCAGTCAGTCTCTCTTTGCCTGGAAGGAATACTCTGCTCTAGTGTGAAAGCAACAGCTTTTATCTTGTGTGCTGCAGTTATCTGACTTGTGCATCTCAGAGCAAAACTGATAAAGACTGCTAAGACAAGATGGTCATTTTCAATCTTTAATAGCTTATCAGATTTTAAAAATATCACAAAAGAGCTGTGTGTAAGTTAAATGATGATTAATGGGGATGCTTATGAATAAAATATATGAATTTATGTTTTATTTTGTAATAATAGTGTTGGACTTGTCTCTTTTCTCTGTCTTAAGTCAATATAAACAAAGGAATCACAATCAGACAGCGTGTCTGTACTTGTTTAAATCAGCTGGAATTGTTTAAATCAACTAGAATTAGTGGCACATGCCCATTGTGGTCCCCAAGTTAGGTGGAAGCACTGACAGTTATTTTGGTTTTCTAACAGGATAGTCCAAGATTTTAAAGCCAAGACTTAACCCACCTACTTTATATCAGATGATTCGAACAGTCTGTGGAACAATATAGGAACTGTAATAGAGTTACCATTTTTGTGTCATTTTCCACCATTTTGAGTGGAAAAAACAGAACACGGATATTGTAATGATTAACTCTTGGTTATGTTTTTTTCCCCCCACTTTGTGACAAGTATATGCCCATAGATGGAGGATGAGCCCTTTCAGGTTTTTGAATACTTGCCCTTCATGTAGTTTAAGGTGCCTGGGCATTAGGTTAGGATAAACAGAAATAAGCTGTTTGCAAGTACAGTGGCACAGTCAGATGAAGATTGCACTGTTTTTATCAGACTAGTGCCAAATTTCTGCTTAGAGAAATGGGAAGCAGTCAAGTATAGGAAGCTAAAAGCCTTGGGAGATCTGGGGTTGGTTCCCCATGTGCCACGAGCAATTGAGTTTGTACAGCATTGCCAGTAATGAAGTAACCAGTTGTGAGTTTTTATTTCTAATACAAATGCACTGATAGTCTCTTTGTTCACTTGCAGCTGCCTTGAGAGCTTGTGCTGATGGAGGTGCCAATCGTCTCTACCACATCACAGAAGAGAGCAGGGAAAGGTATGTGAGCAATACACTTAAAGTCATTGAAGGCATCTTCTCAATGGAAGCAAACCAGGAAGGAATAGGGTCTGCTCAGTTACTGAAGTAGCTGTCTGCTCTCTGCATGGGACTTTAGTGAACTGTGGCAGATAATGTAGTATTTTCTCCACATTATCTTTAATTTTTAGTCCCAGCTACAATTTTTATAAGCACAGATAGCCTGAAATACCTTTTTCCCTGAAGCCCACTGGTCTTTTTTCCTCTCGAAAAATCTGCTCTCGGTCTGTCTTATTTTATGCATCCATCAGAGTAAGGCCTCTGAAAAAAACTTGCTGTGCCCCTAGCAAGGATTGCCAGAGGAACATCTGATGCCTGTCACCACGAGCTGAAACAAAGTATGTCCTCTTCATTTTTCCTGTGAGGCCTTAGAGGAAATCTGCTTACTTTGTGAAGTGAAAGTCTTCTTTTTGAATGATTTCTCAGTTAGCATCAGAGCATCATAACTGACCAAAGGAAAATAAAGGTTATCTATAAATATATAAAATAAGCGAGGAAATATGACTGAAAGAATATGTTCTTGTTTTCTGCAGTGGCATTTAAAATTGTAAAATATCTCAGGTTTCTGCCCTAGAAGTGTTGAGCTGGGATTGTGATGCAAAATACTGAGTTCATGTGCTTTCTTATTTTTGTAATGGAAACTTGGAAAAGTGTAAACTTGGCTTACTAAGAGTTCTTTTTGCTTGTCTTGAGCATTTTCAATTGTTTTGAGCAAGACTTCATAAATAAGTTGTTTCATAAAAGCAAGTAAATTGATAAAGCTGATTTTCGGGGCAAAGGAATGAGACAGGTATTTGGTAGAACTTACAAACTTTTGAACAGGTTTGTTCATACAGCAAAATGTACACATAGTTTGCTTTTTATGTCATGGCAAGTGTATGGCAGAGACCAGGGAAGCTTGTTTTCCTCCTCTCCTTCAGAGTAAAACCAGACTGGAGAGGAAGACTCCAGTCTAAAAGTAACAATTTACTACAAATTTCTTTCTTTGTCATCTGTGAGAAGTTTGGCTGCAGTTCTGTGACTGCTGAAACCAAGACTGGAGTCTGTCTATTGTAGGATATTCCCTCTGTAACCTTCTATTTCTTCTTTTCTAGTAGTTGCTCATAGAGCCATGCACAACTTAAACAGGTGCCTGTTTGGGTTCAAGATTGACTTGCAGCAAACTGTTCTCTTGGATAATGGTGATACTCTCCAAAGAACAACATTTTAGTGCTTTTGCTTTACCTCCTGCTATAACCCATTCATCTCTTTGGCACACATTTATGTTTGTATTAAATAAATATAATTCGGGGGAAATGGATGATTATATCTTAACTGAATAGTTCTTTCAGTCTTACATACTTGGCGCTTGGAGTGTTCTTTTCCTCTTTCTTTTTCTCATTTTAATTGCTTTGGGTAGGTATGTTTTGCCTTCAGACTGGTTTTTTTGAAGAACAAAAAAAAGCCTGCATAATTTGGATTTTTGTCTTTAAAGAAATCACTCTGCTGGAAAGAATATCCATTTACTTCTCTGAAGTATTTTCCTTTAAACTCCCTGTCTAGTATTATTAAAGAGCTGTCTACTCAGACTTTACTGACGTGCTACTCATTTTTTAATGCTGTCTTAACCTTCTGTTTAAAACTATACTTTATTCAAAGCCCTGGTATCTAATTGTGTTGTATCAAAAACACTAAGACGCTATAGTCCTTTAATTTTAGAGAGATTATTATATTCTAGAGATATAAATAAAGAATTTGATATTTTGGACTTCATTCTCAGCGACATTAAGTGTGTGAAGAATCCTTTAGAATGGGAACAAATTATAACATTTTGGAAAAAGAACAGTTTGCAATATGGAACTGTTGCATAAGCGTCTTCCTTTGGAGATAAATTCCTATTACAGAGTCACAGAATGGGTAAAGTTGGAAGGGACCACAGTGGGTTGTCTGGTCCAATTTCCCTGCTCAAGCAAGGTCAGCCTAGGGCAGATTGCACAGGACTTTGTCCACAGAGTTCTTGAATATCTCCAGTGAGAGAAACTCCACAACCTCTCTGGGCAACCTGTTCCAGTGTGGGATCACTAGCACAGTAAAGTTCTGCCTCATGTTCAGGTGAAACTTCCTGTGAATCCATTTCTGCCCTTTGTCTCTTGTCATATTGGTTGGCACTACCAAGAGCCTGACTCCAACTTCCTTGACACCCTGCCTTCAGATACTTACAGGCATTTATAGGGCCTCTCTCAGCTGTCTCTTCTTGAGACTGAACAGGCCCAGCTCCTTTAGCCTTTCCTTGTAAGAGAGATGCTCCAGTCCCTCAATCATCCTTGTAGCCCTCCACCAGAATCACTGCAGAGACACTCCATGTCTCTCTTGTGCTGAGGAGCCCAGAACTGGACACAGCACTCCAGGTGAGGCCTCACCAGGGCTGAGTCTAGAGGGTCATGATCACCTCCCTCAACCTACTGGCAACTCTCTTCCTAGGATATGTCCTGTCAATGCACCCCAGGATACCACTGGCCTTTGCCACAAGGACACACTGCTGGCTCATGGACAGCTTGTTGTCCACCAGGACCCCCAGATCCTTCTCTGCAGAGCTGCTTTCCTACAGGTCAGGCCCCAGCCTGTACTGGTGTCTGGGGTTCCCCAGCTGCTGACCCTGCATTTGCCTTTGTTGAATTTCAGACAGTTCTTTGCCGATCTCTCCAACCTGTTGAGGTCCTTTGGAAGAGCTGCACAGCATTCTGGGGTATCAGTCACTCTTCCCAGCATTGTGTCATCAGCTAGCTCGCTGCAAAGGCATCTGCCCTTCATCCAAGTCACTGATGAACAAGTTAAACAGTACTGTGACAGTACTGAACTCTGGGGGACACCACTAGTGGCAGGTCTACAACTGGACCCTATGCCACTGGTTATGACCCTTTGAGATCTGCCACTCAGCCAGTTCTCAACCCACTTCTCTGTCCACTGATCCTATCCAAACTTCCCGAGTTTGCCTGTGAGAATGTTGTGGGAGACAGTGTCGAAAGCCTTGCTGAAGTCAAGGTTGACAATATCCACTGCTCTCCTTTCATCCATCCAGGTTTTCATTGCAGAAAGCAATCAGATTGGTTGAGCATAATTTCCCTTTAGTAAATCCATGCTGACTACTCCTTATCACCTTCTCATCATCCATGTGGACAGAGATGGCCTCTAGAATGAGGCGCTCTACCATCTTTCCAGGGATTGAGGTGAGGCTGACTGGCAAATTGTTCCATGGGTCCTCATTCCTGCCTTTTTTGAAGACTGGAGTGACATTTACTTTCTTACAGTCCTCAGGCACCGCTCCCAGTCACCAGGACCTTTCAAAGATGATTGCTATAGTGTCCACCAGCTCTCTCAGCACTCCTGGATGCATCCTGACAGGGCCCATGGACTTGTGCATGTCAGGTTTGCCTAGGTGTTCTCTAACCCAAGCCTCCTTGACCAGGGAAAAGTCTTCTTTCCAACATTCCTTTAGCCTGGTCTCCTGGGTCAGAGATTCCCGAGGCCTGATCTTGTCAGTGAAAACCAATGCAAAGGAGTTGTTCAATAACTCTGCCTTCTCTGCAACCTCTGTTACCAGAGTCTCCCTGCCATTTAGTAATGGGCCCACTTAATTATCCTTAGTTTTCCTTAAGTTATTGGTGTATTTGAAGAAGCCATTCTTGTAGTTCTTGACACCCTTGGCCAGATTTAATTCCAGATGGGTCTTGGTCTTCCTCGTCTCATTTATACTTACTGTGACAACCTCTCTATTCATTCCAAGTGCCCTGATACTGATTCCATTTCCTTTGTATATCCTGCTTACACCTGACTAATGACAGAAATTCCTTGTTCATCCATGCAGGTCACTTGCCCCCTTGGCCCGATTTTCCAATCTAATTGGGATTTCTCATTTGTGAGCCTGAAGGAAGTGATCCTTGAATATCTACCAGCTCTCTTGGACCTCTCTTCCCTGCAGGCCTTGTTCCCATGGGATTTTTTCGAGAAGATCCCTGACGAGACTAAAGTTAGCTCTCCTGAAGCTCATGCTTACACTCTTACTGCCCTGCTTCCTCCTTGCCCGATACTGAACTCCAGAATCTCCTGGTCACTGCAGCCAAGGTGTTCTCCAACCTTCACATCTCCAACAAGGCCTTCCCTGTTTATTAGTATGAGGTCAAGCAGCACATCATTCCCTGTGGGATCCTCCACTTCTTGTGTCAGGAAGTAAGCACCAAGGCTTTCCAGGAGCCTCCTAGACTGTCTGTGCTTCACTGTGTTGTCATCCAGCCAATGTCAGGGTAATGAAAGTCCCCCACAAGAGCCAGTGCCTGTGATTTTGGGGCTGCTTCTGTAGAAGGCCTTGTTAAATTTGTCCTCCTGCTTAGGCAGCCTGTTGCGAACACCCACAACGGTGTCACCTGTACTAGTCTGCCCTTTTATCCTAACCCATAAGCTCTCAACTCACTCATCATCCTCACCCAAGGGATGCCCCGTAGTCCTGTCTTGTGATTATGTCTTTGGATGTTTGTTCTTGAATGAGGTATTCCCTCTTAACCCTCCTTTTGGTACTTGGACGTTTGCTGTAGTTCTCCCCTTCCCACACCTTATCTCTGTTGAGCCTGGCTGTGTCCCCATCCCCCTTCAAATCT
>WEIV01011856.1:11609-44853 GCA_013390005.1 Calyptomena viridis | reverse complement strand
CTGAGCAAGTAACAGGTACATGCACCATAAACAATTCACACTCCAGAATCAACTCAGTCAGCTGAGAACAAGCATGTTACTATCCCACAAATACTTGTAGGAACAATTTTCTTCTGTCCAAACAATAACAGATGTATGTTAACACAAATACAGTAACAAATGAGATTACCTAGGACTTCAGGAGGCTCTGACTGCAGGCCTTCTGGTTGCTGACCCTGGAGCACATTAAGTAGGGCTTGCAGGCTCCTGAGACACAAGGATGGATGAGAAAATCTTGTCTCCTTTATCAGTTCAAAGACTTCACACAATCCAACTTCAATGATCTAAAGAAGTACAGTTTTTTTTAGAATAGCTGTTAATATAATATTTTTAGATCTTCATCAATAAAAATATATCCAAACATTCACTGAACAGGACAGTTATTCAAATAAAAGTAAAACAGAATACAGTGGTAATTCAAATGAGAATCAAAATCAAGAACCCATCTACACAATTGTACCAGTAATTAAATTAAATTTTACCAGTATTACACAGAAGCCAGCCATTATATGAAAGAACATATCTAAGCAGAGTAATGGTTTCCTAAAAAAATAAGTCAACTTGAAATTTTTTGCACAACAGAAGACAAACTGTGCCTCCAAGCACTTCTAATTTCTATCCAGTTCACACTTTGACAGACCTTTTTCCTTTCTCATTAACGTGAACCAGCAAGCTAGAATTGGCTTGCAACCTGGCTTCACAACTTGAATAATAATACGTTTGACAGCTGATACTGGCAGCTCTAACACTCTCCCCTCCAAAGCCTCTGAGATTAGTTTTTATATTGTGACAAAAACAAAGATTAATTGCTTGTCACTAAAACCCCATATGTTTTCATCACAGATATGCATTAAGCCAACTAAGAGAAAAATGTGTAAAAGTGCTGTTATAACCACTCCTCACTTTCCCCTTTTAGAATTCCTGAATATTTTGAGATTACAACAATGCTTCTCTCCACTGACTGCTTCCTTTCACTTTCTTCTCAAACTCTGAGATGAGGACGAAAGAAAAAAGAGCTCATTACAAATAAGCAACCATTTTTTCAAAACTTCTCTATGCATTTTGGCCAGAAGCAGAGCCCTAATGTATAGAGTCCTTAACACAGATTCACCCAACTAAAATCTAAGGGAAAAGACTGAAATGTGACAAGAAATAACCTTCTTAATGGAACTGCCACTCATGCTTAAAACACATCTATTCTGACAGTCAGCTACAAGTTCTAATGGTAACTTTGCTACCATTCAATTTATTTTTATTCCTGTCTTTCAGAAATTATTTTACCATCTGTTTTATTTTTGAAGGAAGAATAAAAATATAATCGAATCAAGTCTTCAAAGCACAACAGCAATTTTCCTGCAAATTACACTCTACATTTCACATCTTCAATGGAGTGGGGGGAAAACACATGCATGAAATCGGGGGAAAAAACTCTTAACAAAATAATGGCACAGATGTTTTTTTCCAAAATCCAGAAGTCACCATCATTTTGTAAGCTAAAAAGAAAATACACTGTAGTACATTTTTAGAAATTCCCTTTATTTTCAGTCATAGTGTCTTCCAGATGAACTGACAAGTTTATTTTATTCTTCCCAATCCTCAGACAGAAGACCTCATCTAGGAGCTGGTAAAAGCAGCTGGAGACAGCAGAGAACATAAAACACAGTGGAGAAAATAACTTGGTGACCTTCCATTACAGTAGGAATCAACAATGGATAGTTCTGCTGGGATGTTGTCAAGTCTGACAGGTTTTGGGTTGGTTTTTAAATATCTGAGATCAAGAGACTAGGTTGGCTTTGCAAAACAGATTTGTTAACCTTAGTTATCTCACATATTATATATATATATATATACACACATACATATAATGTGTATGTATCTCTACCTCTCTCCTCCAAACTGTGCACTAAAGGACAGAATAAACAAAAAGTTCTGTTCAATATATCTTAATTCATTAAATTCTCAATTAAATTGATTCATTTAATATAATCTACAAGGAGTCAGATGCAGTTCATAAACAATGCTAACTTTTATTTCTACTGACCACACATTATTTTGCAATTATCAATCATGAAGTTTCAGTTACCTGACTTATTTATGTTCCTCTGCAATTCACCACCACGTTTTTGCAGAATGCCAACTTTGCACTCTGTAAATACTACTTAAACACAATCATCTATAAACCCCTGATTTTCTAAGCAACTTGAACATTTGACGATCACGGCTGCGACAATCTTTTTAATTCAGCATTTCTATTGGTTTTAGAGCAAATACAAATGAGGGAAGTTAATCTGAGTATGCTGCTTAGACTGAAAAGAACAAAACTAAGCAGGATTCATAGCATTGGAAAGCTAGCAATGAACAAAACTAAACACACAGATGTTACACAGCATGAAACAGATGAATCCGCAAACTGAAAAAACTTAAGAAATAAAACAGGAAGTCTGATACAGATTCTTTCTGACTTTCCACCATTAATCCTACTATAAGCTCAGAAGCAGTAAATAGTAAAAAACTTATCCTAACCATTGAATCAAAATCTTAAACATGCATTACTACCTGGAGTTATCGGTGCCACCAAGGGCACTGAAGCCAAAACAAGGGAAGATTAAAAAATTATGTTAACAAGAATAATTGACAGTTACTGCAATTACATGCATACCTGGCAAAACATCTCAGAAAACACTCCACCAACTGATTTCCAATAGCAGAAAAACTTGCTCGTTTTGGAGGGTAAAGCAAGAGGAAGAACCCTTTACCATTACGAGCTGGTAGCCTCTGACACAGGTAAGAGCTGCCTTATTTGCACCATTTTGTGTAGACTTTTGAGGCTGTAGGTTTTCAATTACCAAGACTTATAAAGGAGCACAAGCTGAATGTGTTTACCTGACGTTTATTTTGGGCAGGTGCATTAATGACATCTTAAGGGATGGGTGGAGCACAAATAAAAATCAAAAAATAGTACAAATAAAAACTAGAGTGATTTTCTGAGCAACTGGCTTATAATGCTGTTCTTTATTCCCCACAAAGAACATACCAACCTTAGATGACATATATGACAAGCTTTAAACAGAACTGGTTACTTGCCTTTGGAAGTTTAATAGGTGGCTCTTTGGATTCCTCTTCTTCATCACTGTCTGAATCCCCACTCTGTACACTGTTCTTTGAAGCCAAAGATACAGATGCTTCCTTTTTTTGCCACTCCAACACACAATGGCGGACATTGCAGTAAACATTAAAAGCTGAAGGATTGCTATGTAATCTGATATCTGGTATGGTTATTGTACTCTCTAGGTTTTCAGTCTGAAAAACAAGATTAATTTCAATTTTACTTTATTAGACATTTCAAGCTTTTTTAAATATAAGTAATCTCAGCAATCTCAATAATTTTGACAGATCGAATTATTTCTGAACAGGAGACAACTTTCCTGTTGAAGCACCAATTTATATTTCACTCAGGGAAGAATGGAGGGAGATGAAGAAATTTCAATACGTTCTACCTAGCTTTAGTTTCTACATCTCGTAACTTGATGAGGACAGTGGGACCGAAAATGAAAGCAGCTCAGGGTACAAAATGGTCCAAATCTGTGCCACAGTCAGAAAAGTAGTAGAATTCAGGATTTATCTTGTCAACAGGGAGCTTTTTGAATTATTATTACTGAACTTTAAAATGCTTCGTTATTCTAGTTATTGATTTTAACCCACTGGTAAATACTAAATATTTAAGCTGTTTGCTAAGCATACATTAGAAATTAAAAATGCCACTACTTGTTTTGTCATTAAATGAAAGCTGATGGCAAGTTCAAAAACTCCCAACAGGATACTGTGGATAATATTTTCGAGGACAGTAAATACCTAATGTACAAACCACTGAATACTACAATCTATCAAGGCCTATGAATTAACAGGATACCATCCTGTTTTCAGAAGCTCTGAACCACAAAGAATTTGGGAACTGTTGTGAGAAACTATCACTACCCTGCCCCACCCTTTCCTTGCTATCTACTACTGGTGTATTACTGTCAGTCCCTGTCGAAACACAGAAGAGCCCTTCATGAGGCTGTCATTAGACCTGTAAAAGTAACAAAAAACTTTTTTTTTCTTTAAACTCAGCTCCATACTCTCCCATTTTGCAACAGGAAGATCGGACAGGAAGTACAATTGACTTGAAAACCAAAACCCCAAAACAGCAACAACAAATTAATCCCCTGGCAGGATTATTCTTTCCATTTGGCTGTGTACTACTTAAGACTGGACTGGTTTGAGCAGAGGCTATGAAAAACAGCATTTCATTCATATGGGAGCAAGCGATTCTCTGTAACATATTGGTATAGACAGAGGGAACAGAGACTACGTACGGAGAAAAGGCTGAGGTTAAGAGTGAAGGAGAAATTTGTTTGAACCTGCGAGACAAAATTCAGCAGAGCATTAGGCCAGAGAGGGCCAGGGTCATGACTAACTTCACAAGGTCATTTTAGGAGTTTTTTTGTATTCATAAGGGGCAGGAGGGGGGCAGGGTTTGTTGAGAGTAGAGGCTTTTAGTCTTTGTCTTTGCTTTTAATTACAGCGGATGAACAATGTTCATAAGCACGTTCATCTGGCAGGAGATTACGCAGCAAATTATACTACAATGATTTGGAATAGATCTGTGAGAGCAGTGATGGGAAAGAGAACATTAAACCAGCAAAGAAGAGGGTAAAATTTGAGAACCGGTGAACTGGATAATATTTTAAAGGGGTGATTTATTTTTTTACAATATGGTTGCCACGATTTTGTACAGCAAACTGACATTTTTATGTCCACTTTTATTAGTGCCAGAAATAACACAAGCCCCTAAGACAGACCTTTTAACACCACGTCACAAAATGCAAAAAGAAAAATCAAATTATTATGAAATATTTCATAGACTACACACTTCCTTTTATTTTTGACCACGTTATTATTCTAACTGTACTGGTATATATTTGCCCATCCTTCCTTTCCATTATTACTATAAAGTTATTGCAAGCTAACACATTGAGAAGCAATGCTTTAAAATGCAGACTATTTTATCCAAAACAGTCTGTTAATTTTCCTTATCTGTGTCAGTGTTAGCAGTAAGCACAAAAATATAAAGATAATGAAGGAGATTAAAAAAAAGCTGGAAAAAGTTCCCTAACATACATACTGAAAGTCTGGCACGTTTTTTTTGTAGCACAACAGAAATTGTCCCATTAAGGATTAAAACCAGCATAAATTTAGTCCTTGTTCAACATTAATATCTGAAATAATAAAGCTCCTTTTAGAAATCCCACAATAGTAAACAGTGCAAGTACTCAACATACAACCTTGTATGTTATTCTAGTATCAAAGTGTATCAAAATAGACTTGGACTGATACCAATGATAATGAGCTACTACATACTCGAGAATTTATTTGGCACCAGAAAACTAAACGGTTATAACATATGACTCTTCTGTATGTCAAGTATCCATACACATTACCCCAGGAGCTTTTGCACCTGCTGTTAAGGCAAACACACAGTATAAGCTTCCAGCTTTAAAGCTAACTCAGTTGAACTGCACAGGTTAAAAAAAAATTCTTCAGTAAATTTACTAAGCACTTCCTAATTTACTGACAGTTACAGGAAAAGAAAATTACCTGGAGCCTCTGAAATATCTCTATCTAAATTTCACTTACCTAGTTAGTATCATGTATTGTAATTATCACTTCTGTGTCCAATTCCAATTCTTTTTTGTCAGTTTAGCTTAAGTCTTTGTTCCAGAACAGCCTAAGTTCTGCAGCTCATGTAACCGCTTTAGAAATAGGTTGTCCAAATTGTTTAAACAGCACAGATAATTTTAGACATTATGGTGCTAGATAAAATATCAATGTATGTTTTCTTGCCTATTAATAACAAGAGACTAATTTTCAGAAATAAACTCCTTATTCTCTATACTTTCAAACTATTAATAAGTCCCTTGTTTAATGCTTTAGGTTTCAAACAGTAAGCACTTGAACCATTCCATCTTTGTGTTTGGCATTTCACTGTTCTACAAAAGGGCATGAACTACAGTTATAGAAACTAATCTCCTACCCAGACTTCAGTACAGCACAACATTCTCCAGAAACTTCACTATAAGGTAAAAACCACTGATGATTTATTTGTGACGGAATTGCTCAAGTCTGAGGGGCTTTAACTGTAATACTTATAGTTTCCTGGTCTTCAAAACAAGCATCTGTTGAAAAGTGGAGATATAAGCCAGTTGTACAGAGATCACTTTCTTCGATTTCTTTTACGAGAGGCGAAGATGGAGCTGGTCCTCTAATGCAAATGCCCATTCATTGAACAGCTGAGGAGGGCAAGGAAGATGGTGAAGGGCCTTGAGGGGAAGACACATGAGGAATGATTGAGGTCACTTGGTCTGTTCAGCCTGGAGGAGACTGAGGGGAGACCTCATTGCAGTCTACAGCTGCCTTGTGAGAGGAAGAGGATCTCTTCTCTGTACTGACCACTGAGAACCAGAGGGAATGGCCTGAAGTTGTGGCAGGGGACATTTAGGTTGGATATTAGAAAAAGGTTCTTCACCCAGAGGGTGGTTGGGCATTGGAACAGGCTCCCCAGGGAAGTGGTCACGGCACCAGGCCTGTTCAAGAAGCATTTGGATGGTACTCTCGGGCACACGGTGTGACTTTTGGGGATGGTCCTGTGCAGGACTAAAGAGCTGGACTCAATAATCCTTGTGGGTCCCTTCCAACTCTCTATATTCTTTATTCTACACAGTTATGGAAACTTCCCCAATAGTATGAGACTCTTGCTATCACCTGTACAATCTTGCTGTTTGCTTATAGATTTTGAAGTAAAACAGATCACTAAGTAACTGTGCCTATAGGAGCCCATTTTGTCATTCTTGTATCAAACTAATAAAGTCTATTTTAAGTTACAAAAAGTCTCTTAATGATACTGCATTTTGTGTTTGGACAAAGTACTTCTACACTGGCAAGGAAAACAGTGGAACATTACAACTTGTACTAACTCAGTAAAGCAATTCATTAATGTAACACATACCTAGGACTATTAATAATCCATACAGATTGCTCTTGAGCTACAGGATACATTATTTCAAGAAAGAAACATACCCTTATAGCTTGCTTTCATGATGTTAGGACTATCGAGACTCACATGACAGTTAACTAAGGTGAAGATCAACAACCACTTTTTCTCCACCTCTGAAAGTCCTTTTCTTAATGGCTACTGGAATATTGTGATCCAAAGCACTAAGTACAAGTATAAGCCCAGCTTCCAGGGTGTCTAAGCAGAGCATGAGATGATAGGTTCTATACTTTTTTTTCTCCCAAAGCATCTGGTTTCTCAGAATATGAAATTGCTACTGCTTTTAAAAAGAGAGCTTCTAGACTAGAAAACAGAATTATGCTTTTTGATTTAGTAGTTTTCATATGAGCTGTAACAAAGTGGGACACTCTGAAATCTTTATCTTTTTTGTTTTACTTAGTAATATCATAAATTGAAAATGCACCTTCTTAAATCAAAATACATGATGAAGCATGTATTGTAAAACTTAACGTGTATCCAGTATCCATGAACATAGTTCATCCTGATATGCGACTTGTCCTTGTAAACATACAGTCCCTGGTACATGGAGGGATGCATTACATGATGGGATGCTGGTCAACCAGCACAGGTTTGGTTCATAAGAGCAACTGACTGCTAAGTGCTCTTCTCAGTTAGACTTTTTTAATGTTACAGTACACTCAAGCAAAGAAGCAGGAAAACCAAAACCCTTTAGTCTCCTTTACACTTGTCTTGGACAAAAAGAAACTGTTTTCCCCAAAGATTAAATTCATACATAGCTTATTTTCTGACCAATTTATCTTCTTCCTCTTGAATCACATGACTGCAATAATGGTTTATTCTTAAATGTGATGGAAATAGACTATAATCTAGGAGAGAAAAGTTAATCTGTTGTTAAAGATGGGTGAGGCTATCGTAACTATCTGATCTAACCCATGCATAACACAGAGAATAGAACATCACCAAATTCTTTGAACAGTTAAAAGATCTCTTAGAAAGGGATGCCCTCTTGAGGCTGAAACACCAAATAATACAAAACCCATGGAAAACATTGCCAAATTATTTGAGAAGCTATGTGCGTTTTTAATGAGCCAAATACTTATCCCAATAAAACTGCCTTATACATCCAATTATCACATTTCAATAAATTTGCCTGCTACATGAACCTCCCCATCCCAATGTTTCATTCCCTTCATCTGTGTAAAGCTAAAAAAGTCAGTGTAAAACTTCTGCATAAACTAAACAAGTGGATGTCAATCATATCAAGTACTATCTGTGTTTGGTGGACTTCAAATTTTCATTATTCTTCAAACAACACGATGAGAACAGACTATGGTGAATTGAACTCTGTTTTTCTGTCTAGTTTCTCAGCTAAGTGTCCTACACAGCACTTTCACGAGTTAACAGCAAAGGGGAAGTAAAATACAGGGTGTGAAGAGGGAGGGTAAGCAGCAATATTCGTAACTGGTTACACAGCCTAGGATTTTCAGGTGGTAATTTTTGCCTAAAGAAAAAAAAAGGGGAGGGGGAAAAGAGATGGCAGGTGGGGTCTGGAATCCAAGGTGCTATACTTCCATGTCTAATAAACAGATGCTTGCTTTCTATGTAAAAGTCACTTTTGTCAGCACTGAATTTCTAAAGCCAAAATATGCTGCATCATATGGAAAATTTTTATACTGCCTTTTAACAAAACAGATACTAAACCACAAAACCAAACCTTAACTATAGTTCAAATACCAGTGATCATAGCATGACTCCATCTTAGAAAGAGTAAGGCTGCATTGAACACCAAAATGTTTTACACTCAAAATGTTCTAATATTCACTGCTTAAACTGTGGAAGTAATTTTATTCCAGTTACTCAAACCTTTTTTTTAAGGTTCTCTTCAATTACTCGGTTATCATTTTCAGTAAGCATAGGATATAAATAACAAGTTTTTGAGTTCCTTCAGCTTATTCTTGATTCAAGACCATCCCTGCCTCTATTAAGCATATTAAGAGAGAGCTCTCTGTTCAGACTAAAAGACCCTGTTTCTTGAAAAAATAAACTGATGCACACAAACTCTCCTGCTCAGAATGTTCAGCAGTGAGAGGCTTTTCGTTGTGCTCCATTAGAAGGCTTCCAAATGGAAGCTCACATTTTCATGACAATATACACATCCATTTTCAAACATTCCAGTGCAAAAATGATCGTTGTGCTTAGTCTGCTATGGTTTTAACATTGAGAAGCATTGAGAAGTACATAAAAAGCACAACAAAACAAAAAACCCTACAACATACAACGAGACAAAAAAAAACAACCCCACTTGGTCAGTTAACAAAGTTTCATAAGGTAAAGGTATGAAGCTTGTTTTATCTTACTCTTTTCAGCTACATTTCTGAGAAAATACACAATTTTCTGCTATCATGCAGGAATAAGATAGAGTGCCTTTCTGCACCTCAGTGACTCAGAGCGAAGACCAATGCTCTGCTGGTCAACCTTCGTCTGCCTCAAAGACTGTCTAGAATAACAGCATCAATAAGACATGCAAAAGCCCATTACGCCTTCCAAAGACAAATAAATGTCAATGCTCCAAGTAGAAACTGTTTTAAAAAAAAAATCATAAGAACAACCCTCTACAAGGATGAGGTGCAGAGATTATCAATGAGTGCTAAATCTATAACTGCTGTCAAGAACTAATCTTTATTATGTTCACATAGTCTCTGGTCATTCAGAAGGGATCCTGCCACTCTATTTAACCAATGCAACTAAATCATAGACTCATAGTATCATCAAGGTTGGAAAAGACCTTAGAAATCATCTAGTCCAACCTATAATACAACATCAACATCAATACCAACATCAATATCAATCATCAATCCTTCATCTAAACCATGGCACTAAGTGCCTCACCAAGTTTTCTCTTAAACACTTCCAGGGACAGTGACTCCACCACCTCCCCAGGCCGCCCATTCCAATGGCGAATCCCCCTTTTAGTGAAAAAGTTTTTCCTAACATGCAGCCTAAACCTCCCCTGATGGAGCTTGAGACGGTGTCCTCTTGTTCTGTCACCGGTTGCCTGAGGGAAGACACCAACCCCCGGACTATGACCTCCTTTCAGGTAGTTGTAGAGAACAATAAGCTCCCCTGAGCCTTCTCTTGCCCAGGCTAAACAGCCCCAGAATCCAAGAACCCCATCTGATTGTAAAGCTTGTGAACAGCCATTCTGGCTTCCTACTAGAAAGACAAGATTCCCTTCAGATACTAACAACGACTAAAGCTGAAGAATTACCTTATTTTAAAAACAGTAATTTCTGTCACCAGACAGAACATGTAAAGACTAACTACATCCTGTAAAATATCTTCAAATTTCCAACTTGGTTTTCTTTTTCGACAGTGAGTCTGACAAAATCATGAAGGGAAGAGGAATAAAACTTCTAATATCATAGCAAATGAAGAAAGGGCTGAGAAATTCAGTTTGGACCACAAATATTTCACTGTACATTGCTGAAAACAGAAATGAAGATAAGCCCTTTCTATATCATAGTCTGAAGCTGCACTACTTGAGATAAGTAGAATAATCTGGTAAGTATCCAAAAACTCAATACCAAATGAATAGATAAAGGGTTTGCTTCACCCTCCCAAAGTCATCTGTCTTGAGATAGAGTAACTACATGAAGTTTGGCGAATAGGGATAAGATGGCCAAGTTGTTCTACATTGAATTTGTATAGTAAGAGCATTCAACTAACTAGAAAGTGTTTTCACTGGGTATTTCAGTGGTTCTGTCGTTCAGAACAGTTCCAGAAATGAGCTCCTTTCTACTGACTACAAGGGATAAGCCTTCAGGCCTGCAGCAAGCCTTCATGAAAATCCCTCCGAGGATCTAGATTAAATAGACAAATAATAGCTCTCTAAGAGAGAAAGAACACGACAGAGAAGTATTTTAAAATACCCTTGCTTCTGCATAAATTTATTTTTCGCAACAATTAAACAGGCAAACATTTTTATTGAGTTCACTGTACTATTTTCATGCATTTAAAGTGATGGAGGCAGGGGTTACACAGGGAGAAAATATTACCAGGATCATGTAAGTATCATCTATTTCATGCTCCATTATGGAGGAATTTTCAGAGGTAACTTTGGAGTCCATAGACATTGAATCCTCTTTTTCTTTTTTAGTCAATATGGACAAATCTTTGCAGCAGTAATCTTCAACTGTTGGCCAGGCACAAATCTCAAAATTTAACTATAGCACCAACATGTTTAGCAAGAGTTTAGGAACTGGAGAACCAAAAATGCTGTTCACATTACTTCATGCTGAACATTAGTAGAAAAACCAAATGAATAAGGTTAACATTGGTGTCATAGTCACATAGAGCACAGTAAACAAACAACATTGGCTTATTATTAACTCCTCTAAACAAACAGCTTGTTACACTGAAGTTTTCTTATATTTCTCTCAATTGAAGTTACTGTCATTTGAGTCAGAACTTGTGTCAAGTTAGTTACAGACTTACCTTGTTGCGTGTTTTTACTTTCAATTTAGTCTTCTGTTTTCTTTTCAATTTTTTCTTGCTAAAAAGTTTCTTACTTCTGAAAAAGAACAGAAAGCAATGAGAACAGAAAAATTAAACTCCCTTCCATACACCATGGTAAATAGCACATAATTAGGGGCAAAAATGTCAGAAGTACCTAATTTTTTTTTTTCCTAAGCAAGGGGAACAGTCACAGGCAGAATTTCAGAGTATAGATCTGAATATAAATCACTTGAAATGATGCTTTCCTGATGTTTCACTGAATTATGGGCCTTTACCCTCATCAATTTAAGCAGAATATAATCTAGGAGAGAAAAAGTCTCTACATTTTCTACTGCTTTACCCTACTGTTTACATTACAAGTCCATTAGCACCACATCAATGCCAGAAGCAAGAATTATTGACAAATCTCAGTAACATAACCTGTTAATACAGAATATTTGTGCTTTGTGAAGTCTCCACTGAACAAAGATTCAAACCTCTGAAGACAAAAACAAAGCTTTACAAATGTATCATTTGGCAGAAAACTCAGCTGATGGCAGAAACTGCAGCTTATTTTTTGTCTAGACTTTTCCCATCCTCAGTTTATAGACTTTTAGTTTCCATCCCTTTACATTACAGATCTAGCTAACACATGCTCCTCTAGTCCTCTCCTTCCCACACCTCATTCCTATCACATTCTTCTTCTCCTCCATTTTACTACCCAGAAAAAAAAAAGGACATCATAAAAACAACCACCATACACACAATCCAATTGTTTTGTCACCATCACTGAGATTACTCTGTTTGAGATGCATGCTTTTTAATCTACTCTACATTTTTCTGGTCTGTTCAGATTACAAACCTGCTGCAAAAAAACAAAAAAGAGGAGTATGTTATCTGTGCAGCATACAGCTCATCTTATACAGGACTACAAGCAACAGCTGCTAACATTCCTCTGTGCCACTTAAACATCACTGAAGTTGCTTACAGTTCAGATTAGTTGGAAAAATAAAACCATGAAATCTGAAAATCCGAGGTAGTGAGAAGCTGCACTTTCAGGTAAGAGACTGAGAATCAGAAAAATCTTAATATTGAATGCTGTACAGCATTCAGACTGCAAGAGTATACAAGTCCTGCAGTTAAAAGCTGAAGCCCGACCAACAGCCACCAATCAGAAAACAAGCTCAAACAAACAACTCATGCAGAGTATCCCAAAAAAGCTGCCTGCTAGAAATTTCACCACTTTTCCCCTCCTCACTTACCAAGAGGAAGGTATGTTCCTCAAGACACTTCCTGCATTACCCTGGAGTTAAGAGAAGTGATTCAGTGCAGGGACAATTCCTCCACCCTCCCCAGTAAATTAAAGGTTATAAAGAGAACCTAAAGGTTCCTTCAAGGTACTGCTCAAGGTTGCTTCAGCAGTAAAATTTCAATATACAACGGTATACAACCTATTCAAAAAGCAAGGAAAAGAAATTTCAGATAACTTTACTGTCCAAATTTCTATAATCAAACTCCACAGTCCAATTCACTATTTAGTTTTCCTTTAATTAGACAACTCTTTCTTCCTTATTAGAGATCAATGCAGCTAATTCTTCTTCTGCTGTCAAACATGAAGAACAATGCAGTCCCTTACATTCTGTAGCCACTCAATCTTCTGCTCTGGACCAAATGACCTTTTAGTAAACTTTCACCCTAAAAGTCCTGATAAAAGTATCTTCTGGGCTCTCTCGATCCATATCACAAGTAAACCACATTGGCAAAACTGAAAACAGTACTTGTTATTTGCTGTTAGGAAGAGAAAGAAGAAATGTCTCATACGCCTCCAGGGTCACACTTTTAACTGCATTTCAGGTACTATTTGGCAGCTTCACAGCAATATGGCACAGCAGACTTATGCAACTAACACGAGAACATTTTCCTGCAAACTTCCAAACTGAGCTTCCAATACTCTGTACTGCTAATTATACCTTTTAAACACAGTGCAAGTTGCACTTACCACAGGCAACTTGATAAGCACTGTTTTTTGACTTTTTTTCTTTTAAAGGATACTGACTCGAGTTGCCAAGACATTTCAAATTTAATCCTCCTTGCCAAAATCCTTGAAAACTCTGCAAATTTGTTACAGTCTGCAAACATTACAAACACTTTTTCATCTTGTAAATATTTCACTAGACCAGCCCCTGTATCTTTTGCAAGTATTTCTTCATATTTATGCATACATCAACATACCACAAATCAAGCCTTTTTCCCCCTGAGCCTCCAGCCCCTCCAAAGACTGGGCTGGTTTCTTCAAAGTAACAAAACCCCTACCATTTGGCAGACTACCTTCATTTGTCAGTGATACTCAGACAATCTTTTTTCCAGTTAGCAAAAAGGAAAGATCAGCAATGAGTTTACTGGTGTTGCTAAGATCTCCCTCATTCAGACAACCACTATTAAAGATTCTGCAAGTAGCAGCACTGCCTGACTGCTCCACTGTGGAGTCATTACCCTCAGCAAGTTCTAGCCTCAAACCATTTTTTACATGGAAACAACTTGGGTATAGAAATGCCATGTTAACAATCCACATCCATTTCCCTATATTTTCTTAGAACAAAATCTCAAGGATACTGAAATCCCTATGTTTCTGTTGGGAAGTATACTTTCCCCCATATCCAAACAAAATTACAGAACAAGTAATTAATTAAGCAATTAATTAAGAAATAAAAAATACCCCATCCCACTAATTTTATATCCAGTTCTAAGAAACCTACCATTACTATTCATAATAATAATATATTTATCATGTATCTGCATTTAACAAAGATATGACTGTCCACAGTTCTCCTGTTATATACCGTTATGTCAAAATGTTTTAATCTTCATAAATTAAGTATAAAACACGGACAAGTATATTAATGAAAAACAATGTTAAGCAGATTATGAGTAATTTCCTGTTGGAAACCACATGTGTTAATTATAAACCTGATTCTTCTACTCTCTGAAAATTAACAAGGCCTGGTATGGCTTGGCTGGATTTTTTAGCTAAATTATTAATCATATTTTTGGTTAACAATTATAAATTGCTGTTAGCTGTCATTTGTAAATGTCATGAAACTCTACGCTGACAATTTGCTTCTGCTGGCAGAAGGCCTTCAGCCTTGAACTTCTAACTCAACCATGGATACCATCTAGTTCACAGAAACCAAACACCCTTTATCAGCAAATCTTAGGCAGGTCTGCTGCAAACTGCTTCAAGATATTGCAACACTGTAGACTGACTTAGCAGTTTTGAATTGGACCACAAAGGAAGTGCAAGTCAAACGAGCACAGAACGTGAAGATACCTTGACAAAAAATACTTGTGGCAAATGGACACGAAGAAAGAGTGAATGGTGTTGTAACAGCCTTTATAGAAAAATCCACTGAGAATAAAAGTAAACACTTAAAATGTTCAAACTTGGAATATGGAATAATTACTTCAAACCAAAGGGGGCAAAAAAAAACCATAGGAAAAGGGAGAGTGGGCAACAACTGATTGGCTGACAATTTAAAATATGTAAAACAGCTCTTAAATGACATGACTGCTTTTACTTCCTCCTACTACAGGTATGACAAAACTGAATAGAAGTTGCATTCTTAGTTTATTTGTTCTCAAACCAGAAGCAGTATTTACTAGTACTTGCAATGTTTGCCGATTAGGGGGACAATATTCAGTTGTCTCAACACCATTTCTCTTACTCTGTTCAAAAGAGTAGAGGAAATGCAAACAGAGCATCTTCCTTCAAAGTCACTAGTCATGAACTGCAATTCATAACCTAAATTTGAGAAGGAAGCTTTATAAGTTGTACATATTTATATGTTTATATGTTCCTTACCACAATGCAGTTACTGAATTACTCAATAGTGATAAACATTATGTTAGTGTCGCACCTGTATAAGCTCTTCTAGACTGCATGTTATATTACAATTAAAGGTGTCATTGATGAGTAGAAAAAATACTATTCAGTCTCTGCTACTGAGGCAGAATAAGAACAACAAAACTTATTTGACAGCTGTCTGATCCCAAACCTTTGCTTCTATCCGAAATGTGTTACCAAAGGTCATGGTAGCTAGTGCAGCATTAGACACAGTCATTCTGCTGTTAATTAAACCTTTAACTGCACTTTTGGAAAATGAATGAATTTAGTAAGCCACATGCTAACATATGGTAAAATTTTTAAAACCTCTACCTGACTGACTCTGTGTATTTGTGCAAACTTACTTGCTCTGGTTCAAGGGCCAAGAGTCTTTGGGAAGAAGCATGCTATTGATAGGAGAGGCCTGGCAAAGCCATGCTGTGTCCAGACAAATGATAAATTTACTGTATTACTTTGTTTCCATAGGTGTTTACTTGACACAGTTAGGTTAATCATTCCAGGGTGTTATGGTTCTATTTTAATGAAAACTTTTTCCCTTCTGTTTGCAGGCAGGAGCAGCAGAGGCCGCCGCTGTGGAGCCGGAAGGGGCCGCCTGGGCCGCTCCGCCAGGGCGGCCGCCGAGCAGGGGCCGGGAGTGGTGCGGCAGAGGCCCAGTGNTTCTGACGGCGCCATCTTCGAGCACGTGCTAGCCAGACCAGGACCTGTTTCTCTAACACTTTGCAGCCCCGGCGTCGACTTGGATCCTTTCTCTCATTGCAAGATTCATTGTTTGGGCTAAAAAAACCTTACCCCGCTCTCTTCTCTCTCTTCTTTCTTTCCTTCTTGGCAGCACGGGTTCCAGTCCTCCTCTCCCATCCCCATCTGAGGCACGGGAGCCCCAAAAACCCAGTCCTGCCCCCGCACGAGTCCCCAGAAAATCCCAGGGGTGGGAGTTAGCCCTTCTTCCCATTTCCACCAGGTTTTCTCAGGGTCCCCAAAGCCTGGCCCTGTCCCCCATGGGTTCCCAAATCCCAACGGGAGGAGGAATTAATTCCAGTCTTGCCCTCTCTTATTCTCTGCCTCCACTCTTTTCCCCTTCTGTGCCCCCGGAAGTCCCACCGGGAGCCCCAGTCTTCACCTAAGCAGGGGATACATAATTTAATTTTGGGTGCTTATATTGTTTGGATAAGGGTGTTTGTTTTTCAATACATAATACATATATTTTTATTCCTTTTTTTGTTTTAATAAAATCCTTTCTATCCTAATACTCAAAGTCTCAAACAATTTGATATTGGATTCACTTTTAATTTGCTTCAACTGTCCCCCCTCAAACGGAGACACAGGGTTACTGGAAACACTCTTAAGCAGCAACAACCACTCAGCAACATTGAGATGAAACACCGTCAAGTCTGTGGTATCAAACAATATTTTTTTTCCTCCAGCAAGTGAATTTTTGCTGCTGGTGATCAGCTTGGTTGGACAAGCAGGAAGCACTTGCTTCTGAATAGCCCAAAGTGAAATCCTAAACTCAAACTGCCAAGTACACCACAACAGCAAGCTATTATCATGTAGTCACCATCAAGTTTCAGGGTCTTTCATCACAGCATCTTGGCTGCTGCACCACTACTTAACTGCCAGAGCAGTTAAGTTCAGCAACATGAAAGAAGGGAGCAAGATAAAAGCAGTATCACAACCCTAGACTTCATAAGAATGACTTTGGCTTTTTCAGCAATCTGCTTTGAAGAGTCTATGGGGTATAGTTCCCTGGAGAGAAAGAGGTGCAGGAGAGCTGGTTGATGCAGCTTCAGGGAGTTGGCGCTTACACTCTTCACACAACTTGCAACACCGTATATCTGGAACACCTGACCAGCTCTGGGATCCACACAGCAGAGACTGGCTTAATGAAACAAGTCCTGAGAAGGGCCATGAAGATGCTTAAAGGATCAGACCATCTGCCATATGAAGAGAAACTAAGAACGCAGAGACTGTTTAGCTGGGAAAAGAGAAAACTTGGGAGGGTGGGGGTGGTATTTCCTCAGTGTGGATATCTACCTGACTGGAGACAGGAAAGATGATGCATTCTTCTGAATGATATCTAGTCACAGGTCAAGAGACAATTGTAAAAAAAAAAAAAATACAGGAAGTTCCATTTAAACACAAGAACTGTAAGGATGGTAAAACACTGGAACAGGTTGCCCTGAGAGCCTACAGATTCTCCACCCTTGAAGATACTAAAAATCCAACTGCACCATATCCAGAGCAACCTGCTCTGGTTGATTCTACAAGAATGTTGCACTAGACAGTTTCCAGAGGTCCCTTCTAATCTCAACTCTTCTATGATCATCACTGTTAGTTTACATACTACAGTAAAATTTGACTGTACAATGAACACACTTCTGCATTGTGGAAAGAGGATATTTTTTTTCTGAGTTTTGCATTTCTCCTGGTGTGACGCCATGTTTCTGATTACGCTTCCAAGGAAAGACATACTGAGCTTTTCATCTGTTCACCATCTGGATCAGCAGGCAGCAAATTCAGGCATAAGGGCAGACTTTATGGGAATTAGTCAGCATAATCAAACCTACAATATTATGCAAAGCTAATAAGAGAAAAAGAGATGAAAAACACAGTACCGCACATATGCCTGCATTAAGACAAGCCAGTCACTTGAACAGACCTACACTTTCTTAGGCATAACCAACACCTGCATGCATACTAAGAAGCATCCATCAAGAGTTTCTCTATGCAGATGGATGAACGTGGACACTGTGTACAGGATCTTTAACAAGACTTTTCCAAACTTCAGTTGTACAGAAAGCCTGTGCATGTCCCCAGGATATCTAAAACATAGCTTGTCAAATGGAAGGTACCCTAGAATCATTGAAATAAGTGCCTGGAAAAGCACTCCAAAAGGTCAGTCTGCAAAATCCTCATGAGTGGAAGTAGAGGGGCAACTACCGATCTCCTCACTGTCGTGACGAGTGACAGGACCCCGGGAAAAGCCATGAAGCTGAGTCAGGGCAGGTCTAGGCTGGATATCAGGAAAAGGTTCTTCTCTTAGAAGGTGGCTGAGCATTGGAACAGGCTCCCCAAATAAGTGGCCATAAGCCTGCCCGAGTTCAAGAAGCATTTGGACAACGCCTGCAAGCACATGGTGTGATTCTTGTGCACAGGGTCAGGAGTGGGACTCAACAATCCCAATGGGTCCCTTCCAACTCAGCATATTTATGATTCTAGTCATATTCCACTGCATTCCTGACAGGCGTTTTCCCTGTGGAGATATTAAACACTGTCAGTGATCACACTTCTAAGATGCCCTAAAGCAATCCCACTGGAAAACGGTTTTTGAAATCTTTTCCAAATTGACTTCATAGCAATTAAATGCTATTTTGTTATTGAAATAAAAAAAAAAAAGGCAAGCAAGAAAGAGAAGTCCCACAATCCCAAAAAACAAAGAAAAGGTCAAGAATTACTTGAGATTTTCTACACAAAAGAATATGACACAATTTGAAAAAAATCTGAAACACTCCAACAGCATGGCGCTTCTGAATCACAATCACTTAATAATTCTATACAATGTGTAAAAACTGTCATGAGGTACCTCTGATTGACTAGTTTTTATCTTGGTGCTTAGTGGTTGGGTTGTGGGTGTTTCTGAAGGTAAATATTTGCTGAGGTTACTGTCTTCAGTAATATATAATTTCAGTATATAAATTCAGTAGTATATGAATCTTTCACAGTTTTGCATCCTCTATTAACTTTAATTTATCATCTTGATTCATCTCCTTGTCAATGAGAATCTAAACAGTTCAGGACCTAGGACAGATCCAGAGACAGAGCAACAGCTACTACTTGTTGTCACAGGCTTCTCCCTTGAAGCCATTCTGCAGCACTTCTCCATGGTGGGCTTCTGTGCAGTTTTAAATCACCCTTACAGTAGTAAGGCGATAAGAAACTAGTAAGAACAGAAGTAGCCAAATTGACGGGCAGAAGACCACACACCTCAAAATTCCACTCGAGGAAAGGTGCAGTCTAGACAATGGGACAAGAGGGGCACCATCTCCTTTTCTCACTTGCATCTCCTTGATGATCATAGAATGGCTTGGATTGAAAGGGACTTTAAAGATCATCTAGATCCAACCCCCCTGCCATGGGCTGGGACATCTTCCACTGGACCAGGTTGCTCAAAACCCCATCCAACCCGGCCTTGAATGCTTCCAGGGATGGGGCACTCACAACTTCACAGGGCAACCTGTTCCAGTGCTTCACCACCTTCACAGTAAAGAATATCTTCCTAATATCTAATCCAAATCTCTCCTTGAAACCATTCCTTCTTGTCCTATCACTATATCCCCTTGTAAAAAGTCCCCCTCCATCTTCCTTGTAGGCTCCCTTCAGGTTCTGGAAGACCACAAGGTGATCCTGAAGCCTTCTCTTCTCCAAGATGAAAAATCCTAATTCTCTTAGCCCTTCCTCATAGGCGAGGTGCTCCATCACTCTAATGATCCTAGTGGCCCTCCTCTGGACTTGCTCTAACAGGTTGATGTCCCTCCTGTGCTGGGGACCCCAGAGCTGGATGCACCAGGATGCAGAGGTGGGGTCTCACCAGAGCAGAGGGGCAGAATCACCTCCCTTGACCTGCTGCCCACGCTGCTTTTGATACACCACAGGACACAACCGGCTTTCTGGGCTGCAAGTGCACATCACTGGCTCCCATCCTGCCTCTCGTCCACCAGCACCTCCAAGTCCTTCTTGACAGGGCTGCTCTCAATCTGCTCATGCCCAGCCTGTAATGATATTGGAGGTTGCTCTGACCCAAGTACAGCACCTTGCACTTGCTCCTGTTAAACCTTAAGAGGTCTCATGGGCCCACTTCTCAAGCCATGCTGCTGGGTGCAGGCTCAAGGTCAGAAGCAGAGCTCTAAACAAGATCCATCAGATCTGCATTAGACTTTTCTGCCATGCAGAAAACCAGGAAGTGCTCTTTCTGATGAACTAAAACAATGAGCATTTTGCGATTTTTCCTTACCTTCTGTAAGCAGGTAATCTATCCTGGCACTTGATCACACAAACAAGGAGACATTAAAGCAATTGCAGCCTCTGCTAGTCTTCCCTGTCTCCCAGATCATTTACTCCAAAGTGCTCCAAAGCAACTGTTAAATGTGTAATCCACCTTCAAGACAACCTAATATCAAACAAGTTGGTTAGAGCATGGTGCTAGTAACACCAAGGCCATGGTTTGATCCCCATACAAGCCATTCACTTAGGAGTTTGACTCATTCCTTTTGAGTCCTTTCCCACTCAGAATATTCTGTGACAATAACAGAGAACCACAGCTGATAAATACCAGGGAATAGTTCCTTGCTGAGAAATTAATTATCTTGTTGCTAAAGAAGTTCAACTATAAGAACTTAAAAATAAAGACAAGGGAATGCTAAAGAAAAAGGGTTATGAAGGCTGCTCAGAAGATCTGAAGAGATCTCAAAGTTTTGGGACCATCTTATTTTACAGGACACCCAGAATTGCTGTTAACAACTGAGAAGCATCTTGCAAACATAAAGCCAAAAGAGAAACACCAGAAAGAGGAAGATCAAGAGAAGTTTGGGACATATGAGAAACGGCTCACATGAAGGAATTGGCAATGGTAAGAAACAGAACAAAGGAAGTGGGCAGAGCTTTAATAGCCTAATCAATAGATGGAAAAGAGGTTTTATGATCAGAGAACTAAATATCGAGGAAAACATGTGGAGGCTGGATGTTGGCAAGGAGATTAAGAGCTATCAAGTGACAAAATGCAAAAAATGAACCTTGTTGTAAAACATATCAAAGTTGCTGCTTGTCTTGCACACTCCTTATTTTAGTATCTCTCCATATGTACAGAAGCGTCAGTACTCAGCAGCCTGACTTCTATGAACTGGAGCAATACTTTTTCTTGAAAGCAACTACTTTTCTCAAGAGCCTCCACATACAAAATCTCACATATTTAGTTATGTATTAAGTGTTCTTTTTATTTAAATCCCTTTGATTTTTTTCCATCTCAGTGTGATCTCTCCACTATTATTTCATCTGCCAAGAATCCTAAGCATCTACAATGAGAAACTGCCTTACAATACACCCCATCCAAAGCAAACATCTGACCTAAACAAAACTGTATACACCTTCTATAAAGTTGTCATACAGAATGTGCCACTTTAGAGTAGGTGCTTTAGCATCAGATCTATAATATTGAAACAAGAGATGCTCAGAAAATGGCTTCAGTACCGGGTCCAGTCTATACCAAACACCTAATTCCATCCTTAGTTCACATTTGAGTTTCTCCATCTAACTCCCTCCAATATACATCTACCAATTATTGTCAAAGTAGTTCAAGTCAAGTGGACCCAGGAAATGTTTATATAGGTTGAAGTACCCTGCAACTGAACTTTCCTAAGGCTTTCCATGCTTAACTTTTTGTCTTTCCAGATATCTTCCTTTGACATCTAAGTAGCCACACCTTGCCGTTCTTTTTAGTGCTGCAACATTCAGCATACTTTCAACTATGGGGACAGTGTCAGTAGGCTGCTGGAATAAAAAAGGAAAATAAAAAATCCCCAATCTGCTCTTGTCTTGATAAACAAAATGTCTGCTTACAAACAATAGTTCCAAGAGCTTTTTAATGCTTTATTTTTCATATCACCTACAATACTGCCTATCCAGTTTCCAAAAGGACTTGCCATGGAGTAATTAACAGGGAACAAAATACACACATGTCAACTGAAACCTGGTGCACAAATGCATATCATACAAATACACAAACTCTCTCAGTGTAATGCAAAACTAACTGCTGGCAGGCTTCATGAAATAAACATGCACAGAGTATAGATTATACCATCTATTTACATCACAAACTGACTCAAAATTTTACCTTGAAAATCACAAATAGAAAAATACCCAAAAATCTTCATCTCTGAAGAAATAAATACACTAAATCCTTTCACTGCAATTTGTCAACGAAATCTACACAACACTTGAGAAAAAAAATACCTTTTGCTAACACTGGTTAGTATCCCTGGGTTTTAGAATCTCTCTGATAAGGGAACAATTGCTCCATAAAATATTTCATGAAAAATAACTCCAAAAAGCAGTTGCTTGACCTTCCCTTCCTGTTCACACAGTTGCAGACAGGGTAGGAGAAATAACAGATACTGCTTCTGTCAAAATCACTGCCAAAATAGCAGAGTTGCATCACAGTTGGCTCACAAACCATATTTTTGCCTGTTGTGATGCATTAGAAGTTTGAATATTTTATTTGTTAGCGAAACAAAAAAAGAAGTGGAAGACAGGTTGCAGAAGAGGAAAGCTAGGATTTTTGCAGTAATATCCCCAAACTGAAGACTAATGACCACTAGACACACCCCCTACTCATGCAAGACTCTAACACACAAAACACCTTAAAAGAGCTCAAAAGCCTTCTAAATAATATGTAACTAACATTTGGATTTTGTTACCATGCAGTTCTTCCTACATGAATGTTTGGACAAATACATTGCTTTGTCTTATCTAAAACTGTAGCAGTTGCTACCTTTTCAGTTCACCTCATATTCCCTTTACGCCCATCGAGCTATAGCATGGAGGTCCAATATACGTTTCTAAAAATACATTTACAAAAAATGGAAGGACAAGGAGAATCTCCACCCTTTAACTGATGTGGGAGGAAACACAGGGACAAAGGATGGGAAAAAGGCTGAGGTACTTAATGCCTTCTTTGCCTCAGTCTTTAAGTAAGACCAGTTGTTCTCAAGGTATTCAGCCCCCTGATCTAAAAGACAGGGATGGGGAATAGAATGAAACCCCCATAATCCCAGGGGTAATGGTCATATATACTACATACGATATGCTAAACAGCATTTGCCTCAGCATCAGCACACAACTGATAATGCAACTCCAGCTGGACTTCATGTCACTCACCACAAGCCTCTAGGCCCAGTCATTCAGCCAGTTCTCCATCTGCTTCGCTGTCCACTTATTTAACCTGTGTGTGCTATGAGAGTCAGTGTCAAAAGCCTTACTCAACTCCAGGTAGAGCACATTCACTGTTCTCCCTGCCCATAAGGTATTTGTAGATCACCTACCAAGGGCTACAGATTTTTAAGCAACTCAGCAGTGATGATCATTGGAGTGGAAAACTGCTCAGCTTGATAGGTAGATGTCAAACAACACTAGAGAGCACAACCAATTTTTTCCCCAAATAATACAAGCTTGGTATTTTTTGACTGCGACAGTTAAATGACCTCATATACTTTAAATTATTGGTATTTTCATTCAGTAAGCCTGAAATTTAACATTCCAGAAACTCCAATTTTCAGTGAAGTGGGCAATAACTCAACTGTCATTCGAACAGTCATTTGTACAACCTCCAAACCATTACCAGCTTATCACTATCTTCTCTGAATTATTAATCAAGCATTCTGACGTGAATTTTCATCCGTGCCAATATAAAAGGAAAATCGCTTAAGCCGCATATCTACAAATGGAAAAAATCATCAAAATCCAGTCCCCTAAATCCGCAAATCACGGTAAGGAACATCAGCTGCAATCCAATTACCCCAGGCTTAAAGGAAAAGAGAGGCAGACTAGTAGGATGGGTTACATTGGGCTTCTAAGGCATCTGAAAAGAAAAGGTTAAGAAAACTCAGAACAAACAGAAACTGATGGATTTTAGATTGAGGAGGTATAGAGATACAGATATACGTACAGTTAAGACATCAAACACCTGGAAGACAGGTAAGACTAGCAGCAACATTACTATGGTCTAGAACTCCTCCCTGCATGCTTTGATTCAAAAGAAAAAGGCCACTTTACTACTTGATTATTCAGTTGGGACTTTAATGTGCTATTGTTGGTGAGCTGAGATCACACATCTTTTTAATCACTACTTTAATTCCCAAACTCAGAACTATTACACTATCACAATAACTTTTGAACAACCAACTTCTTTTTGAAAGCCAAAATTTTGGCGGCTTAAGAAAGAAAGAGGTTAATCCAGCTGCCAGAACACCTCTTCTAAGGCCTCTCCAATACAGTCAGAAACCAATACTACAGATTCTATAAATTAAACTAAAACCAAACTGAAAAAGTAAAATGGATCTGATTTTCATTTAACCATGACAAAAGTGCAGAAGTACAAAACAGTATCCGATCCCTTTTGTAACTGAAGTGGTTCCTGAAAGAGTGTAAATCTCAAATAAACAAGGACAACTCAAAAGAGAGCACCCCTACAAAGTATTCTACACACTGAGAATGGTCTCAGTACAACCTCTGACAGCTGGAGTTTTTCTGTAATTATCTGATATTTCATTATTTGCTTCAATGTTAGCTATGAAATTAGATCTGTAAGAACACATGCAAGGAAAAATTTTCTACCTCAATTTTTTCAATGTAGAGCAAAGTATTTATCTCGGTTATTCTTAAACATTTTTAGGACTTTTTTTTTAACATTAAAAAAGACATTAAACCATAGCAAAGATGACAAGATTGACACTTTTCGCCACTTTCGTATCTAAACACAACCATCAAAATCAAAGTGTATACAAAGCTATCTTACATAGAATCATATCAGCAGAATTTTAATTCAGGAAATACGCTCCATGAAGTCCAAGAAAATCTGTACTTATTTACATCAAGCACATTACCAGTGGTTAATGACAATATAACACCCTTAGAGTGATTAGTATCGAAAATAAACCAAATTAATTCACATTGTCTTTGCTGAAAAGCAGAAGCAGCAGCTCACCAGTTTACAGTTGTCAATGGTCTATCCTGTATAAAAGCATATTCCAGAAATAAAATGGGATAGAAGAGAAATGGAACAGAGAAATAACTACTCTGAACACATACAAGCATAATCAAGATGTATGAACACACCTGTTGGAAAGACATTGGCTAGTGGGAAAGAGGCGCAAAATCAGGTAAGAGGCAAGTCACGGGTAACTTACAGCAAAACGAAGTAAGAAAGAAGAGGCTGAAATAATAAAAATAGAATAAGGTATTTATTTACAAACAACCTCATCTCAATGTAAAAGGGCTGCAGATCTGCATAGATACAGTTGTTGGCTTCAAGCCTCAGCAATAGAAAAAAATGAGTGATGTTATCAACTGCAACAGGAAGAACAGTGGAGAAGTAAGATGAAAAGTTCAGGGTTTGGCCCTGTTGAGGTTAGCTATGCATTTTTCTAGACTGACAGAGATCATGGCCAAAATAAATTCATTGGTGCCACAGTATTTAGGTTAAACTACAAACAGACTTATACTTTTTGACCCTATCTGGCTTTGAATAATCTTGACTATTAAAGTTAATTTTCTTCTGAGTAACTTGTATCACGCTTGCATGTTTTGGATTTGTGCCAAAACCAGTACTGAGAACACACCTATGCCTCAGGCCAGTTGCTGAACACTACTTACACAGCATCAAGGTTTTTTCAGTTTCTCACACTGCCCCACCAGCAAGTAGGCTGGGGGTGCACAAAAACTTAGGAGGGGACACAGCTGGGACAGCTGAATCCAACTGATCAAAGGGATATTCCATACCATATGACATCATGTGCAATGTATAAAGTAGGGAGAAAGAGGAAGGGGAGGCAGGGGGAAGACACATTCAGAGATACAGCATTTGTCTTCCCAAACCACCTTTACATATGACTGAGCCCTGCCTTCCAGGAGATGGCTGAACATCAGCCTGCTGACGAGAAGTAGTGAATTAATTCCTTTTCTTGCTTTACTTGTGCATGCTTTTGTAGGTTTTCACACTTGTATCTCCAATGTCTTCCCCCATCCCACTGCAGGGGGAAATGACAGAGCAGTAGTGGTGCTTAGCTGCCCACTGAGGTTAAACCACAACACTCTTTCACAGAATTTGTAAAGTATTTTCCAAAAGTTAAAAAAACTCAGTTCAAAACCCATTACCAGAGAAAATAATGCTTAGGAACACAAGTCAAGGAAAGTTAAGAGAAGAAAATGAAAATAAGGAATGGCACTAATCCAACCACAACTCTCCAGGTTTTTCTGTGGAGACAAGGAAACTCAAATTTTTGATTCTTTTCTAAGGTGCGCAATTGGCATAAGATTTATTAAACTAAAAAAAAAAAAAAATCATAGCTATTCTCAGACAAAAGTAGTCATAGATATACCAGATGCAAAGACAGAACAACCAGTTATAACAATAAAACCTAATTAAGTTCATCAACACAATCATCAGTCTGAAGGGAGGCAGTGAGCTATAATATGCTACTTACTATGACATACTTGCTACTAAGAAAAAAGCATATTAAGCATATTATTATGCTTCAAAACACACAAAACATTAAATCTAAATGTGCAGAAACCATATACTTTAATGCATTCACTTAGAGCATAAGGAGCCCATTCTCCTGTGCTAATTTCCAGTATTCATCCTTTGAGGGGCACAATGGTAAGAAGTGGCTAAGAAAGACCACTGGGATGGATTAGCTATGAAATGTACTCACAATATAAAAACTTAATTATAAAAGTACTAGTCCAATCAGCACCTCAGCACAAAGTAGAGTCTATGGCTAGCAAGGTAAGAAAGAAAAGACAAAAATGCAACCATGTGTTCAAGTAATGCTGCAAGGGATCAAGTTTTCAAAGTAAACTAAGGTTTAGAAAACCAGTTTGCAACAAAAACTGTTACTGATACATCACATATGCTTTACATAAAGACACAAATAGTTTTTAAATCATGGGTTTGGCAAAACATAAGTCCTGGTGTCAAGAGAAGAATTTACTAGAAACATCTTCAAAATATTTTGTCCAGGGAGATAATACGGGAGGAAAACCAAAACTAAACCCTGACAGCTGATGGTTAACACAGCAGAAACAAAATTAAACATCAAGTTTTCAAGTGTGCAGAAACACATTTATTACACACTTACTACATTTAACACAGCTAGCAGTGAAGAATGGTAACTTACTAAATTGCTCCAGCCTAACTTGCACTGCTTAAATTTGCCACCTAACAGACCATCATCATGCCAGAGCAGACAGTGCTTTAACTTTAACTGGCATGTCCTCTCAGTTTGAAATAAAAAATACAACACCCAAAACCCCCACCACAAGCCAACAACATAAAAAAAAAAAGAAAAAAACCCAGTACATACAAATGGGTCCAAATCAGTAACCGTAAAAATCCCAAAAAAGAGACAATTGCCATATGAATGCTAAAAAGGTTTAGCCAATAATGACAGAATTATTGCAGCTAAATAGTCTGATACCTGATACAAATGATTCAGTAACAAACCAATTCTGTAGCAAACATGTCACATCTCCACAAGTTAACATTCAGAATGTCACAATATAAACATTGTAGCTGCTGTTATTTGACACACTCTCATAGTTTAAAAAGTAAATAGCATAACAATTTTTTATAACTTTTGTTCAATTTCAGTTTGGTCTATAACTGAACTTCTACCTGAAGAGCAAAAGGTTCCACATGGTATTGTTTTGTAACCTGAAAAAATAACCAGGGGAAAAACATTACAGAATATGATTCACCACATGCACTCATTTCTTTCCAAACTATACACTTTCCTTCTGATTGACAAAGCAGAGGGATGCATGACTACAAAAGACTAAAGTGTCTTTTAGCATCACTAGACTTCTCAGGTTGCTTCAGCCTCTATTGTGAAAACAAAATGCATCTCCAGAAGTCCCCAAAACATGACTATCCTCATGGATTCTTTTTTTAAAAATTTTTCAAATCAAATATATATATATATAAAGTAATCATCATAATATATACACACACAAGTAAAATGCACATCTGAAGCCTCTCAACATAATGTTAACAGGCTCTTTCCAGTTTCTATTGTTTTTTACACCAACACTGCACAAATACAAACCACGTTAGACTAAGAGACTACCAGAGATTTTCAAAAGAAGAACTATGTAGAACTGTTTTCCTTAACAGACTATAAGGTGCAAAAGAAACTAAAAATACACAGTTTTAGTCATTTGCCAGTCCCTACTAACCAACGGCACAATACAGGATTAAAACGTTACTATACTGCAGCTGAAAAGCCTACAGCAAACAGCAGCTCACATTAAGCTAATCTGTGCTTTAGAAAGGCTGATGAAGGACTCAACAGCACATCAACTTTCCAATTTCGCAGAGTTTTAAGTTTATGTAAGGATTCAATTTTTTTTTTTTTTTTGTAAAATGATATTCACAATACCTAAGAATTGAAAGACAGGAGGACATAATCAATTAGACTAGAATATTTCAGTTGTAAAGGACCTATGGAGCAAACCTTTGCACTGGAATGAGCAGGATAATGTAGTACGTAATGTTTAATACCTAACAAGAAACACTGCTATCATTTTGATAGTCTTTATCTACATAATCTTTTTTTTTTCCACTCAAATGACTGCTTCTAAACTTTCTGCAATTACAATTCTATTTTAGAATAGCAACGAGTCCAAAACCAAAACAAGCTAACAGCTTTTGTAAAGGCTTTAGATCTGAAGAAATTGAGGCTTTCCAACAATCAAATTAACCAAGAATCAAATTAACAAAAGTTTCATAAATCTATATTTAATAAGCATAGCTTCCACAAATTCTTTAATCTTGGCAGGGCAAAGCTGAAGTGTTTCAGCAGCATTCCTCCAATAAATTTTGAATTATATATATATATATAAGCATATACAAAACATCCCCAGGACAGATAAACATTACATCACTGAGCACAAACAAGGCTATAAAGGAAGACTTCGTGTCAATTGTGAAAAGCTTAAAGATACATCCTAATAATAATCCTGGATTATTAGGTTAATCATTTACAACTATATGTGTTCTTTAATCATTCAGTTGAAACAATGAATGTAAAATGAAATAAAGTTGGCTGGCTCTTCTTCAGCCAAAATGGCTGGAAAAAACAGCCATCTAATTTCTCCTTAATAGCAGAAATCTTACATTTTAGTCATCACCGAAATTTTCTTTGATCTCAGTCAGGCCACTTGACAATGTTAGAGTCCACAACACAAATACAAACTTTTCTCCTCTGAAGGATCTAAGTTAAGAGAGGTGACTTTAAGAAAGGTGACAAAATAATGGTCACTTTGACACAAGTATTACCTTACTGTCATTTAGAGTATATTGCCATTGCAATACTACAATTTCAAGTTAGTCAAAGTCATGTAGTGAACTTTTCCATTACAAAACAGGCCACGCTACAGCCATTACTAATTTATGTACTTATCTGTATAAAACAGACAAAAAGTCTCAAAGAATGTACTGAGCTCAACTGATACTTCTGGTAGTACAGAAGTGTAAAGGGAGTGGCAGTTCAGGGAAAACTCTGAGATGCACGAGTGATAATAGCAGCAATTCAGATGCATAGGAATGTTTGTTAGGATTAAGTTACACAACAGAGAAACTGTATATTTGAAGCCAGAAAAAATGTGAAAATCAGAAACACCTCACTTTGCAAACACAAAGCTTAAGATACTGAAAGCAGTACAGACTTTCAGTTGCATCCACTCAGAACCCAGTGTACAAGACAACATTCCAACAACACGAATTTCTTACTTGCCCTCAGAAGAGCCCATACTTCCTACTAGTGTTTTACAGACCTTCGTGTCTACACAGTAGACATTATGCCATTACTAGTAATTTTCAAGTATTTTTATGGTCACAAAGCAGAGACTATAAGCTAGGCAGTGTGGATTTTTCTTTCAAACAAATCTTGAACAGACAAGTCCATTTCCCACTGCTACTAGTGCTGTGACAGATTCTTAACATCGTTATCTGAGCAAAGACAGCTGCATGTTAAACAGCAGACTTAAATACTTTTTTCCTGTTTCCTTCCATAAAATTATTAGGCTGGCACTGTTGACAAAAACAAGTTTCTCTGCTCCCACTTCTCAGTACACGCAAATCTTTGTGCAACCCTTCACCTCATGCTGTCACAAGCACAATCACAAGGTGAGCCAGATCAGGGAATTAGTCCGGATTACAACAAACCAGTTTTGCCAAGTTAATTTTAACCCAGAGCGAGTCTCTCATCCATTACTGCAAGAGAATATATAAATATGTCAACGTGGCAGGGAGAACAAGCATACCAACCAGTCTCCTCTGGAGACCGGTGTTCATGACACTGCAGCCCGTATCACATGAGGAAATGAAAAGCACTGCTAGTTCTGTTTCAAAGCCAATTTCTGCATCCTACTCAACACGTGACATTTATCCTTTCGGATGACAGCCAGCACAAACACCTCCCAAATGTGATACTAATCTTACTTGTGACTTTCAGACAATCTCCACAACATCTGAGTTCCTTGTCCACACACAAGCATTTTCATACTGCTTGCAAGTTCTTAATAAATACTAAAGTTAAGTTTGGAATAAAAACACTCACTGAGGCAGGCATTGGTCATGTCCCATGAAGTGCAAATTCATTTGCAGATTTGAAGCAAAAAATTCTACATCAACATATTGCAAATAGGTTGCACCATCACTCTTCAAATCAGTCTTCCCAGAGCACAAGGAGAATTTTATTACTGTTCATAAGCCAATTTGTTTAGCATTCTTTAAGCTACTTTCAAGATCTTTTTCTAGTCACAAACACTTATTGACAGATTAAATGGCCTCAGATTTTCCAAATATATATAAAAATCAAGTTCAGATTCCTGTCATAAACTAAATTAATTGTAGGTTAAGATAATTTATCTGGCAGTGTTATCTACCATAGCAACTAGACGCACCCACAAATAGCTTTAAAGCATTGCTTTAGAAAACATTTGGGATTTTTATTATTTTTGTAAAAAAGCATTTTTGACTATTTCTGTTTAAGTTTACCAGGTGACTGAAGTTCTCAAATTGTAATATTTTCACACCAATATGGAGAAAGGGTGGAGATCACGAGCAGTACCTTGGCTGCCATCAGTCTGACACATGAGATACTGCAGGTGAGTACCAAGTGACAGTGGGCAACTAGATCATTATTAAACATTCCTCCTCTCAAAAGCCCTACAATATACATTGTTTGCATTCACTAGTATTAAGTAACTGTCATTTACTTGCCAATATCTTAAAATAACCTGTCTGCTCTGTACAAGGTGTCTGGCTTCCTTGATTTGACCACAAACACATCAATTAAAAGAAGCTGGCATTTTCTACAATTTAGGCGTAAGAGATATCAGTTGAATTATCCTGAAACCAAAAAAACACAGAGGATATGACAAATTCAAAATTACAGCTTTAAAAAAACAGATCCCTTAACACAAAATTCAGACAAGTATCTGAACACCGCGGAGCAATTGCACAGCTGATTTCCTTGCATTTAGTTACACTTAGCACTTGTCGTCCCAGGATTAAATGATACAAAACTCTGAAGCAGGAAGAAAAGATTAAAGGGAAAAGCACGAGCACCAGACCGAGGAATATATAGGGTAGGAAAACACAGGCCTACAGAGGGGAAAAAGGAACTATAGTTTCCCAGTCATACACTCTGAAAAGAAGTCGGTAATTGCAAAGATGTCAAACACTCATGTTAACAGCCCACGTTTCCAGCATTTGCCATAAGCAAACTGGAAAAGTTATGTTATTCTTTCAGTGTATGTCAATTCCACTCGCAGACACAGCCTTCCGGGGAGGGAGGGGGGAAGGATATAAGCCCTGCTGTCGAGTNCCACAGCCCGCAGCCTCCTCCCCGCCTGGCACCCGGGGGCAGGGCAGCGCGGCATCCTCGGCCTGAGGAGCAACAGGCACCCTGCTGCGGCTCCAGAGCCGGCTGGCAGGAGCGGGAAAGGGCGCCCCGAGGGGCACCGTCCGCTGTGCGGAAGGCTGGGAACCGGGCGGGGCGGCACCGCATTCCCCAACCTCCCGGCTCCGCCGGGAAGGTGCTTCTCTCTCCAAACAGCGAGGCCGCCTACACGAGGCGATGGCAGGAGGCNAGTTGAATTATCCTGAAACCAAAAAAACACAGAGGATATGACAAATTCAAAATTACAGCTTTAAAAAAACAGATCCCTTAACACAAAATTCAGACAAGTATCTGAACACCGCGGAGCAATTGCACAGCTGATTTCCTTGCATTTAGTTACACTTAGCACTTGTCGTCCCAGGATTAAATGATACAAAACTCTGAAGCAGGAAGAAAAGATTAAAGGGAAAAGCACGAGCACCAGACCGAGGAATATATAGGGTAGGAAAACACAGGCCTACAGAGGGGAAAAAGGAACTATAGTTTCCCAGTCATACACTCTGAAAAGAAGTCGGTAATTGCAAAGATGTCAAACACTCATGTTAACAGCCCACGTTTCCAGCATTTGCCATAAGCAAACTGGAAAAGTTATGTTATTCTTTCAGTGTATGTCAATTCCACTCGCAGACACAGCCTTCCGGGGAGGGAGGGGGGAAGGATATAAGCCCTGCTGTCGAGTGAAAAAAAAAAAACCAACAACAAAACCGAAGAAGCCAACCAAGCCAACCTCCCCGTGCTTCACAAACTGAAAACAACGGTGACTCCAAGCTCTCCTTACGATCCGACCACCCACATCACAGCTTAAGTGCCAGCAGGGGCTGAGAGCACAGGAAGGTGCCGGTTTCGTGTCACCCGCATCCTCAGCGACCTCCGGAGGGAAACAATAGGCAGCGCCCGGGTACAACGGGACATCCCCTTGCACAGAGCTGCCGCCAGACTGGGGCCCCGGCCGGGCATCCCGCCCTGGCCTCCGCGCCCGGGAGGGTCCGTCCGAGCCGAGGCGGG
>WEIV01011855.1:98944-118390 GCA_013390005.1 Calyptomena viridis | reverse complement strand
TGGTTTAAATAATGTTACAAATTATAAAGAAAAGAAAATAAAACCAGAGAGATTGGTGCCAATGGCTTTCAAGGAGTTTCATCTTAAACAGTTGACTGGTTGCTTCAAGAGGCAGTTGTGGGAAAAAAGGATTAAAAAGGGGAAATACAGGAAGTGCAACTGGGATATGTACANTAGTAATTCTTTATGTGAGTGCAAGCTATCTGGACTCACTCTGACTTTCATGGTCTATTTCCCCAGGCACTGGAAACCACCAATTACTGTTTTGTATTCAAAGCAGTTTTTTATCTACATTTCTGTTCATTCTGTTTTAAATACTGTGAGTTGCATAATCTGTGAGTTGATAAATGTTCTGAAGTTAAATACATTAAACATTTAGCTTTAATATAAAACATTTAAAAATGCCTGAGATCAACTGTACAGTTTTGGATCCACCATGCCTTAAGCCCCACTGAAGTATAATGCAGGAATGAACATGAAGTGTAGATACAACTCTCTGATATACAGAATTATCTTTAAACCCTTGCTGCTTATACTGTCTGTGCCTCTGCACAAGACTTTTTAAAGGAGAAAAAAATATGGAAGAGAAAAAAAGAAGGTACTTCAGGTAATAAAATATATACACTGTTGCACTACACTTCTGAATACAGATTTTTAATTGATATAGTAATTTGAAAATTATTATTCCATTGTGAGATAACATTTATTTTGTAATGAAGACAGCTGAGCTAGATCTTCTTCTGTTTGCAACTCAGATCTCAGAAGCACTTCTTTGTCTTTTTAGGAGTTTATTCCTCTTTTTGTAGACTTATTGTGCCATTTTATGTGCTACAAACTTTGATGTTGTGAATTTGCCCATCTTCAAGGCATCAGAAGCACAGAAAATAATTTTACAGTACCTGGCAAAGTAACATTACATATTCAGTTTAACTTCCTTAATTTCCTACTGCTTGTTCTATGATGATTTCGTACTAGGCCCCAGACTTGTTAAATACAGCCCTGGCCTCATGAAAGTGATAAGTGAATACTGTGAAATGTTGGGAGCTTCCAGTTTTTCATAGATAAAATGTAAGACCTTCACCTCTTTCAGTGTTCAGAAAAGGAGTCTCTTGAATCTATTCCAGTAATGTAAAAATAAATAAAAAATCAATACTTCCTAGAATAATGTACAAAGTTTGGAAGCACAGCAGAGATAAGATAAGCTTGCTGTGTGTGAAATCCTTTCACTTTTTAAAGGCTTTCCTGTGGCATGAATTTCCAGTGAAAGTATTATCAGAAACAGATATAATGTCCTGAATTAAGTGGAGTAGATCCCTTTTCGTATTCTCGTTTCACATGCCACACTAATGGACTGTGCTATTCTGCATACCAAAACAAGGGACAATGTGGGTGTTGAAAGGACAGTTACGTGGTCTTAAAACTCTAAGAGGGTGCCTACTGCTTTTGATAGGCAGAATACACAAGGATGTTATTTTTTCTTCAAAGTTTCTGACACAAGTCTTTTGGGTTAGATATGGATATTAACAGAGGAACTCTTAAATAGAATAGAAGTTTTGCTGTTGAGACAAATTAAGGCATAGTATAAAATATCTAACATAATGGCCATGAGTTGAAAGGTATTTTGCTGCTTGCTTTTTGGCTGAGTTCCCAGCAAAGGAAAAAACCAACTTAATATTTAGTCTTGACTACAGCTATCTAGCAGGAAAGTGTGTTGCATCATTTATCTGCTGCTTCCAGGTGCTTAAAAAAGCTCAGAGATTGCTCTCACTGAAACTTGAGTGCTGTCCAAATGTTAAAATCAGTTTCTAAAAAGCTTGGTTCATTCTAGAAGGCCATGCCCTATGGGACAAAACCCCAAAGACCCACTGGCCTACTTTGTCACTATCATTGGCACTTCCCTCTCAGTTTGTTGGCACAAATCTTTGTGAGATCATGTCGTGAACTGGATCAAGGGCTGAAAAAACCACCTTTTTTTTCTACTGGGTTATTTTGAACCAAGATAATTTACCTTGTTCATTTTAAAATGTGATACTACAAATACTTGTGTCATCAGCAGTGAAGTGATACCACACCTCTGTCTAGCAATGAGTGGTGGAGATGGAAACATTATTTCACTTCATTATTTCTGGATGGAAATCTTTATCTGATCTAGTCCACCTCATCACTTTTTAGATAAAGCTGTTATACTACTGAAAGACCACAGAGGACATATAAGCAACAATATCCTACATATATTGAAGTTCATAGCCTAAAAAAATTCCACAGGGAAAGGACATGCTTTGATGTCTTTAGAAAAGCTGTTCATGTTTGTGAGTAATTTGTGGTATTTTTATTGCATTCCTTTCCATTTTTATTCTCCTCCCTCCCCCCCAAAAAAAGTCTTATTTCCTTCTTAATTTTACTTAATTAATGACATTTTAAAATTTGTTATGCAAATAAGATAATTTGATAAAATGTTGGAAAAATAAAATCATAAAAATATATGTTCTAAATGTGAAAAACTGAAGAGGCTTTTAAATAGTGGCCTATTTACAGATACAATTTAGAAGAAGGTAAAATGAATGCAATAATTAGAAAGAAGAGCATAGAGGAAAATATAGCTTTGAGATCAGATTCTTGTAAACCGTATCACATTGTATTCATAATCCATCAGAGAAGGCTGTTGTAGTTTAGGAATGGTACTCTCCAATTTAGTACTCCCACAGAGATGCTCCAAACCATGCTCTACTTGCTCACTCCCTTCCTCCTCCTTACCTTTCCCTGTGGTGGGACGGAGGAGAGAATTGGATGTGCAAAAGGTAAAGATCATAGGTTGAGATAAGCACAATTTACTGGAAACACCAATGAGATAAGAAAATGAACAGTAACAGCAACAGTACTAATAACAAAGTGTACAAGATAGGCAAACAATTCACACATGAGTGCTCAGAACCAGCATTATCCAACCGCTCTCTCTGGTTTGGAACTGGCATTACCTGACCGCTCCCTCCACCACACTTACTCCATTGGAAGGAACCCCTTCTTTCTGAAAGAGAGTCCCTTCCCCCTGCCTCTGGCAATAATGTGAAGTGGTATAGAATGACCTCTAGGTCCTAGCCCTGTTGTCATCGTCTCTCCCCACATTGCCACTACTGCAAAACTTAACCCTGTCCTGGCTGGAACCAGGACAATTCATGATCCATCAAAGAAGTAGATCCAAATGAAAGAGTAGCTTTGAGCTACATACTGTGTGACTGTGAACTCATTGATGAGTCATTCTCTCCTGTGGGTTGGTTGTGAGTGGCCTTAATTTCAACCATCATGTGACACTGTTGGAAAACAAACTGGTGACTTACAGTAGATTCATGGCTTGTAGTAATCTATCTTTCAGGTTCACTGTACAGTTAATGCTGTATCAGCAGACACAAAGGGGAAAGGACCAGACTCCTGTTCCATCTAATGCAGTATCTTGCCTTAAAGAGAGTAAACAATACCAGTGCTCTGAAAAGGTGTAAAGAAAAAGAAGGTAGTGATGAAGATATAACCTGAAAGTCTATATATGCCTCATATTTCTAATTGTGTTTGTTCTTATTTCTCAAAATATCAAGCATTCTTCCAGAGCAGGGAGCAGGCCCATTGGCAAGCAGCTATATAGCAAGCTTTCAGCTCAGCTTCCTGCATCATATGTGTGCTATGAATAAATAAAACTTCACTGCCTTAAACTGTTAACTTTCAGTCAGTGAATTTATTTGAGACTGCTCCTAGTGTTTGGGTTTTGGTTTTTTTGGGTTTTTTTTAAGATCTGTAGAGCAGATGATACTGAAGGGAAGCATTGTGAAACAAAACCTGGACTCATCTTGTGAGACTCTTTCCCACCTGATCCTCACTTCAATTAGCACACATAGGGTGTGGCACTAAGCAGATAATTCCCCCCACAGCAGTGCAGCTGAATGATGTTAATCTTTCAAATTGTCTTTATTTTAACACTCTCATTGTTTAGCTTTGCACATGCTTCACTAGTGGAAGGAAAATATAGGTTTTTTTCCTCAGCTAAGAGAATTAATCCCGGAGAAAAATGGGAGGCTGTGATGACACTGATTCATGTATCACCTGAGGTATGAACTGCAAGAAACTTTTTGGAATTTTTTAATCTTTATTAAGCCTTTAAAAACATTAGTAGCTAATTCAAATGACTGGTGTTTTAAGAATACAGAATGTGGTAAATTTTTTATCAATCTAGGTCTCATTTATGGTTTGCATGGTATCTGCATGTGTAGCAGCAGAAGGGGCCAGTCTGGTGTACTCATGTGTACCAGAAAAGTTCCTCTTGCTTGCAGGCACATTTTCATCTGTAAAACAGCTCTGAAGAAAAAATTTGGAGTAACTGCAGTTAAGAACAAACTACTTCATAGTACTTGTTCCTTGTCATTCACCTTTGTCCTTTTCTTCTTTTCCCTTTTCATATATAGCATGGTATTTGAGCCAAATTTCAAATTCGGTATGTACTCTGGTGTATGTCAGTGTTGATTTATGTCTGTAAAATTAATAAATAAGTAAAGTATGTCTGTAAAATCACCCTGGTTGAATGTGTAAGCCAGTGGTCTTCAGTTCTGACAGATTTCTGGATGTACCTGAAGAACTAGTAATTTGAAGAGCAGTGCATTATCTTCTGAATTTTCTCAGGGTTTTTTGTTCATTGGTTTTTGTTGTGGATTTGATGTTGGGGGGTTTTTTTGATTGTACTGAACCTCATCAATGCTGAGGCTGGCTCAAAGAGGCAGACTTATCCAATGTTAAAAACAAACTTTTAAGATGAAAGGTTCTTAGTCAGAAATTTCCCAGATCTGAGGCCTTTACCACACAGAGGACAAGGAATGTCAGTACATGGGAACTTCCTGGAGACCCATTAATCACTTGGAGCATAAAAAAATACTGTGGGCAGTTGGCACCTGACTGTCCTGCTTTTCACTTGCCCCTCACTCAGTATTTATTCTCAAGCACTGAGTTGTGATGTATGGGAGTCTGAGTCCACAGGAGGAGTGCTATGGGGGAAGAGGACTTGGGGCTTTGCGAGTGTTAAGTAGAAATGTGTTTGTATATAGGTTGATGGTTGAATGGGAAGATGGAAAGCTCATTCTAATGTAACAGAGATTTAAATTACTTTGGAAAAGGATCCTTTTTGCTTCTCTTGTGAAGACAACAAAATTCAAGTATCTTCTCTTAAATGGGCTTAACAATTTTCATCTATTTTGCTAAGAATCAATTTTGGGGAGAAGTTAATCCCTCTCCTCTCTCCACAAAGGACTCTCTCTAGCAAAGACTAGCTTATTTGAAGAAGCTGACTAAAACGGAAAGGTTTTACAATTATTTTTGTTATGTGTAGCAAAATATATCATAGACATGACTTTGCCAGTACTGCAAAACATATTTTGTGACTTTCCCTTGTCTCAAGACCTCCTTTGACCAAGTTCTTCTATGTATTGGAAGATCTCTCCCCTCTCACAGCAGGAATGGTGCAGTAAGGTCCAATCCCCTTTCCTTTACAGCTGCTGAGGCAAGAAAAGCAGCCTCATTCTCTGCTGTGGGATCCTCAGATCTAAGAATGACCTTTTGGGATGAATAGTAGCAGGCGTTAATTGGAACAATCATTTGGCTGCTCTGATGCACTCAAAGGACGAGCCAGGGCTTTTTTGTAAAGCCATATGTATGCACTCCAGATCAGAATAATTAAAGCAGAAACATGGACATTTCACATTTCAGGCTTTGTACTTTGCTTTCCGCTTGTACTGATTTTTAACTGTGTAAATGGAATTTGTGTTAGTGGGGATCTCATCCAGGAGCCACAGTGTTCATTTGCTTCAGGGTATTGCAGTATTTTTCTCCTTTATTAAAGCTAATAAAAAATAAAGTCATCCTTATGGGTTTAGAATCTCTCTGGATTTGGTCTTTTCAGCATAGTTTGGATAAAATGGGATTCACTTGGGCACATATGTTTTCAAAGATGTGACTTATTCTTCTCTCATTTTGATTGTATTGGTAGTTAGTACAGGGCTATCTAGAAAAAAAAATCAACCAAATTTCAGAATACTTCATCATAGTTTCAGTACCTTCCTACTTGATTCTACTTTCTGTGCTTGAATAATGAGAACTTTGTACTTCAGTTTGGCCATCCAGCATTTTTTGCTTTCTTGGAGAGATATAAAGGGGTGTATCTTGTATTCCATCCCATAAAGATTAGGTTTTGACTTATTTTTGGACTCTGGCCATAGGTCTTCTTATAGAATGAACAGTGTTTAAATATGAAAGCCTGGGCTTGCCTCTTCTACCTCTAAGCAGAACTTTTTAGACTAGATGTTACTGTGGAGCCTAACCTTTGAGGTAGGCCATGAGATGACCAGTGGTGGAGACTTTTACCCACCATACAATTTCTATCAGCCTCAGAATCTGATAAGAATCTGTTAGTAGCAGTAAATGTATTCTTCTTGTGACCAAACCCAGAAAATACCCTAAAACAGTTGCTCAATGACAATATATTACATTTCTAATCTTAAAAATCAAAGTTGTATATTAAACACAGTCAAGAGTTTTCAAGTTCTGTGCAAGTTTTTTGAGTGTTTAGAGAAATCTGAGTAGTAGATTTTCAGTTACTCTCTCATGTTTTTTCTTGAGTGTAATGGAACTTAAAGTGCTTCTGTGTGATTCGAAACCATCTGGCAGAGTCTGCAGACATCATTCCAGGAATGCTGCTGCACCTTGTAGGTAAGGCACTGGGAAAAAAATACCACTGACAAGTATTTAGTTGAGGTTGTGTTGGTGATGCTCTAATAGCAAAGCAAGATACTTTTTTACTGCTATATATCAAACACACCAAAAATATGGTAATGCAAATGCTGGGCAGCCAAGTGCCTGTTGTGTGCTCCTGGTGCAGGGTTCTGACCCAGGAATGAGCACTGGGTTGTTCCCCAGTGTTTGTCAGTGCACAAAACCCATTGATGGGCTGTTTGGCTAGGAAAACAGTGGAAGAGTTTGTGAATATATTTTTTAATGGATTTTGGTCAAATGCCACTTCTGTTGTAGAATAAGGATCACAGGAGAAAAAATTGAGCTAAAGAGGTAGGACTGAAAGATATTGATAAATACATGTAAGTTAAGGCACAGACTTGATATTTAAGTACCAAATAGTTCCTTCCATGCACCACACTAAGTGAGAAGGGGTGATGTGGGAAACAATACTGGGCATAGGAGTTCCCATTCTGAATTTGCTATAAATTTAACACATGACAATGCTGTAGGTTGTTAAACTTCCCTCTGTTTCCATTTCTCACTCTGTAAAGGAAGGCGTAATTGGGAGACTATTTGCACTTAGGGACTTTATGAACAGAGAGATTTCATACTAATAATTTTAAAAGATGTTATTTTCTTCATTTTCTATAAAAAAGGTTTTTAACAACTAAACTAAATAAATTAAAAAAACAAAGCTTGAATTTTAAAGGCATTTTGTCAAGTTTTTAAAGTTTTTGATAGTTTTTCCCCAGATAACTCCATGAAAATTTTTATATGTTTTGGGTTTGGGTTTTTTGGGGGGTTTTGGAGGTTTTTTTGAGTGAAACACAGAAAAAGCTGATACAAAATACTACTTTTTGTGAAAATTAAATTTCAGTGGCAAAAATATTTTTTCATGTTGCCATTTTTTTCTTTAAATCTGCATTTACTGTAAGCATAAAATTCACTACTTTGGACATTTTGAGGGGGGTGTTTTCCCCTGTGGTGGTGTGTTCTTTATGTTTATTCCACTATTATAATATAATGGTATGTTCTGTTACCCCCCCTACCCTATATTTGGTTCATTCTGGTCTATGTATACTCCCCTATTATGTAATCCTTCCAACTCCTCCTCAGCTCCTCCCCTTCTTCCCAACCCTTCCCTGTCCATCACCCAAACCACCCACCTCTGTCCAGCACTTTCCCTGTCTGTCATTAGGCCCTTCCTGGGAAATCTCCTAATGCTCGGCAGGTGACTGGTGCACATGACCTTCCCGACTCCTCCCCTTGTCCCTAGTGGTCAATATACCATGTCAATCCTTCCCTCAACCCTCCTATCCCTCTTCCCCATTGGTCCATCCCTATCTCCTCCCCAGTTACCTCCCCCAGTTAAAAGCCACTGCACAGCCTTGTTCGGGGCTTTTCTGGGTTTGCTTCCCTCCGGCTGACATAGGGTGAAACATTGGAACATCTGCCTGTTTCTCCTGACTGTGGTGAGGGCTCTGGGGAGTGATTGCCTCAGAGCCTGGAATAAAGTTGGATTGCAGCACCCCAGGAAAGACTCCCCAGCTCCTTTGTCCACTGGGGTCGCGTTGCCTGGGACTGCAGTCCGTCGTGGGGTGGGCATAGATGGACTTACGCCTGTCCTAAAGTGCAGCCCTGTCTAAGCCCTGCAGAGGCAGGGAAAGTAATGAGGCTGTGTCTCCCCCTGTCACTGGTGACCGCCGTCACAGCGAGCTGGCCTGGGGAGGAAAGTCGGCAGCAGACAGGACCACGACATTCCCCCACAGATTTAAATGACCAAATAGGAGCAAAAACTGTTTTCTTCTAGCATATAGCATATCGGGTTGTACTGGAGACCAACAGCACAGCCAATATCTACAACTTTTGAACGTGTCTTAGAAGAAGCAGTTGTGGCCATTCAATGATATATCATTTACTGGCATGCAAGAGTCCATGGGGCTTTGCTCCTCCTCATGGTGTCTTTCATCTTCAGAAACTTTCTACAGAGATATATTTCTTTCTGAGTAAAGGTTCAGTAAGTTTAGTGCCTTTGATGGCATTTTTCTTTTTTTTTTTTTAAATTCCCTTCCTCCCAGTAACAAGTATGCTGCTCTGTTGATGTTGTATATTGCAGGGACAGGGAGATAAAAGTGCTTAATGGTATACAGATTTGCAGGCTCTGATCTGTAAGAAGGCAGCAGTGACTTTATTGTCACTGGACTTACAAAATCTCGGCATCAGGCTACCAGAGAAAGACTTTGGCTATCCCTTACTATTCCCTACTTCCAAGGTGAACTTTGGTTTGCAGACTTGGAATACCTCATAGTTGCAGTACCAACCCATCTTTCCAACCATTTAAGGTTGTCAAGTCATGCTAAGTTACACACACATTTTTAAAATTTTAATGTACACTATGAACTCATGATTCATAAATCCTGATGATGCTCAGCAGCTACAATCCTCAGAGGACAGTGGTGGCCTAAGATTTATGATTCCTTTTAATGGGATATGTTCTTGTAAACCCTGAGGAAGGAATTCCTGCAGATTTCTGAGAAAGACCATTGTGAGCTGGTGCCATGGGTAAGAATAAAAAGATCTGATAGGCATAGAGAGTAGAAACTGATCTCCCTTTCACTCACTTTTCACTGCTGCCATGTTAAGAAGTATGTGGGAAGCAGTTGTGTTTCCTTGGCATAGTGATTCTTTCTGGGCACACTTTGTTGTTAGAAGGCATTTTCCTGTGTCATGTGCTGTACCAACCTTTTATGTGGAAATTACAGCAGGGGGGAGAGAGAGAAGGGAACCTGGCTGGGCTGTGTTGTAGCAAATCCTAACTGGCATGGGACTTTGGTGATGCAGCTGGTATAGATTAGAACAGCTCTTGGATTTCTTTCATCTATGGAAGGGCTGGGCTGGTGGAAAAACTGCCCCCAGGACAAGAGAAATGCATTGGCTTTTTATGGATCTCATCCTCAGCCTCCTCCTTAGTTACATCTAATGAACAATGGCACAGCTGAGAATGTGGCCACACACAGTGTGGAGAGTTTCTTTTTGTAACTAGATCTTGGGAAAGATTTCCCTTCAAAACAGAATTTCATGGATTTCCTTTGTAAGAGTTGTGAAAATAAACAAATAAACCTTGTCCTGCAGTTGGAATGTTTCTGACACCATGAAATGAATTTGATTTCCCTGTGTGATGGTATGCCAGGGGCACTGCTCCTTTTAGAGGGTCTTGTGACAGATACTCTAATGGTATCTGACCACATTTAGGTGTGGTTCTTCCAGTCAAGTGTCAAGTATCTGGAATGAATGTATACACAGAACATGAAATTTTATTTTTTATAAATATATATATATTTGTTAGATTAATAGGAATTTGGTCTCCAGAGCTAATTTAGTACTTTACGGCATCTGTCTTTGTATTATTGCCCACAATAGCTGCAACTGCTCAGACCCCAGCATGTTTCCCACAGCTTTCCTGAACTGGAGCAGGCAGTTCTGCAATATTGAATAGCACTGACAAATGGTATTACTTGATTATTACACCTTGTTCAGGCATAGCAGGTTTTCATATTTATATTTCTTTTACAGTATTAGCAAGAATTTGTTTATGATAATTTCATGTGGTGTTCATTCCTTAGTTTTCTCTGTTTAGAATGACTTTGCCAGCTGGTGTGGTAATACAAATGTAGTATTTTCTTCAGCATGTGTAATATAGAATTGCATGCCCCCACTCCTAGATGTGCAAAATACTTGTCTCCAAAGAAAATACACAAAAGAACAAATGCAATGTTTAGAATATTTACTAAATGTGAATAGTGCCAAACATAAGTCCATGTTTTGTAGTCATGAAGGTTATTGTAGGCCAATAAAATGTCCGTAGTAAATAAGAGGGGAAAAAGAGGAAGACAGAGATTTGGATATCTGTAGGGAGGTTACACATGGGGTTAACCATGGGGTTAACTTTCAGCTTATCCGAAGGCCCTTCAGCTTTTTATGTTACATTTTTTCTTCTATCAAAGTGTTACCCAGGGGTTTTATGTAACCTGTCTATAACCAGCAGTATAGGGCTATGGAGCAGAAAGTGTTAAAGAAAATCACAGGATGGATGTAATTGAAAAGAGGAAGGACGCAAAGGGGGTGAGGTTTCACAAGAAGAATGAGAAAAAGGGGGTACAGTGAACACATGTGCTTATTTTTCAAGTCTACAGAACATATTTGCAAAGCATCAGAGAAGCTTCAGAGACAAGGGAGTAGGTGGCACCATGCAAGTGACAGTAGGAAGTAAAATGTAGGATCACTTCTTTCAGCATCAATACTCCATTGGATCAGCTTAAATATCTAGTGTAATCTCAAGAAAGAGCATATGAGCGCATGACAGATGACTGAATGGTACTGCAGAGCTATACTACCTTTCCCTGTCCATGTATACCCAGGTCTGGTCATACCTCTTTCCAGAGTGAAAAAACTAGCCAGAAACCACAACATATAATCATGTTAAAGAATTTCCAGCTATGATAGTTATGATTTGACCTTCATCTGTTTTCTGTGGCTTGGTGTAAAGCATGATTTTCCAATACTTTCTCATTATTATTTGTGGTCAAGACAGAAAAAAGATTGCACCTTTGACTTTCTGCCTTAAAATTATTATTTTTAAATGTTTGGAAGGCAATGTGATGTGAAGAATTGAAGTAGAGAGCTTTTCTCAGGAACTTGAAAGCCATACTGGATTACAAGAACACAATGTGTAAATGAAATACTGGATTCAGAGGCCACTAGGGAGTCCCAGACAATAAGAAAGGATTAGGTTGTTCATTTGCAAACATGTGCATATACACCAGCACAAAGCATGAACTTCAACGAAACAACTACTCCAGTTTGCTTTTATCTAGTCTTAAAGCTGTTGCTGAATCAATCAATCAATCACCACTATGGTTTAAAATTCTTACACACATGTAAAAACTAATCCTGTATCTATACATAGCCACAAATAAACCATATAGGCTGTATTTCATTCTGTTGTTGACACACTAGTTTTCTGACTGGTTTTGAATGGCTGAGGAGTCCCTTTCCAGTGTTTTCATATTACATGATAGAGATGGGAGACTCTACCTGACAATTTCACTGTTGTCTATTACTATGTTAGAGCTGTTTTAAAGTTGCTGGTCTCCAAAAAGGTGTAGCAATGCCCAGACTGAGGCCTTAATAAAGATTAAGTGTGACCGCACTGCTGTTTTAACGATTAGTGTCACAGCTGAATGAAAGCCTGAAAGGAGAAGACCCTCACAAAGGCGTCTCACTGTTCTTAATACTCCATCAATAGTGCCATCCTTTTGACCACCACAAACCCATCATCAGTATACATATAGCCTTTCAACAGCTTCATGAAGTACCCAATACCACTGCATCCACGTTTCTGATGGAAACTGAAACACTAAGAAGCAAATGGCTTCCTGAGTGATGTCCAAGTTGCAGCTACTCTCCTGTGATTCTACTCCTGTGATTTAACCTTGTGGACTGCATCTACTTCTTCAGTGTGAGAGTTGTTGAAGGTTTGAGGCAAATCCCATTAAAGTAAGTGTGAGCCGTTCTTCTGGCTCTCATCAGCCTCTCTGTTCTTTGGTGTTATGGTAACAGCATGACCCTCAGTTGACTTATATTTATACACCTGAGGAACAAAGAGAGTGATAGAATGAAGCTGATGTTTCATTCCAGTAATAGGCTGCATGGATTTACTGCGGCTGGTCAGGGCTATGACTGTGAGTATTGTGGTGGCTGAGAGTTCCCTCTCTTTCATCTGAGGGGAAATTCTGAAGAAAAACTGACTCCACCAAGACCAAAACATACTTACTAGTGGGAATTAGAGGGATCACATGATACAAGGATGTCTGTCTCTGGGCTGGGAATGGTTTCAGACAACAGATGAGGAGCCAACTTAGTGAAATTTGGGTGAGGACACAAAAGCTGCTGCTAACAGGGCCTGTCTACAGTCATCTTCTGCACATCCAAATGGGAACTGCTCAAAGGGAGAGGGTTTTTTTCCCCCCATTATATTTTCCCATTGCTGTTTTTCCAATTCTTTGATTAAGTGGGCAAAATGGGAACCTACTCTATCATCCCAGTGAACTGTCTTTCCCCTTTTCTGATGTAATGGTATTTAGTTTTTCGTAGAACATACTTGGAAATTCCAAGTACATTTTGTTTACCATTTTGTTTACTTTTTTGCTGCTAATAACTGCAGAATTGACCCTCACTGTACTATCTCACAGAACTATACTTTTCTTTTGTCATTGACCTGATTTAAAAAAAAATATTTATTTTTACACTGAGAGTGAATGGAAAGTTTAACAGCTTAGAAAAAACAGCATCATGCTTTCTGTTTGATCCTTCTTGCTTAGACCATTCTGTGAAATTTCCATTCCCCACATGGTCAGCGAATACACAGCACATCTTCTGCAGCAGAGACTTTCTCAAGGCTTGTCTTATAAGTATTTTTTGCTTCCTTTTGGTTTTGTACTACTCACTCCCCATTGAGCATAGATATTTGTGGCGCAGAGGTACCTTGTGCAGGAGGGCAAAGTCTGCCTCCTGAGATATCAATAACCTGGCAATAACATGGTCTAAATAATATTTTTATGGGTTCAACCTTCCTCTAAAGATAGAACTCTTTCTCTAAACAGTTGGAGAGACTGAATAGCTGCATCTGCTCCTAATCATGAAGATGGTAATGGCCTTGCAATTGCATAGTAATTTCTTCTTTACTTTCCTTTCATTTTTCAATTCTGCTTGCCACTGCTTGAAATAAAAGGTACTTAATGATGTAATGCAACTTGGAGTAGGCAAGGGACGCCTGTCTGTAGTTTGATGTCCTTGCAGTACTTCATAACAGAAGTTATGGACAGTTCATTATCTAAATTAACAGTTTATCTGGAAATATGCTAGGAGGGTGTATGAAGCTGAACAAGGAACTGATAATCTTGAGGTAATACCATCTAAAGTCTTCTGGCCTCTTGTTTGGACTCTCTAAATGCTACATGAGTGCCATTAATTGCAGATCAGCAAGTGGATTGCACTTGATGTATTGATACAAGCTCACAGGGATACACAGCTCAGTCTGTTGATGTTTGTGGGTGTGCAGGTGCTGTTACTGTGTCACTGAACTCAGTCTCCACTCAGGGATTTGTTTGGTTTGGAATCGCTAGGTCAGAAATGTGCATCTGTTTAAAGGATGTATGTTCTTGTACTAGATATACCGAGGGGAATGAAGAGAAAATCATACCTCAATTTACATCTCTCTAGAGTCAACTGGAAATGCCTCTGGAACTCAGCTGTGGCACTAAATATGTGAACACAAATTCAGTGTTTCAGCACGTACTCTGCAACCACATGAATTAAGTAGAAAGCTGGGTTGTTAGAACTTAAAAAAGTTCTGAGAGTGGCCCTATAATGTCATTTATCTACCGTGCTCAAACAGTCGCAGTAAGGAATAAATTATTTTAACACTGAAATATCATAATTTTTTACATTAGATTCTCTAAATCTGGCTCATTGTGTTTACACCCAGTATGTTTTTGCAGGGTAATAGAGAAAGTGAAACTTGTCTTAAAGTGTTTGCAGAAGACCAAAAAGTGAGCGTAAACAACAGAGATGGTAGTTTAGTATTTCTTAATACTTAGCCTTTTATCAGACTAGCAGAAGCATTGGAGTTCAGACTCAGTGGTTGTTTAATGCAGTCTGATAATTTTAAATGCAGTATTTGTCTAAGGTCACACTGCACTTTTTCATAATTAAACTCAGTTGACTCTGAAACCTTTTACCACCAAGTATAATTCTGCTGTTTATCCTCCTCTTCAAACCACATGCAGTATGGTCCTCCTTTCTTTCCTCACTTATGTGCTAGAGAAGATGTCAGCATCAGTGCTAAAAGGTATCCTATAGTAAATAGAGTTGCAATTATCCTTTCAAGGTACACGTAATTAGGTGGATAGGTTTGCAGCAGTGAGGGTTATGTGGCAGGAAGGCTTGCCTAAAACAACCTGTGAAAATCTCCAGAGTAAGTCAAAGCTGGGAAAATTCTTACTTGTTAAGGCAATTACTCACTTTTTAGGGCTGTCTTACCTCCGTTTTCTGTGTACTTTCATGGAGCAAACATGGGGAAAGATTTAGCATAGAAACAAAACATCTCAAACAGCTGTTTGCTTCTCTTTAGTCTCCACAAAAAGAGAAGACTAGTTTGAAGAGGTGCCACCCTTAAACAAGCTCGAGAGCCAGGCCTCGTTTTGAAGATGATTTGGCAAAAGAAACACAGACAGAAAAGTTTCCTGCAGGTAGTTCATTTGAATAGTGACCTTTTATCTTTCTCCAAATGAAAACAAAAGCTCCTCCAATGCTGCATGACCTCCAATGAGGTTTAGTCAGTTGTATCATGATGAGATGATATTATATATCAACCTCTGTTTCTATTTTTTCCCCATTTTTATCACCTTTATACCTCTGCTGGAAGAGACCTCTGTGATGACTTTGCCAGACTGCAAGTGTTATAGTGGACTCAGAATTAAATGAATTTCGACAATTGGCACAGAAAGCATAGCTTTGCCTGTGTTCCTCCTAGGAATGCATCAGGAAAGGACATTTTAGATGCATTTGGTAAGAATGTTGGCTATGAAACCATTAACTCTCCATTAAGAATGAATAAACTTTTAGTACAATGTAGCATGCCAAATTCATGTCCAAAATGTGATCTTTTTCCTGCATGCTCTTTTCTAATCTAGCTTTTCAGTTAATTCTTCTTCCCAGTAGCTGTTTCCCTTGGAAAACATTGTGCTTGCAAAAGCTCTATTTGTGTAAAGTGCTCTGATTTCAGCTATTATTTCTCTGATAGCCAGCTAGGATATAAAATTCTCAAAGTTAAACATACTGTGCAGAATACAAGCACAGCATATATAATTTGAAACTGAGTCTTAAAAGATATAACTTATGGGAAATATTGCAACTGATGCTTAATGGCAATATAATTGTAATTTTTTCTCTTCATTGTCATTTTGATACCTTTTTCTTGCCGATCAGGTCCTTCTTTAGTTGATATGTGGAGGCCTATTTGTCCTCTGCCTTTGCAACAAAAACTGTTGTTGATAGAATTTGCCCTCTAGTCATGACAAATTTCTGAATTTGGTTCTGGGAAAGCAGAGGAGAGAGATTGTCTTTCTTTTGTCAATACTAGTGATAAGCATTTCTCATCTGAATCAGCAAAGACAGTAGATGAGCATACTGGTTGTTGCTTTGTTACCCTTTCTGGACAAAGGGCTGTCCGTCTGCTTGCATAGCATACAGCACAGTAAAACCTTAATTCCAAGAGAGACTTTTTTGGCACTGAGTGGTTAATAGTAAATCTGCAACAGAGCATGACTCAGCCTTGGTAGTAAGATAAACAAATGGAAAAAAATAGGTCTCTCCAGTTTCAGGTTTATATATGCTGCAGATTTAAGCTGAATTCAGCCTTAAAGTGTAACATCCAAACTAGAGCATTTTCACCAGATCAGAACATTGGTAAATCACAAGCAAGCTATTAAACTGAAGTCAGCATAACAGAAAAATTACTTCTAAGGATCAGAGTGAAGCACTGGAGTATATGGACAAATGTAATTTACAGATAAGGTGGCAGTAAAAAAAAAAAAAAAGCTTTTGTGATTCCTTGAGTTAAGAAATTTGTGTTTGGTAAGGTCTCTCGATATGTTTGACAGCCAAGACAGCTGAGTACTACACATCATGATGAGATTTACCGGAAGCAAGCATATATTGGAAATGGGATGCTAGTGGTTGTGCCAGCTTGAAAAACCTAAAGAGCTCTGCAGAACTGCCACCACAAGTACACTTAAAATGCAAAGTGAACTCATTGACTAGAGACTTCCCGTAGCTTTAGATCGGCTCTGCTTGCTGCTGTAAGAATTGGTTATAATAATTCTAGAAAGGAAGATGTGTAAAAGCAGCTTTGCCTGTGGAAACATTTGGTCACTTCCAAGGCTATGCAATAGACAGCACAAATGGGTGGAAGGGGTGAACCCCCTCTTTTTGCAGTAGTCTGTGGGCAGAAGAGGAGAAATGTCATACAGACTGGTTTCATCTTTTTCTGTCTTTCTTGTCCATCAGGAATATGTNACAGCAGCAGAATATTTCAATCATGCTGCAAATGTCATGCTTGAAAGAATTCAGGAAATGTCCCATACTCAGTCTGCTGAAAAGCTGGAAAATTTAGGCTTAACTGGTTGAGCATTGGGGAATATATAGAAAAGTTTCCATCTAGCAAGCAAATAAAGGTACATCAGAATGAAAAAAAATTACATCCAAGGAAGAACTGAAAAAAAAAATTGTAGTTTTCATCTTTTAAAATTAAGCCTTAGATGAGAATCTGAAAATTGAGTTTTTAGAAGGATTAGGAAGTAAATGTCTTCTCTTTTCAGTCTCCCTATTACAAGATTATATCATAGTTCATGATGAGTTGTAAGGGTGATGAAATACCTAAAGTTGAAGGCACCAAACTTCTGCTGATGACTGGATTTGGTAGCTGTTAATCTAGCTTCTTATAGCAGATTTAGAAAAATTAATTGTTCTGACTTAATCCTCTCTCCTTGGAATCACCGGTGGTTCAAAGATTTATATGGCACATGCTTACTTTTCTCAATAGCTCAGTATTGTCTTTCCATCTTTCTTCCCCATGTGTCCACTTTTCTGTGACAAAGGCATGAATAAAGAACTAATGCTGTTTTTCTTTTCCCACCCCACTCACTGCAGTTTTGCATCTTATTCAGTACCAAAAACTGTGCAGTTTCAAGCAATGATCCATCAAGTTTGTTCTACATGCCTGGGGCTTCACAGAAAGGCAGCAGCCATGTCACATCTCTGTGCCTTTGGTCTACAGTTCAGTATTGTGTCTTCTTTGGAATGCAGAACTGGATTTCATCCCCGGTCATTGGTGATCTGCTGAAACAACAATGCATGAGATGTTGTTAACCCTTTCTTAATGAATGCACATTTAGAAATGTGCAGGTGTAGCCCAAACTGAATCACCATTTTTAGCACTTTCTGTGACTCTCCTGATTTTCTGTTGTTAACAGGAAAGCACAATGAGTGAATGCAAAGCTGGTGAAAAAGTGGTAATAAAAGAGCTGTGATACCTGGTTCATGATAGAAGCAATGATGATAGCATGTTTTATGAAGCTGCTTGCTCATCTTTTCCTTTGACACATTTGCTCATTTCTTCACATTTTCCTATCCCATAATTTTTTCTTGTATAGGAAAGTTTTCTTTGTTTCTTCCAATTCTTTCATTAAGTATATTTAGAGAAGTTGCTCATATTGGACATATCATGCTCATACCATATCATATTCTCTGTAGGCTTCTCCTTTATGTGTCCAGTCAGATGTGAGATAGGATTATCCTTCATGAGTTTTGTTGCAACATGCCCCTGAAGGCGAGGAGCTAAGGTTCTTGTTAGTAATAGATCTCTTGGGGCAGATTGGAGTCAAATGACACTTAATGACCAATGTTTACAAATATATATATGGCAGGTTTACTTCAGAACAATTTATCTCCATGGAAAGGAGGTACATAGCCATTTTGGTTATTTTCTGTAGAAATACAGCAATATAAAAGCATAAAAATAACACTTAAAAAATGTATAAGGAAAAGAAAGACAGAGAAAGAAAGAATAAGAGTAGAAAGAAATTACCACCCATGGATCCATCAATGAGACTTGATAGTTGAAATTTAGATGTCCATTGGTCAAAGTGATGGTTGCAGTCTTGATACATCTGTGATGGGAGAAGTCCCTGAAACACAAAATTTGATGGGTTAATACACACTGAGATTCAGACCTGAGAATGTCCAAGTACATGCCCTACAGGGGGGGAGTTTTACACTATCNTCTGATGCAACACTGTGGATCGTGAACAGTCCTCTGACAAAACCTGCTAGTGATAGTTTCAGTAGAGATTTGTTGAACTGTAGTAAAGAATATATTTTCAAAATATCTGAAGAAATGGAGAACCATGTTCTCAGATGGTGTGAACTGGAAATGCTCCAACTGATGTCAGTGAATCTGTACTAATCTATGCATCAGCTTAGAGTCAGGCCCACTCTTTATGAAGACCGTTTCATAAATGGGTGGAAACATAGCACACAAGGCCTCTGCCTTAGCATAAGCTCTTGCTGCTAGAAGCCCACAGTGCTCCATGTGTCAAGTGGGATGCTGAAACAATGGAAAGAATGGTGCAATCAGAACTTTGGCATCTGAGAAGCTGTACTTCTGCAGAATTTTCAGCCAATTTGTAATAGTGTTTCAGGACTGGCAGACTATCAGGTTTAAATGTGCTTTAATCCGCTTATGTAATTTAAGCACCTCTGGGAGTGGTGAGCATTCATTAAATTATTTGTTATAGTGGGAGTTCTATCATATTGAGCCAGATGCTGCTTTCCATGAGATATGCCATTATGTCTGGCCCAAACTAAGCTGAATAACTCCATCAAATTCGATTAGGCTATAAAATAGGTCTCTGCTATGGATTAAAATGCATCAGAGCACATCCTTGGCTCTTCTAAGCACGTGAAAAGGTTTCCTGAAAATAACTTTATCAGCTGTGCTACAGCTGACAGTTTTTCGCCTTCATTTTTTTTTACCTTTGACTTTTTCTACATCATTACTCATCC
>WEIV01011855.1:4143-97583 GCA_013390005.1 Calyptomena viridis | reverse complement strand
GCAATATAAAAGCATAAAAATAACACTTAAAAAATGTATAAGGAAAAGAAAGACAGAGAAAGAAAGAATAAGAGTAGAAAGAAATTACCATCCATGGATCCATCAATGAGACTTGATAGTTGAAATTTAGATGTCCATTGGTCAAAGTGATGGTTGCAGTCTTGATACATCTGTGATGGGAGAAGTCCCTGAAACACAAAATTTGATGGGTTAATACACACTGAGAGTCAGACCTGAGAATGTCCAAGTACATGCCCTACAGGGGGGGAGTTTTACACTATCTGATGCAACACTGTGGATTGTGAACAGTCCTCTGACAAAACCTGCTAGTGATAGTTTCAGTAGAGATTNGCTGACAGTTTTTCTCCTTCATTTTTTTTTTACCTTTGACTTTTTCTACATCATTACTCATCCTACAGACAAGTGTTCATAATGGCTGATTTAGTTGAGAAGTAGAAATACAGTGGTGTGAAATGGCTCAGAAGTCTCCTTTAGTGCTGTATATGGCAAAAAAATAGCCAAATTAGAACAAACCTGATTTTGTAGGGAACAAATTAAAATTACTCAAGTCCATGTTCTGCATTATTTACTCTCCCTCCATTTGGTGAATTAATACACTTGAGAGCAAAGTAACGCTGCAGAATTTGCAAACACAGATCCAGTCCTGTGTTTCTCCCATGCCCAGAGTGCCCTTGATCTGGGCAGGACTTTGGAATTTTCTAGGAATGTGAGAGCAAACCATCATATGAGGCATGTTCTTGACATAGGTTAAAACTGAGATATGACCAGACCAGAAATCTCATACATGTAAATAATGTGCACAAGTGCAGTATCATTTATTTTATTATCACATTGTTCCACTGTGGCTTTGTGATGTGTGCTTGAACCAGTTCAATTTGACTCTCTACACTTGACTGTTTAGATTGAGGCAAATTTCCAAAGTCTCTATTATCACCCATTCTCTAATGTTGCCTTTTCTTTTACCTTTTGCTTCTCTCTCTATCAGGGCCAGCTTAGCATTCTGCTTCCTGTCATTCTGCCCAAGTTCTGTATCACCTCTAACAGTCTCTGGCCAGATGGGACTCCATCTGTCACACTCTGCCTACCCAGTCTGGGACAATGATATTTTTGTCCCCCAGTTCTTGAAGGTGTTGAATCCTATTCACATCCCTAGTGCTGCTTCCCATACTCCCTTACATTTTCATTTATTTAATCACTAAAATGTACAAAGAAAAGCATGCCAAGTCAGAAACCATAGAACACAATCACTGCTAAATAACATGCCTTATAAGACCTATGTGTAGGTTTCTGCGGGTGTCAGCAGCTGCAAAAAGTGTTGCCTTTGAGTCCTATAAATCCTTCTTTCAGAGAAACATTAATGGTTTGAGCACAAGCCAGACCTATTTTTTTTTCTGAGTCAAATAAATAAAATGTCACATTTTGAAGATTATTCTTCTCGACTTGCAAACATTCAGGCAGCTTTTGGAATATACATAAAATATTTTTACAAAGTATGAAGGAAAACAAAAACCCACAAGAAACACGATAACCATGTACATAATCTGTGTGATAAACTGAAAACTTACAAATGGTTTAACTGGAAATTTGGCGAGCTTCAGAGTTCCCAGCAGCAACTATCTAAAATGAAGCTGAAAATTGTCACAGAGAAATCCTGAGACTCTTAAAATCCACCTGTAATTCCAAATAGGTTTAAAAGTGAAGGTCACCGGGATGTGTTTGTCTGCACCACTCTTCCTAAGCCCTGCAACCAGGCCTTTTTGATGAGGAGCTACACAATCCAGTGCTGACACAGACACTGGTGGGTCCCACTAACCAAAAAGTTTAGCTCTGTGCTGTCATCTTTTCTTTGGGCATGGTGAAATCAGCTGTGGCTACTGCGATTTGGTTAGGTTTAGTTTTTAGTTAATTTGGTACTGTCTGCTCAGCAGTGCTTTGCTAGTCTAGTCTGGACCACTTCTGAACAATCTCCATGTGGAGAACATGGTGGGGAACTCATCCCTGGAAGAAAGCCAAGCTCCCTGGCACAGTGTCTAACAGAGAGAGAGAGAGAAAGCATAAGCGTGAGCTCTGCCTTCCCTCTTGGACCTCTTTTCTAATCTCAGCTGCTGAATGCATAAAAAGGAACACGTGCCTAATGCAGTGCCTGTCTTTTTCACCTCTTTTGCCTTTTCCTTGACTGCACAACACCACTCTCCTGTCATTTATACTCCTGTAATACAGGCAAAAGTAAAAAGAGCAGCAAATAGAGTTTGTAGAACATATGGCTGACCTGACATTAGACCTCATTGGGTCCTTAGATGTAGTGGCTTTGTCCATTACACCACTCTTCTCCTAAAACTGAGCAAAATTCATACTCCTGATGAAGTGATAGAGTCTGATGTCATCCTGTAGCCTGTGAATGGCAATTTAAGCAGTGATCATCTACGGTAACTACTGTATCGAACACATTGTCCTGCAGCCAATCTTTCAAAAGTCACAGAAGTTAAATAAAAATGTTTATATGCATACAGAGTTTTATCACATGCATCTGGAGCCAATCAAACACTTCCCTATGAAATACGTAATGGCAATCCAAGGACAAGTTTTAAAAATACACACAAATTTTAGGAAATGTCTTTGATGAGAAGCCAGCTTTTCAAACAATGGAAAGCAAAAAACATTACCTTTGAGAAAAGGTAGCACATATTCTAGTATGCAATTTTAAATGGGGTTCATCAGCTCTGAAATGAATATTATCAACAGTGCTACCAGATGTAACAAAGGTGAAAGGAAGGGATGTTTCTGAAATGCCCAACTCCTTTAGGACTAAAAACATTTAATGAGCTTCTGAAAGGAGAGGCCTTGTTCCAATTAATTTCTCAGAATATCTGGAGTATATTACCCCTGGTCTTTCCCACTGGAGTAGAAGGAAATATCACCACTACTGATTGTGGGAACAAGGCTCACCCATTATTTACTACCTTATGATAACTGAAGATGACATAGTATCTTGAGTTTCTTGTGTTTATTTTGAGATTGCAGATGGAAAGTTGTGGGATTATTTTCTATTTTGCTGTTGTTTCTTATGCTTACACTAAAATACAAACATGGGAAAAATGTAACAGCCAAGATTTTTTTACTTAACAATAAAGGCAGATAACTCATCACAGATAAGTTAGCTCACTTGAAAGGAAAAAAAAAATATTTTGGCTTTCCTTAATTGCTTTGATGTTGAAAACCATCTTGATTCATAAACAATGTTCTACTATTAATAGACTAATCAAATGTAAGATATTTCATTGCAATGTCAGAAAGGTAGTTACATATTCCCGGCTGAAGTCTGTTTTTTGCCCCAGGTATTGGGTTCCTTAGATAACCTTGAAGAAATGTGATTTTATTGATATAAAGGGAAGCTTGACTGGGACTATGAAGACAATAGTAGACAATTTAGTAGACCTCAGGGTGAATCTTGTTTGGTGGAAAGGTGTTTTCTTCTATTGGTCCTTCTCACAGTGAATTTCATGGTAATCAATTCAGTTTCTCCTGAACAGAAATTCTCTGCAGCTAAAAAGCTGTTGTATGGTAGCAGTAGAGGTATATTTGTCTTTATTTGCTGGAACTTCCTTGTTTTCCATGTGTTCAGATGTTGAATGAAGCACCAGTTTCCAAAATGACATCACTATTTATTGTGTCTGTGGAATTCCTGTCTTGAGACGTTTTGAAAGGATACATTAGTTGGGAAAAGTTGAGTTCCCACTCCCTGATAACTTAAGACAATGTAAATATGCCTTTTGAAAAACACTCAAATACTGTCACTCATATCTGCAGAGCAGTTCATCCCCAGAAGTTAGGTAATTCACACTGATAGAACAGGTAATAGACAGACAAAATCAGAAGAAACCAATTATAAATACTCCCTTGCTTCTCAGGAAGGAAAAGTTTTTCTAAAAATAGTTTTGTGAGTTTAATTTGTGTGGTTACAAAATGGCCTATGTAAAAAAAAAATTTACATACTTGCATAAAATGATACATAATAAAATTATAGCATAAGACCCCTAATGCAAATTCTGTGTGTGGCTGAGTAGCAGAACAGGCAATTAGATGCTGAGCAGGTGGTATATGGCATTACAGAGCCTAAAGAGAAAAATACTAATTCCTTGCTAAAGCATGTACCTGATAGGAAAATATTTTAAGAAGAAAATATCAGAACTATTTACAGAGTTTATAATTCAAGGAAGTCATAGTTTTAATGACAGAACAGAAGAGTACAAATTAACTGAGACAAAATAGTACGAGTGTAGAACAAAAATGGGGTCATATAGGAGTGGTCCTAACATTAAAATTAGTCCAAATATAGGAAGAACAGCACAAATGGACCAAACCAGTCAAGGATGATGAGGTCTGAATGGCAGACACACCTGCTGACATTTTTCTATATGCCAGGTTTTTATAACTTTATAAACAATCAGTAGGCTAGGCAAACACCACAATTTTTACTTTTACCACCCACAGAAAAAAAATTGCTGCATAGGAACCTCTGAGACCTAAGAAGTTCTGAGATTCTGGTGAACTTGGAATGAAATGGAAAATTAGAGCCTTGACTCCTTGTAGTTTCCAAGGTTTTCATGGCACTTCTTGTGTGAGTAGGAGTGTTGGTCCAGTGAAGGTCAGCACATTCTGCCGACCTGAAAAGACTCAGTGGTTTCAGTTCTGTGCTCCTGGATCAGAAACCTTTAGCTTGTGCTGGAGGCAACTAAACAGCTGCAAACAGCTTACTCACCTTCATTGTGAGTGACATGAGGGCTAATGTGATTAAGTTTGTAAGATTCAGGTGCTTACCAAGGGGATACATATCAATGAGATGTATAGAAAAAACCCCAATGTGCATGCAAAGAGCATCCGAACTATATCATGCCCACGATGTACACAGTCTTCATGGCTCTATGGTTCCCTTTCAAAATGAAAAGGTCCAGTAGACCTTTAGAAGCATATTCTGATGTGGATATTTGTTTTAAGAGGATGGAAGAGGAAAAATGCAATGGAAACTGGCATCCCTGTCCAACTCATGCTAATGGCAAAGAGCCCTGTGATTTAAATAATTTAGGATATTGCCTTTAATTGGCTCTAGTTACACAATCTTCTGTTAATGTCTTTCTTCCCACATTTTCTCTGAAGGAATGTGCCCTAATGAGAAAATGTTCTATCCATTTTATTAAGGATGGAGTGCTAGCCATAAAGAGAGTTCCCATAAAAATCAGCATGTGGAGGCGGATTAAATGACAAACACAAGGGCCAAGGGCCACAGTGGCTGGAGTCATGTCATTATCAGAGAGTGTAAACTTCTGTCTTTTGTTTGGAAAAAAAAAAAAAGACTTTAAAAACATGGTTATGTATCTGTGAAAGCAGCATTTGAAAACACAAACATGCCTGAGAGGTATGAACTGTATCTTAATAGTAAACCAAGTCTAGATTCATGGGCTAAGTCAGTGCAACAGTCCTCTTTGTCTCAGAAAGTTCCTTAAAGTGCTTTGCGAACACATATTATACTAACTTCTCCTACCCCTCATCCTCCAAAAAAAAAAAATCTCATAACTTATCTGAGGTGCTTCAGCTCAGGCCACCTATGGGTATTAGGCTAGAGGTCAGGACCAAAGTCCTCAAATTCCATTCTGTTGTGTGGACAGAAGCAGCCAAAATTTTACTCCTGACCACGTGTGCTTCCTGATCATGTTTTGTACACCTGAAAGTCAGCCAGGCACATGTCATTGTTGCTTCTTGGCCCAGGCAATTTAGTCTGCCTTCAGAAATCATTTGCAGTGAGCTGTCCCTTTCACATCTTAGTTTTACAGCATTGGCTCCGCATGGGCTGTAAGTGAAAGTAATTGCAGCAGAAGGAGGGTGGGACTTGCTACTTTAGGATATTTTGTCTTTATTTAATTTCTTGTTGCAAAAGGAAGTCTTGTCAGCAATTCACTATAAAGAGAGATGGGAGGGTCAACTAGATGGTTACACTGGGTTGTCACTGGTGGCCCATATGGGCTTCAGACACTAAAATAGAAGGATTAACCAAAAGTATCTGTTTGCTTCATGTTACAACCTTGTTACCTTACTTAAGGGCTCATGTGTGGCAAGAGACTTATGGGTAAGAAAGGAGAAATGAGAGTAATTTTGGGATGAGGGAAATGATAAGAGCATCCCCACTCTCATTCGTGGAAGGATGGGGGACTGGAAGAGTGGTCTTTGTCATTACACTAGGAAAAGAAGACCATGCTGGCTCAGAAGGGACAGCAACCCTTTACCAATGTGACTGCAGAAGAAGAGAAGAGAGCCTTCTTCTGTGGCTGTCACAGAAGCTGGACACAAGCTGCCCCTTCCAGCTGTGCTGGGCACTCATGCTGAACAGTTCTCTTTTTCTCCTGTCGTGGTTTAGGAATTACATTCTCCAATTTAGTCTATCCACTGAAACCACTCCAAGCCACACACCCACTGCTCTCACTTCATCTCCCCCTCCCCCTGCAGCAGGATGGGGAGGAGAATTGGAGGCACAAAAGGTACAGACCACAGACTGAGATGAGAACTTACTGGAAACAGCAATGAGATAAAAAAAAATGAACAGTAACAGTAACAATACTAATAACAGAGGATACAAGAAAAGAAATGTTATTGCTCACTGCAGAAATTCCTGATAATAGGCCATACCCTTCCACTCCCTCTGCCATGCTGCCCTCACTGCTCCCAGCCGCTCACTCTGGTTCGGAACTGGCGTTACCCCATTGCTCCCTCCACACTACTTACTCCACAAGGAGCCCCTTCCCCTCTGAAGAGGCTCCCTTCCCCCACCCCGGGCAATGAGTGGTACAGAATAACCTCCTTGTCCTAGCTGTGCCCCCTGCTGGCTACTGCAAAAATTAACTCTGTCCTGGCCGTAACCAGTACACAACCGCACAGCAAAAGGTTAAAGCACAAGCATGCTCATTTCCCCAGTAGGAGGATGAATCACCTTACCTGGTTCTTGGATGGGAAGACTGTTTGTGGGCTCACATCTGTGTACATACATGTTTTTGTGATTATCTAGCATGGTTGACATTTTGCTGAGGTGATTAAAGAGTTAAATACTTCTAGAGAATTTCAAGATACCTATTTTTATCCGGCACCTCTGACTTTTCTGCAAATGCTGCACATAGTAGATTATTGTAGGTGAACTTTCAGCAAGAATAATAATTTCAGAATCTTTCATTAGCAAGCAGTAGACACTGAATCTGCTTAGTGGCTTATTTATTATAAGGGTCCTCAGGATCTTTCTGCAACTTCTTCCTGGTGCATTTTGGAATATGTCCTTCATGATCCTCACTGTCATCCTATTGGCAAATATAATCTTGGCATGTTATATATGTAAATGGATATGCTTTTAAGTTACTCATTTGCCTTTTCCCATGTACGTATAACCCTGCAAGGGCTATAGAGGCACAGGTGGATTTGTGTTGTTTTACCTTCAGAACAGCAGGTTTATTCTTTTGAACAATTCATCATGTGAACATTGTTCTCTAATACTGTTGTTTGAAAATTGGATATGAGATCAAACGTCTGAATGTGTAACTTGGAAATCTTTGCTGACATCCAGGTCCCTGAAAGCATGCCTTGCAATTTTGCTTTGCACAGCTTAAAAATTTGAATCCAGTTAGTTTCCAGTGAAGTGTGATTTAAGTTTTCTAACTTTATGGTACATAAGTCAGGAGGGCCCTTACTTTTAAACATTTCCTTTTGAGAAGACAGAATGAATTCTGTTCCCCAGCATTACCTGTGGTTAGAGATCAGTGTGTCAGGTCCTGCAGCACAGCAGTGATTTTCATATGGAATGGCTTTGTTTGAGGTGACCATGTAACATGAGTTGTGGTACTGCTCTCACACCAAAGAGGTGCCATGTAGGGTCCTTTGCTAGGAATATGCAAATGCTTTCCTCTCACTCAGACATTCTGTGGTAGAATGTTTTGTACAAATATAGTGAAAGAATGAATGTTCAGTGGCGCAGAACACAACTTCAATATTGATTGGTGGTACTGTTGCATAACATTTAGGGACTCTGTAAGAAGCAGGGTCAAATGTGTTTAAATACTCAGAAATAAAGCAGTGGAAAAATTTTGGGAAAAACCAATTGGATCTTACCAGAACATGATGTTTATTAAGCACTGAGACAGACTAAGCTCTTCTTCTCTTTAACGAAGCCATGATTTCAACAGCTGTTTTAATTCTGAAGCAGTAACAACAGACAATGAGTATCAAAATTAGTGGGAAGTCAAGGCACTGTACATATCAAAGTACACTTTGCAGATTTTGATTCTCATTGAGCAAAATGAATAATGGGAATCAGTAAAAACCTGCATGCTCATGGCTTTTTAATGCAGAAATACGTGTAATCCTGACATATATAAATGTGGAAGGTCTCAGATCTTTAGAAATAAATACATTCATATCATGTTGAATGTACACTGAGAAATATGAAGCACAGAGACCATAAATGCTTTGGTTACATCACTTATAAAATTAATGAGCAAAGTGAGCTACAATCAACCTGATTTTGTTCCCCATCCCGGGGAACTAGGAACAGGCACTGTGGGCAGTAGGCAGATAGTATGACACGAGACCCTTCTGCTTTGCCATTCTATAAGACTTCTATTGCTATAGAAATGTCTCTTCTACTTTGAAAGCTGTGGCCCCTTTATTTTCAGCTAAAAACACTCTCCGTCATCTTGAGAGTCAAGCTCCTTAATACATACCTTGTTTTTAAAGCTGGTTTTGCATGTGAAAGTATAGATTCCCTCTGAGACTATTTTACAGTGTCAGCAACTGGAGTTTATATATGTACTGGCAATATATATGTTATATATAGCTAGATTAATATATTAACTGGTGGGTAGAGACAATTTTAAAGATTGTTTAGTTTAGATTCACACTGGAAATAAGACCACAACATTGGTTCTATTTCTCTATCTAAATGTCCTCAATATTGAAGTAGTCTCAGATGTAACATTTTTACCTCGGAGTTATTTTTGTACCTGATTCTTGTATACTTTTTCATGGCTTTTTTAGTTAGATACTTTTAATCATGCCTACTGGCACATGAAAAAATAAATTTTCTGAGAGAAAGAATGAATTTCTTAAATAACTGAAGTCATGCTCTTTTAAAATCAGCTTTGAGTCTGGAAAAAACTGTTTTGTGAGGTTTCCAGAGGTTCCTGCCAAAATGCCATGAGACTATTACTTCACATTTACTTCCAGATTTATCTGGAACCCAAAAGTGCAGACACAACACAGAAGAGCTGGAAGAAACAAGAGTTCATCAACTATTTCTGACTTTTCAAAATTAATTATTTCTGGTTCAGTCTGAGAAAAACAGAAAACTTTGGGCAGGGAGGAAGTTGACTTTATTTCCCAACACTTTCCATTCTAAAGCAAATCCTCTTCAGATTAAAGATCACTTTGATTAATTAGAAGATAATTATCCATTTTCTGACTAAACAATAGTTTCTTCTGTTGAAACTAAACAATAGTTTCTTCTTGCTCATCATTTTCCATGTATTGGCATCAGATCTTATGTATATGCTGAGGGAAAGGTTTGGTTCCTGTGGGAATGCATGCACGTGGAGAAAAAACATTCACTTGTTTGAGAAGGGTGATTATAAACCTGCACACATTACTTCAGGTATGTGCAAGTCAAATACCTACTGACCTGAAGCAGTCATGGTTCAGACAGCCCAGCATGGTTTCCTGCCTGCTGTGGCCTGGCAGAGCCTAGGACAGCGCAAGATTTCTCAAAGCATGGCTGGCAGCCACTGCTTCCACAGGAATGGAAACCTGAAGGCTGGTGATAAATGGAAAGAAAACTTGGTATTCAGAGTTAGCTTTCTGAAATAATGAAACCTTCATGATTTCAAATTAGTTTTTTCAGGTAGTGGTCATCTTTCCCTCCCTTCCACAGGTGAATGGGGAGCACTTCCCTAAACTGAGGTCCAGATACCATTGTTTTTCTAAATGCTGGGCAAATACCACCCCTACTGTGATGACGATGCAATGGAGATACCAGGATGCCACAGAAGAGATTTCTGTCTATTTCTGCCTCCTCCTCTGAACCTCCCCTGAACTTTGTTCAGGAAGATCTATTATGAGAACAGTGATTTGTGTAAGATAAAATACTTTCTGTTTTCTGGAAGGGACGCCATTTTAGACATACCTTCATTGTTTTCCCCATGTAAATTAACTTTTTTTTAGTGCAGAAATAGACAAACCTCAAGGAAATTCAAGCTCATTTTTGGTGAAGCAGAACACAATAGTTTGGTTCCTTTTCCAAACAGCCCGATGCTCTAAAATTAAATTTTTGGTGTGTGCCCAAATATACTACAAATAAAGCATTTCCTGCAGTGCTTTGGTGCTCCTATTTGGCTCCAGCTGAAACCAAGAAATGTAAAAGCCATTTCAGATGTGAAGAATAATTGTAATAGTTTGCATTTGTAAAGTGATCCAGATACTAGCAATAATGCACTGTGGCTGGAGTGTGAGCATGGTAAAATGGCTCTGTTACAGGCACAGTGCTTCAAATGAAGTGGTGAAAAGGAGATAAAGACATTAATTATATTAGTCCTCATATACTTTTACCAGAGGTATAGCTGCTTATAAAACTGAAAAGGCTGTTAATTCAATCACTGAAATAATTTAGCACAAAATAATGAAAGTGTGACAATTTTAAAATAAAGCTGAGACATTTTAATTGCCTAGAACTTAGACTTCTTTGGAACTGCAGAAAAGAGGGCTAGGTGCTATGTCATGTCTTATCTTTTCTCATTGTATTTTATCCACAAAAATAGAGACAAAGACAAATAATTTAGGACAAGTTCCTTTAAGTCATGTAGTGACTGCCTCTTGACAGTTTAACTACTCCTACCATTCTTAGACATATTTCACCCTCAACTACAAAATGGTCTAACTTTTCTTAAGTAAGAAAACATGGCCACTTTTGTTACTTACAAATAGAAAGAGAGCAGGGGAGGTTTAGAGATGGCTGGCATGATTTACCCTGTTTAGAAAATGAATGTAGGTCTAAATGAAGGGGAACAGATGCTTTCTCTTTCATTGAGGATCCTTGATAGGACTTGTAGTATCCTGGTCCATATATATTCTCAGTTATACACTCAGTCGGATAAAATGCCTGTCAATTTGCTGTGTGAGACTCTCGAACAGTGGTCACTACCTATTCCAAACACATGGTAATAAGGCAGTTACGTCACTGGTAGTATCAAAAATAAACACATATTTCTATAAAGGCAAGTGGGAGCTCTATTTCCACTAAGTTGTATTGATAAACACCTAATTAAGAATAATTAAGGCAGGATTGGGTGCTACTGTATTTGATGTTAAAGAATACACACAGATACAGTTTGTGCTCTAAAAAATTCTTGCAGGCTCATAAAGGAAAGTATAAGTTAGTGGTGACTTTTTAAATGGTAATGTTAGACTTGCATCCCAGAAAAATCAAACAACAAATCACATTTGTGAAGTACTCATGACTCAGTAAAACACAAAGCTAAGTTGAACAACATTTACATGACATCAATCACAAACTGTAAAATACCCAATAAATTTCACAACACACCTGTGGAACAAGTTTTGCAATGTGCAAATAACACAGGTTCCCCATTACCAAGAAGAAGAAAAACAAAAGTCTTTCAACACACACAATACAAATTCTACAGCGTACATGAAAAACGAGTTCCACCATACGTATGAGGGTTTGAAGAATAAATATAGTATCTTAATATTCCCTAAACCTGAAGTGACCCATTGTCTCAGCTACTGCCAGTATTTGGCTTTTTTTGTCTTTTGTTGCCTCAGAGTTTCATTATGAAGGTGAGTTAATGTGAGAACTGGTCTCTTAAATGAATTATTATATCTTTGACCTGAAGTGCCACAATCAGTCTATCAGGCCATAAATCAGTCTATCAGTCTATCAGGCCATAAATTGGCCCCTACTAGATTCATGAAAATTTCTGAAAAGCAGAAATGCAAACAGAAGGGAATATAACCATCTGAACCATAGGTACAAATACTCTGTGCTATGTATGTGAATTAGCTTCCAACAAAAAGAGAGTCAAAATGCAACATAAATGTTTACAAAAAAATAATGAAATGAATACAACTTATATAGTTGAAGTATAGGCTTACTCCACATAATTTTAGGCACCCAAATGAGACTTGTCAGGGTGTCTTTAACTTTTGTTCTTTACACGTGGGTTAGTGGATTATTGCACCATCCGTGTGTACATAATAGTGCCAGGCTGGTGCACTACGGGGATTAGTGCACCAATGTGGCACATCAAACAGAACTGGTAGCTATGATGCGCAGAATGTGGTATTTCCTTCAGGTATCCTTTAGCTTCTGTTTTCTATCTCTCTAGCTGCTGGATTTTCACAAAATACATGGAAATCTCTTGTTTCAGAGAGCTTTAACCTGCGCTTGGTTTTGTTTGTAAGAAGTAGACAGATGACATAAGTTTTGGGGTGTGGGTGGGGGCAGACACAAAGGCAGTAGCATAGTATTGGAAGGTGTTCATTCTAGCAAACCAGATAAAATAGCACTAGAGCAATGGACAGGAGAGGAAGTCTGAGTAAACATCCCTAAATATAATGACCTAGACCAAATTGAAAAAAAAGTTTTAAACACAACTATAGATAATAGAAGCATCCACAATTTTATGATACTGTTTGAAGAACAGAGGGTACATAAAGGAATTATCTGTCTATAAGCTAACTACCATTGCCCTTGAGTTGGAAAGATGCATCTTCTCTTTGTTAGTGTCCTTGTTCCGGCCAGGACAGGGGTTAATTTTTGCAGTAGCCAGAAAGGACATGACTAGGACCTTGAGGTTATTCTATACCACCTTACCTCATGTGCAGGGGATGGTGTGAAAAGGGGTCCCTTCTGGTCAGGTAGCACAGCCAAGCAGTCGGTATTGCCGGTTTCCACATGGTAAGCACTCGTGTGTTAATTGTTTGCCTGTCTTGTATACTCTTTTATTGATATTGTTGCTATTACTGTTCATTTTCTGGTCTCCTTGTTGTTTCTAGTAAATTATTCTTTTCTAAACATGTGATCTTCACCTTTTGTGGCCCCAGCCTCTGCTCTTCAGCCCACTACATGGGGAGGGAGAAAGGAAGAGAGGAGTGAGCGAGCAGTGCATAGTTCAGAGTGTTTCAGTGGGAGCCTTATTTAGTGCTTACTAATGGAGAATATAATTCCTAAACCATGATAGTCATTCCTTTGCAAATTTTTTTGAAGTTTTTGGCCTTGCAGCTGTGGAGGCATATGAATGTTGCTTCAGCCATAGGAGCCTCTGGTCACAAAAAAGTGTGTAAAAGATCAACTTGAAGAAAGGAAACATATATTTCTTTGGTTTTAACTGAAGCAAAAAGGAGTGATGAAATAGAAGGGTAGAAAGAGAAGGAAAGACTGATCATAGAGAGAGAAGCAGAAAAGAAAATGATAGGAATAAAGATGTGGAGAAAGCAGAAAAAAGTAAGACTTATCACCCCCAGGCAATCACTGAGGGAATGTTACAAAATTAAGAACTTGATTTTTGTTTAGGAACAAGTGTACAGTGGAGAAATATCCAATTTCTCTGCAACCGTGAAAAGGGACATCCCTATTTTTCCATCTCAAGCAGTTTCCATGTGATAAAATACTTGGCCACATATTTGCTAATGCTGGTGTGCACAAGACCATGTGGCATTCAGGTGAGCAGTACTGTATTTTAGGCTCAGTACTTAGCAGCTCAGTACCCCAGTACTATTGCCACTGGATTGATGTGCTGCTGTTGATTACAATGATGACAATTTATTAAAGAACGGTTTTGTTCTTTTCAGGTTTCTAAAAAGTGAGAAAACTACATCCAAGAGCAAACAGAAAGTAATTGTGTTATGTATTATCTTTTATGTGCTGCTTATTGGTGAAGTAATTTGAGAACCTTGTAGTAAAGGTATACTTCTAACATGCAATTGGGAATCAGAATCTTGTACCTTTTTCCTGCCTCATCTTTCAGTTTTCCTTTGTGGTCTTCAAGTATACTTTCATTTGTATTTCTTTGTTCTCTTCAACAAAGGAGACTCATGTTTAAACTAGGGCACCTACTTAAGTGTTTACTTGGATTAGGTTTCAGAGGATTTCCTAATCTCTGTGAAAAAACTGATTAATTGTTGAAGGATTAGGCCTTCAAGACCTAGTCTTCCAAGAAATTCAGTTCTGATTCTTGGGATGGGCTGACCGAATCCTTTTATGATGGCCAGACCTAGGGCTTGCAGGGTATTGGGTTTTGAGTGCAGATGAAAACAGGGAGAGGTGAGTGCTGAATGAGTAAAATGAGATTTAGAGACTAAAACATAATAAAAAAAAAAAGGTGAAGACAAAGCATACTACAATTACAGTTTAACATTTTCTTGGGACCTAGTCATAGAAGAGAAGATATTATCTGTTTCTCTCTTATTCAACTTTATCAGACCAACTTTCAAATGAGAGAAGTCAAAGCTATGTGATTGTAGCAGTGCAGGTTCTGAGTTCATTTCTATAATGTATGGTTCTGTTACCCTCCTATTGGACAGTTCTGTTACCCACTGTTCCTTACACAGCTGGTTTGTCCTGAAGTTTGGATCCTCCCTTCAAATATGTCCTTTTCCCTACTCCTCCTACCTCACTCCATATATGTAACCCAATCCATCCTACTCCCCAGAACATTCCCTGTTACTCGGTAGACCATTGGCTTGCCTAGTAGGCCTCTGGTTTCCAGTGATGTAATCCCTTCCCTAAACACTCCTACCCCTCTCTCCCATTGATTATTCCCTTACACCTCCCATGGTTTCAAGCCCCCTTTATAAGTTAATGCACAGGAAGTTCCTGTGCCTCTTTTCTGGTTGCTTCCTTTTGGGATTAGAAGGCTCTGTAGTCACACTGGCTACAGAGTGCCAGTAAACCCAGATTGCTTCAACCATAAAGGGTCGCCTGCATCTCTTTACTCGCCGTAAGCTGCATGCCCTTACTGGGTTAGGCATGTCTGAGTCAAACCTGCCTGCCCTGAGGTGCTGCCTGGCTGGACCTCTTGAAATAGAGGGGCTTTTTCTGGGTGCCGCCTCACTCATTGCTAAGGCACCTCTTGGCCGCTGCTGTTGGGGCTTGTCGGGACTAAAACGGGGACTGCATCAACTGAGGGACCGCAGCATGTGATGACACTAGATTTTGAGATGCTGCAGTTGACTATGAAGCCTTGACCACGTTGTGATGGTAATAGTTTCCCAAAAGTGCTGTGCCATGTAAGGTAAAACAAAGTTAACTTTAGTTTAATGTTTGGAGGAAGAATCATTGATATGGTGAATTGGCAAATGCCCCTTTTTTTTTCGCCCATCTGAAAGGCATCCATGTTTAATGTGATGAAATTTTCTTTAGTCTGATTAGAAGACTTGAAAACTATCAAATGTTCCTATATTTGCCCTATGTCCTTGAAGACCTTTATGCATTTCTTATATATTGCATAAAAACTAAAATTAGTTTCCTGCTGGCTTGCACATACTTTGGTTAATTTTAGCCAGTGGTTGCATTTCTCATAACCTAGTCCCTCAAAGTGGATTCTTTTCAGAGTTTGTAAAATGGCTTACTAGGAATGCTACTTCTTACAAATCTCATCTCACTTTGTTCTGACTAAGCACTCCTGAAATGCTATCTGTTCCACAGAGCATTCCTTCTGCAGCCGTCACATCCTGCTGTGCTTGCTTTGTACTTACTGAACTGCATCGTACTCGCATATGACACTCAACTGTTTTTTTGCCTGTCTAGTATATTTTTTTCTTGGTTGCTCATAATTTATGGTACTCCATAAATGACAGAAAAGCTCACAACCATCTTCAGTAGAAGATCAGCCAAGGAAAAAAGTGAATACTGTAGCACTTCTCTGAATATTGTAAACTGAAATGATGGTAGAAAATAAGTCAATAAATCATCTTGCAGTGCATTTCAAACACTTCTGTTTGCCACCATGAGTAAGCACACTTGCCGAGACGGGTCAGATCTGGAGTAATATGGGGATTTTCTAAGAACTGAAGGTTTTCCTCATATGTACAAGTGCTTTGTAAGTTTAACCTGCTATATCCTCCTTCACCTCTAACACCCTTTCCCCCCAACTCACTACCTTTTAATTGCTTCTTAGCACTGTGTTCATGGAAATACTAGAACAAAGATTATAGAGCTCTGAAATTTCAGCCAAGGAGAAACTTGGCCAATGTTTTTTACCTGGAAAAAAATGGTTTTCAAAAAGAAAAGATAAGGAATAGTCTTTGTTTTAATCTAGAATTGCACAAGTTAATTGGCTACTCTGAGGCATATTTATTTGGCATGTTGCTTTGGGAGCTGTTTCCAGGTACAGCACGGAGCAAATCAAGCCCTTTCTTGTTACTGGGAGTTCCCTGTCCTTGCCATGGAATTGCATTAAGCAGTCAGAATGCTGTGGTCATTGGCATAATTGGGTTTGGTCCCGGAAATGATGGGAATTCAGCCAAAGACTCTGAGGGAAAGAGAAAGGGCTCTGTAAACAGTTGTGATTGGGTCTGACTGAAAAACAATAATTAATGGTGTTGTGCCTTTTAAACTGCTAAAGATGCTCTAATTCTACCCCTAAATGTCTGCAATTTGTGTCTATTGTTACACTTGTGTCTATTGTTACCCCCATATCTATATGGAAGACATAGTTCCCTTCAATTCCATATTGAGGAAACAAGTTTGATTCTTAATTTCTTCTTATATTTTTTAATTCCTTCTTTTTGTATGAGAGGCAGCAAAGCTGCCAGAAGACAGAAGTTTTAAATATTTCTACTACTCAGTGGGACAGGTCCCCCTACATAACAGGTACATGTACGTGTACAACATGAATGACATGTACACATACAACATGTACAGGAGAACCATTGCAATTCCCCTCTTCTACCACCACTCATCATCACTGCAGTCACATGTAACTCTGCTGATAACCAGTTTATATATCAGATATGCTGAAATATATATCAGATATTTCTGAAAATACCTGAATTTTTCCTCTGTGGAACATAAATGACAGAGATAGCTGCAGAGGAAGGCAAGGTACGCAAAGAAATCAATCATGTCAGATATCTCTGTTGTGAAAGAAATAATTGGGAGACAAGAAGAACAACTGTGTAGGTGGAAAAACAGCTAACTGTTGGGAATAAAAGTGCAGCTTTGGTGTATTTTTTGGTAAGAGAGGAAAAAAGGGCTTCGTGTATATCCGTATGCCTAAAAGAAATTCTTGATATACAAGGAAACAGAATGAACAAGGCTCATAGCTTTTCACTTTCTTGCTCAAGACAGTGAAAAGAGTGCTTAGAGCCAGGATGGTGCATATCCCATTCTACAAGTAAGCCTGTGCACCATTAGGCAGGTTGGCCCACTTGCATTTTGGTGTTTCTCCAGTTGTTACATAGGGAAGTGAGTTTGCCACATTTTCATCTTTTTGTCCCAGTGGATGGCAGCTTCAGCAACAGGGAATGACTTTCTTGAGACATCTTTTTTTTGTCTGTAAGAAATTACTGAGTCAGATGAAGTCTACAATGGGAGAGAGTGAAAAAAGAGGCATGAGGAATGACCTCTGTGCCTGAAAGCTTGGCTGCTAGTTAATCTGATAAAATATATTGACTTTGTCTACAGACTTTGTTCTAGATAGAAATAAGCAGGAGTCATGGTCTAAAATCTAATGTCAAGACAGAGTTTTCTTCATATGAAGAACTGGCAAAACTGAAGTGCAAGAACCAGAGTGCAGTCCTCCCCTGTCTGTGTTGTCTGTGTTAAGGCACTCCAGAAAGGGACTCTACTGATAAGATTTAACTGAAAAAACCTTGTGTTAGACTTGGTGTGTAATATATCTAAATATCTGGAAAACGTATGTTGGATATGCTCCCTATGGGCGTGGACTTAGACACAGAAAGTCTTCAAAGAAAGCTGTAGTCTTCAAATGTCGAGATTATTGCTCAGCTTTCACACAATTTGTACACTTTAAAACTGACACTTTTTTCTAACTATTGAAGAGAGACAAAAATCAGTGGAGCTGGGGAATTACTGAAATAATGTAATACTTTTGAAGCCAGACTCATCCATATTTAGGAGGAGAAATAAAGTGGAAGCAATGCAACCTGAGAATTATTTTCTGTATAGCTTCAACTTGAGTTTCATCTCAAATTCAGTGATAGACTTGTCTAAGTTTCTATACATCTCCTTGGCCTCATCACAGAGCATCTGGATGTTTGGGAATCTTCATGATGCCTGTGAGGCAAGAAAACTGTTCTTGTTTTCTTTTTGTTTTAAGGAGGAAAAGAAGGATATATGAAGTGAATTGCCAAAGGGCATGCAAATATCTGTGGCAGAGCCAGGAAATAGGTACAAGTTTTCAGTGTACCAGCCCAATGCCTGAACCAGCAGATTTTTTTTTTTCAGTCATATCTATTTATGCATTATATAAATAGGTAGATGATAGTGTAAAGGTTTCCCTACTATGTGTTTGCTCAAAGCATGGGTGTTTTACATAATTGCTGTGACATTATTGAAGCAGTCCTTGGTCAAACACACACCAAACTCATGTCCTGGAAGACTGTTTCAGTGCTATGAGACATACAGAGAAGTAGCTCTAGTATCTTCTGTCTTCTTCGCCCTGATTCAGGGTCAAGAGGATATTTCCAACAGTTGCTTTTTTCAACAAAGAATGTTCTAAAACCCTGGGCTGTGTGAACTGAGCAAGTGCTCAGAGCACACACTTCTATAAGAAGCTTGTTTGCCTACTAAGCAATTCCCAGCAATGTCTTTGGCTGCAAGCTATTGTTATTTGTTTGTACTGTGGCAATGCCTAGAGGCTCCAGTCATGGATCAGGGCCTCATTGTGCAAGGTATTGTAGAGACACAACAAAAAGGTTTTTGTCATACTCTTAAGGCAAATCTGAGGTGAGTCTGGGAACTTTACCAAAGCCAAAATTCTAGGGCCAACTTCTAAGCAGTTTATTACTCTCCAGACTTTGGATTTATCCTTGGTTTTCTCATCTGTATTGTTTATTCAACACAGATAGTAAGTGTACTTTGAAAACACAATGGAAAATGCAGAAAATTGATGTAGTTACTTATATTTCCCACTGACCTTTTAAATAAATAGCTGGCCAGTGATTGACAGAGATGTCTTGGGAACTTTGTTGCCCTCTTTGGCTTGCTTCATCCCTCTGTGTGTTTTGTTTGTGAAGACTAAAGTGTATCCAGAGGCAGAAATTACACTTGCCAGAAAACAACCTTTTTCTGTGCATACTTCAGATGTGTGTATTTCATTTGCTTCATGCATTTGCTATTGCTGTGGGTATCCACATGACAACAGGATTTTTTGCTCCTCAGGCATTCACCAGCTGCTGGCACTTGAAAGTCACATTCCTTTCTGTATCACATCACATTCAGTTGCTGTGGATACTCTTGTGATGCCAAAAACAAAGGATTAGGACTTGCTGTAGCCTTTCCTCTTCTAGAACAAAAGGTTCTGTTTCTGAATGCCCTGTCTACAGACAAGTGGAGCAGTGAGGGTCACAGAGGAGGGATGGTACTGAAGCTCCATAAAACCCTCCATGCTACACACTGTGCTTATCTCCCCAGAGGACTTTGAGTGAATAGAATAGGGAATTAAACTTTTATTGAAGCTACTAAAGTGCAAATACCTGCAAAGTCAGATTCCTCCCGACTCCCTTTATGCCCCTTCTCCCCGCCCTTTCTGCAGTCTAACTAGAAAACACTCTACTATTGTTTTAGCACTTGGCTTTTTATCATTTCTGGATGTCCTCTTTACTCTCAAACTAGGAATGAAAATAAACACTTGTAGGTTTCAGAGATACTGCTAATGGCATTTGGGATAATTGAAGTCACAATCACAGAAAAAAGGTCTGGAAAGTCCCTCAAAGTGACTCTTCATCCGCTGGGTAGTCATTGTGTAATGCAAGAAGAAGATGGTCTGAGGCTGTAGTTTATATTTTTCTGACCCTCAAAACCAGCTCTGTATTTCTATTTGAAATAGTGATTCTATTTCAAAATCCACATTCAGTTAACAGAAGAAAAAAACCTGTAATATTTCTGACAAAATAATAATATTAAAGATCATGTTCATTCTCAGAATAATTCAGCATTTAACACTCATAAATCATAGTTATTTTGATCTATATGCCAATTAATTAAACACCTTTATAAGTATTTTTTAGGTTATATTGTAAAAAAATATTCTTATGCTAAAAATAAAAAAGTAGATTTAGCCACTGCTGGTGGGCTTGGTTCATTAGCCTTCTCTGCCACAGATTTTAAACTTGAGAGAACAAACATTTATCAGCTGGAATAATGGCTTTTTTTCAGTTTCCTTTTCTGTCTTTTGAGATGCATTCCAGACTTTAAAAGAAGCCACAATAAAGCTTTAATTTTCTATTTATATGCTCATACATATTTTCATTCATATACCTATAACCAGATAAACATTCTGAAAATTCACATGGAAGTACAATCACTTTGTTGTTCTTTTGGGACACTGACTCAAAATTAAATAGATGCAGCTGAAAGACAAAAATGTGGCATTGAGACTGTACTGCTGCAGTAAGGGGAAAAAAAGATGAAAACAGAAGTTCTGAAGTCAGCAAAGCAGGTTGGAATAGGAACTCCAAAAGTCAGGTTAAAGTCTTGGTGCATCCACAGATATCCTGTACCAACCATGTAAGTTACAGCTAGTGATTTATATTTTGGCTTCAAAATAGGAATAATTATTTTCCTGTGTCAGAGGCTTTTGTGGGGAATAATATGTATTAGTAATGTAAAAAAAAAAAAAGTCTGATCATGTGATAACACTCACAAAGGTATGGAGAGAAACAAGAAGTTTAATTAGCATATCAATCGAGATTGATATCTTCCTTAGAAAGAGCTATAGATGAGAGATATTGAAGGTAGCCAAAATTCAACCCTTTGCTGTTTATGTAATGAGTTAACTCACAGTTGGTATTTGTTTTGAATTGCACAGTGAAAGAATTTACTTTAAAAATGCCTTTTTGTTGAGTCTTGAATGTCTTGTCCAAAATGTCTCAGTTTTAACAAACTTTCAGAGGATTTGAGCCTGACCTGGATTCTGAACCTGGCCAAATGTAAGGCTGCCAGGCAGCTCTGGTTTAGGTAGCTCCAGGAGCACTTCCAGGCTGCACAGTCCAGGTCTGCAGCCTGACTGAGCTCCACCACCCTCCTGGAAGGGGTCTTAGGCTCCTACTGTGAAGCCAACACTTACAGAGTTGGAAATTTGGAAATTGTTTTTTGGATCCAGAGGGCAGGCCTGTGTCACCAATTAAGCACAAACTATAGGTAGGGACTCCCCTGTTTCAGGGCACAGTCCTTTCATGGCTTCTTGTTGTGGAGCCAGGGGACCAGACAGAAAAAAAAGTGTTGGATTTGTTGTTTTTTTGCCTTAAAGTAACCATTTTTCTTCTTGGGAACAAAATGTCCCTTAAATAAAAATATTGTATTTCTTATAAAATCTGTTAATGCTGCTGGAATGTTAGAGATAATGATTGTAATTGTGGCTTTTAAGGTGTCAGAAATTTACATGGTCATATGAAAACAAAGTATAGTACTTAAAACTGACCAAATATAGCAATTCACAATAGTGTCCAAAATATTGTATCTGTCTAAACTTTTTAGAAATGTCTTTGTTTAAAAATAAGATTTACCCATGCATTTTTAAACAATTAATAACCATCACAAATTGGGTTATAAGAAAATAAATTTGTATCATTTTATTTTTAGTCAGTTGTCTTCAGGAATAGAATAGGCCATTTCCCCGAGTTTTCTGAAATATTCCTGTTTAACTCCAAGATCTCATTTGTACATGTGATGATTTTCCATGTCTAACCTCAATTTTATTAGAAAGGAAAATTTCTATAACTTGACTCATTCAGTTCCTGTTTCATGCTGCACTGCAAAGGAAAAACAGCTGTTTTTACAGATGTATCTCAAGCAAGATGATCTGCCTTTGCATGTAACTCTTGCAAACATTTTGTGGCCACTTTTATAAAAATATAGTATCATGAAATAGTTACATTCTTGAGATCTGTTGTAGGGTGTTAGGAAATTAAAGTCTTAGACAAACTTAAGGTAGATTCTTAAAATAACTTGTAGCATTTATAGCTTCACAAATGGCTCCACATTTTTGATGTGGAAGATCTGCTAAGAGGATAAAGTCATAGAATGCTTTGGGTTGGAATGGACATTTAAAGGTCACCTAGTACATCTGCCTCTGCAATAAACTACATCCAAGCTGACCTTGAATGTTTTGAGGAATGAGCCATCCACAGCTTCACTGAGCAACCTGTTCCAGTGTTTCACCACTCTCATAAAAAAATTATTCTTTGTATCTAGTCTGAATATACCATTGTTTAGTTTAAAACCTACTGTATAGGCCCTACTTTAAGGCTGTCCCCATCTTTCTCATAAAACCTCTTTAACTATTGAAAGACTGCAGTAGGATCTTCCCAAAGCCTTCTCTCTTCCATGCTGAACAACTTCAACTCTGTCAGCCTGTTGTCACAGGAGAGGTGCTCCAGTCTTTCAGTCATTTTTGCGGCCCTCTTCTGGACTTGCTCCAATGGGTACACCATCTTTCCTGTCCTGAGGATCCAGAGCTGGATGCAGTACTCCGGATGGAGTCTCACGAGAGTGGAGCAGAGAGGCAGAATCACCTCCCTCTGTGTGCTGGTCAGGATTCTTTTAATGTAGCCCAGGATACAATTGGCTTTCTGGGCTGCAAGTGCACATTGTTCACGCATGTGCAGCTTCTCATCCATCAACACTCCCACGTCCTTCTTTGCAATACAGTAAATGACCTATCAAGGACAAAATACATTTGTTCTGAAATTTAAATTCACATAATTTTTCAGGCATTTCCCATTCTTTATTCTTAAAATTTGTCTGTACTACAAGAAATTTTCATTAAAATTGACGATGATAGGTCTGAAAGTCCTTGAGTTCAGATAGCAAGAGGACATTAAGACTACTGTAAGACTCTAGTAGGTTTCCCATGACTTCCAGATTCCTTCTCGTGGGGCACCCCTGGAAGTTTTCTGGACTATTAGTTTTCAGAGCAACCTGCCTAGGCCAGCTGATGACATTTGAAAGTATCAATTTCATTCAGCATCTGCAAGATCAAGGAAGATGCTTCTAAAAGCGGCACAGAAAACACGTTTTCCAAAAACATTTGTTTGTAGTCTTGAGCTCATGAGAAACCTAAGATGCTGGTTTCAGCGTGACTCATGCAAATATTATATTTGAAAAATATCAGTTTCACTAATCCAAAATCCTCCAGTCTTCGTGAGTTTCCACACATCAATACTCAAGTCATAGTTACAGTATAGTGTGTTATCTTTAGATAGAACGGTAATGCTAAAAAATATAAAACAAGTTGCTATTTCAGTAGGTAAAATGGAATCTTAATCCAGTACATCCACCAATGTCTGATCTCCAGCTGTACTTTCAGCTGGTAAACTGCCATTTTTTGTGTGTCATTGTAGCTGCTGCTCTGTGTCTTCAATGAGAGAGGAAAAGACTCACACCTTCTGGCCTTGGCTCACCTTGCAGGCTGTCTCTGGAGGACAGCTGGTGCACTGGGTGCTGCAGGCAGCCAGTGAGTTCCCAGGCTGTGTGCACAGAAGGGACCACGTACTCCCACGGCTCACAGTGAGGAGACCATGGTCTGTATTGGAGAAGACAAGGGCTGCAATAAACAAGTATAAATAAAATGTTTATCTTCTTATTTCCTGAACATCTATGAAATTAAGACACCAACTTTGAGTAAATTATACTGATAAACTGTTCTCTGTAGTGAGCAGGGTCTTGCTCAAGAAGGATTTTCATATTCTGGCCCTAGTTTGCACAGTTAAAGAAATATGGGCAATTCCTAGAAGTGTGAAGATTTTTGGCTACTAGAAATGCTAGAGATTTCCCCATGCTAGGAAAAACCACAGGCTTCTATTACTAATATAATTGTAATTCACAATTAGAAGTTACAATAAAATAACATTTTCTGAAGATCTCTCTTACCAAAGACTGGTTTAAACTTGCAGTCATTATTTGCAGGGCAGGAAGGATGGAACTACATTACGACTACTACTACTTATGTGGATTATACATTGTCATTAGTAAAAGAAACATTATGCCCAACATGGAAACATGCTTGAAAGGTAAAGCGAATCATTTGAAATGAGAAAGGCACTTCTCAAATGGCTTTTTCATTTTCTTCATCATTCAGTCCCAAAGTGTTCAAGACACATTATCATCTGTCAGACTAAGCAGAGAAAGGAAAGCTTTATACAATTCTTGAAATATTTCAGTGCCCACACATCTTCATTTCTCATGACTTTTTTTTTTGTTTAGCCATTTGTGTCAATTATACTATCTATTCAAAGAAGTATGAGGCAATTTATTATTATATTTTATATAATAATATTATATAATGATATAATAGTTTTATAATTATTATATAATTATAGAATGTTAATTTCTATAATGTCTTTTATTCCACATAGTGCCCCAAACAAACTATACTAAGTTATATAACATAGCTATGGAATTAAAATATTCCGGAGGGAGAGGCAAGGGAAAAGCCAGTGTTTTCAGCCAGGACTGGAATAATGGTGGCAGCTTCTGAGGGCTGTTCTAGGATGCAAATGAGGATATTCTTATAACATCAGTTTCTGTATTTCAGGGACTTTATTTAGGACAGGATGCTCAAGCATAATTTGGAAGAGGGCATTTCCAAGGCAGAGTGGCAGAGTGGCATTTCAGTTCCATTTAACCAGTTCAGCTCTATCTTGCTTTAATATTTATTTCCAATTTAATACAAAACTTACAGAGATACAGTTTTCCAGACTAGTGTACATTGATGGATCTCTTAATTTTACAATGTGATACTGGTTTATATGAATTAGAGGTGTGATAGAACAAGAAAGTGAAAATATTAGTAGTTTGTGACATTTTTGTTATTGTGAGCTGAAACTTTACAAAGACAGCCTGTGAGATTCTTGGTACAAGATATTATATTGGTACAATATCTTAGGCAAGATATTACCCTCTATTCAGAGTTTAGCTTCCAGCGCACGTCTGAACTTCAGTTCCAGTCTGAAGTTTTAGGTTCATCCAGATCTGAATTCCACCTCTTTAGAGCATTTCTCTCTCTTTAATCTTGCCCATACTGTATGGATGCAATGTTGTTTCACTACTTAATCTGTTATTGAATCACTGACTTGATAGAATATATACAAAAGTAAATACAAAATCAGAAGAGAGCATAATTACATCACAGTGAAATCTTTGGCATCTGGCTTATTAAAATAGTCATGAAGACATTTTTTAAGTCTGCATAAATACTACTAGCAGTTGCCATAGCTTTGTGCTTTCCAAAGAAAGTTATACATAATCAAATATTGGATTAGTCACATTCAGTGTTTTATGGAAATACTCATCCCCATGATGCCAACAGCTACACCTTTTCTTTTTCACATTTGATACTCATCACAAAGGTGCCTCAAAATATGTATGCCTGACTTTCATACTAGCTTGAAATTACACTGGGAAATGTCCTGAAGTCTAAATTTCCACAGAAAAAAAATAAAAATTTTTATCTGGACATTTTGAAGTAGCACTGATGAGATGAAGAGGGTATAAACTCTCCCCTCTTTGTATAGGTGAATGTGTTTTCAGTTTTATACTGCTAATGTAATTCTGTGAGTGAAAATTATAAAAGTTATATGTAAAATAGAAAAGTTCCACTTGCTAGAATTAGGCTGTATTTAACAATATTTTAGAAAATGAAGAGCCACTATACAGTAATGTATTTGTTTCACTTAGGCATGAGATAATTCTTCACATAGTCCAGTGACAGACATTACACTCCTTACCAATGTCTTCCAGTAAATTGACAGGTATGGAACAACAATGTAGGTAATGGTATTCAAAAGTTGTAAGTTATTGCTTAGTGTTTGAAATTTTGCAATTCTACCTCTGAATTTCTGAATATATTTGTCAAGCAATTCTATACTTCAATCAACATCAAGGATTTTAGAATAAACAGTCTTGCTTCAGAAGAAGAATTGCAATGACTGTAAAAAAGTAATGACAGCAGCTGCTGGCGTGGGTCTAAACTATGCCTTTGAATAGAAACTTGATATGGGAATGCCAACTGGTCAGCAGATTGCATAACCTCACTTCAGCTGCAGCTAGAGGAGTATGCAACAGGAAGGTGAATAGAGTGTTTCCTGCTGCTTTACCCTGTTCTATTTGCCATAAGTACCATTATCACAAGCCATTTTTGTGTTATTTGTTCATCCCTGAAAATATTCTTCAAAGAAAAGTCAGGGAGCTATAAAGCTAAGCTTAATACTGTTTTTGAAATATATTATAAAATGTTGCAGAGCAGAATCCAACATGTGAGATGGTCCAATCATTTCCACTTATACAAACAGAAATTACCACAATAACTAGTAACTCAAATTAAGTCCTTAGGTGAATTAACAATTTTCTAAGATACTATACAGAAAGCTATTTCTCTGTCTTCTGAAGTAAGTTGTGAATGTCCCAAGGAACTGGAAATACCTGATAGTCTTCTTCATATAAAACCTCATTTATTTTCCTTTTAACATTCTCAGAAAATCGAAATCTGACATGGCTGTAACCATTCACAAAATCTGAGCTGAATGCTCTATACTGCTCAAGTGGAGAAGCAAAAAGGAAATAATTCATTGTCCTACATGTTATGGTGTATAGATATACAATGACATCATTCTTCAATCAAAAAAAAAGAATTAGAATTTAGTAAATTGAATTCCTTCTGGTATTTTTTTCCATTGGTGTATCCATGTACAAGCAGTGATGCTTTTGCTCTGAGCATCCTAAGAGTATCTCCTATAAGGGCTAGATTTATTTCAATGCTCAGCATATGAATTAACTTTTGCAATGAAATTATGAAAATATTTTATAAAATCAAAGGTCCAACTAGCTTAGTGTCATACCTCTAAAAATGGCCTCTAAAATACCTCTAAAATACAGTTGCAAAAAGAATTTCAGAATAGGGAAAATGTACAGATATTTCTACATTATACTTTCCTAACATTCTGGGATTTCCTAATGCAACAATATTTCTCCATTAGAAATATAAATTATGTACCCACCTGTTATATGGAAAATAAATATATCCAGATAATCATGTAGACACACAAATAGCTGGTTGTTGTTGGAGTCTTAATATGTATGTAGACAAATTCCCATTCTACTGCCAAAGTGCATTCTTGGTCTACTTAGGCCATGGCAGTAAGGAGACCTGCTACACATTGGTGAGTGTGTGTACTGGGTCTATCTGAAGTGGAGCTCATTTCCCCACCACAGCCCTCACAGTGCTGTGCATTGCAGTGGTAACTAGAAGGGTGTTGATAACACACCAGTGTTTTGATGACTGCTGGGCACATCATTGGGACTGTATTATTCCTTCCTCAATCAAGGGCAAGACTCTAGGAGGGGACACAAGCAGGACAGCTGACCCAAACTGACCAAAGGGATATTCCATACCATATGATGTCAGCTCAGATATAAAAGCTAAGGAAACGAGCAGGAAAGGGAGGCATTCATTGTTTCTGATGACGACCTGCTAAGAAACCACTAAACGTGCTGAAGCCCTGCTTCTTGGAACATGTCTGGACATTGCTGCTAATGGGAAGTAGAGAATAAACCTTGTTATTTTCTGCTTCGCTTTTGTGCACGCAGATTTGCTTTTGCTTTAGTAAACTGCCTTATCCCAACCCATGAGTTGTTTACCATATTATTTTCTTCCCCCCTTGCCTGTCTGGGAAGGGGGAGGATAGAGCAACTGGGCGAGCACTTGGTGTCCAGCTGAGGTCAACCTGTTTTAGTCTGTAAAATTTTTACTGATTGTCTGTTGAGTCTGTTGGGCAATTTATTTTTTCTAATATCTAATCTGAACCTCCCCTGGCATGATGTAGGCCCACATGATTTCATTTTACAAAACAGTAAAAAAAAATTGAAAAGGGAGATTTTCATTGTCTTCTGAGCCTTAGATGTTCATTAGGGGATTTTTTTTCTGATCCTTTTTCCCCTGAAGATTTAAAGTAAAAATTTGCTTCCAGTCTTTGAGGTGTCATGTAGCCACATATTCAAATACCCTGAGCTGTAAGGAAAGCAGCAAATTTAGCTAGCATTGACACAGCAAGTCATTTTTAGGTAAAAAGCTTCAGTCAGGCTTTCACAGCCACTGCTACATTCCTTCTTTATGATGCTTTAGAAGTTCCAGACAGAAGAGGAAGTGCTGAAATACTCAGAGAAAGGCGCTTCTCTGCTCCAGAATGGAGTCCTGTCTGGAACTCAGTGTGAACCACTGTGGCACGGAAGGGAGACTGTCCTTGGGCGAGACTGATTCTGGCTTCTACAAACCTATGGCAGCTGAAGACTTAAGATGCAGGGCTGTATACTGTGACCTTTTGTGTGCATTCTTCCCATAATTATACAACAAAAATGCAGACTGTTATTTCTATCTTGCTAAATATCAGCTGTGAGTTTGAAACCATCAAAAATCCAAACCAACACACTTTCCCTGTACCTTAAAATCCAAAAGTTGAAGAGGTAGGCAAAATCCACAAGCTGGAGATCAGGGATAGCAGTATGTTCTACAAAAATAAGCATGATATGACAATACTTATGTAAATCTTTTTACATAAGTAAAAAGTGTTTGCATGTTGGGTAGAAAACGTAAATTTTCTAAGACTTTCTAGGAAAAGGCAGTGGGGAGTGTTTTTGGGATGTCAGAAAACTTTGACAGTCCTCAGGTAGGTATAGCCTTTAGGAAGGTCAGATTGAAGGAATGATTTGAAGAAGTCATCATTGTGGACTTTGCAGAAATTGTGAGATAACAGGTTAAGAAATAATAGCAGAGAAACAGAAGATATTTTATTACTGAAATTATATTTGTCAAATGAAAAATTGTTATTCAGTGAGAACAGGTGATAACAGTTCCTGAGTAGATATCATGGGTCTCATAACCATTTAATCCTTGCTCTCCTGTGTACATAAAAAAATCAGAGTGGGAGGAGAGCTCTGGGCTCAGTTCAGCAATTCTTTTTTGTCATGAATCTGCATTTGTCTTCCAGATTTCTGGAGCTTCAGAAGAGCCTGGAGCACTTCAGTAGCTAGTTTGTGGTCACCATGGGCCTTATAAACCATAACTGATGTATTTTCCCCTTCTGAGAACCTTCTGAAATACTTTAGTACCATGTACCTTTCATGCCACTTCATTAATTCCCTCTGGTTCTCAAAGTATCTTGTACTTTCATAAAAAAATCTGAATAGTGAACTTTGCCTCATGATAAGAACTAATAGGCACAGCAGACTTACATGAGTTGGATTAAAGTCAAGTGTACAGGCACAGCCTGTTGGCATACCAAAAAGATGAAGATGTGAGTTATGATATATCTCCTGTCTGTTGTAATTTTTTTGTATAGAATACTCAAGGAGAAATATTAATGGTGGCTTCAATATATTTTACTCTGATGCGTTATCTAGAAATTGCATACGTTTTTGAACAGGTAACAAATGGAGATGTTTTGCTTCCTGATGAAGAAATACCTTGACAAATTAATTTATTGTAAACAAAACCTTTTCCAGACTTTTGGTATTTTCAGCTATAATATTGGAAGGTGTTGCAGATCTAGAATGGAACCTCTAGTGAAGATGAAATGCAGTTGCAGAACAGTGCGCAAGGCTATCTGCTTAATTCCAATGAGAAACCTAAACTTATGTCTCCAACATCCTAGAAACTCTTAGTGCTCTCTCTTCCCCCTATTCCCTTCTTGACCATGCATCAGAGGCTCCTTTGAGGATTTATGTTTTCTATAGAATCTGGTAATATTTAAATGAATTATGGCCTACAATAAATGTGCACAAAAAAAAAAAAAGATACGTGATTTTTCAAACATTTTTAAAGCTAGTAGAACTTAAATCCATAAATCTCTGGAGTCACAGCCTGTGTATTGTGCCAAGAACACCACAATTAAGCAGAAGAGTTTTCTTATTTTTCTTCTTGGTTATCCATCTTAAATGCAAATGCTCCTATTTGTACAAATGTTGACACTGGAAATAGAACAATCAGATTTTTAGTAGGATTTTACTGTGGTGAGAATCAAATCTAGTATTATCCAATGACTTTGTGGAGGAAATTATTAACTCTTCAAAGAGTCTGAAGTGACTACAGACAAACTTGTAGAAAGTCAACAGAACTATAAGCAAAATTTTTGTCTATCCATAATGTTGATTTTGGCACAAGGGGGAATGACTGAGCAAGTGCAAGGATAGGAAATAGTTGAACTATGTCAGATATTTTTTAGTATTCCGAAGTGGCCTATGAATAAATCAGCAAGAGAAGGAAAACTCCCAGGTATGTTCATGAAATTACCCCTCATCAGACGAAGGATGGCGAATGGTGGCTCTTCAGGTGAGGGCAGGCTACAGCTGAAGCAGACCATACTTTAGGCAGGAACAGAGTGTATTTGGAAGTCAGTCTGAGTGTGGAAAATAGGGAGATGGTAGGGAGTGGAGTTAGTAAAATAGGGAACAGCATTATTAACACATTGAATACATCACTCTCCTGTGATAAAGGAACATGCAAGGCACAAGGGCGCATGTTCTGAGACTGGGACTTGCTTACTTTTCAGACTAGAGACAGATCTGTGTTTATTTGAGTTTGATTTGGCAGTATTATGTCTTGCCAAGAAAGGGTCATATTTTCATTGCTTCTGATACATTTTCCTCATCCAGCTGTGGTGGTGACAGGCTGAAAGGGCTGATGCAGTAAAGCAGAAATATTTCCTTATGTGCTTGCTTTGATTTCCAGCTTTAAATTTGCTCCTCCTTTGCACTCTATAGAAAGCAGACCAATGCAGAAATATGTAAACAGCTTCTAGATAGCCAGAGAATAGAATTCCCTCATAAGTAAATGAGAGGATGGGCACTCAGGTGAGATAAACTGTGGCTCTGTAATGGTTTTTAACATATTGGGGGGTTTTTTGATACCTCAAAATGCACATTTTTGCTTTGTATCTTACATTCACTATTCTAACAGTCTTTTTTTTCCTGTAAGTAAGGATCCTTTACACTTTAGAAATTTTGATTTTAAAACAAATATTTCAACACTTATTTATTTTCTGCTAAACACGGGCCTGAAGAAACATGTGTTTAAAAAGGAGTTTTGGTGTGAGGTTCAAAGTTGTGGCAGCAAGAAAATCTAGGGTGTTTTGATGGGTTTTTTGAGACAAGTAAAGACACTAATACCTTCTGTGAAAATCACATCTTTGAGAAAAAAAACCCCTCAAATGTTTTCCAGTGTCCTGCAGGTATAAGATGGAATAACAACTTCCTTCCACAAAATAGCTATACTTCCTTTCATAATAAAGTGGTTGGAAGAGTTATGATTTGGGCCTAATTAACAAGGAGACATTTGTACTTGCTGTGAGGTGTGTAACCTATAATGCAGAAGTTGGAGAGCTGCAAACAGCCTTTTTCTCTACACTGTGATACTCAGTTGGGTTCAGCACTTGGAAACACGATTCTGCATGTGTCTAACTTTCAATGCACAAATAATTCAGCTGAAGTCAAGCTCACATGTGATTCCACACACTTCTTGGGAAAGTAGTCATTACTGCTGGGAATATTCCATGGAGCTACGTGTATAAGGGCCACCTATATCGAGAACAAACATAGGCAGTGTTGCCAGGGAACCCCAGGAACTTTGAGAGCGCATGACAGCAAAAACAGACTGAAAGGGTCTGTCCTATACTGCTTACTCTGCAGAACTGCACACTGTGGATTATAATCAGCCCCTTGAGGGCTGCCAGTTTATCCAGCCTGCATTTCACTGCAAATCATTCTTCTCTGCTGGGTGTATAGCCACCGTGACACTGCTGAGGTCATTTTCCTTGAGCCAAGGTGGCAGTCATTACAACTAACTACTTATTTGGCAAAACATTGACGGCTTTATGATGAAAGTAATTTCTGAGTACCTGGAGTCCAGCATGTCCTTACTTATTTTTGTCTCAGATGTTTTTAAAGATTTGGTTACACCATTAAAACTAGTCAGGCAGGTAGATCATGTAAACCAGCTGTCTTTCTGTCACTGTACTCATAAACTCATCCTTACATTAGGGCCAGAATATTGCTATTTATATCTTTCTCTCTGATTGCTTTTGGACCATGTCAACACTGGTTTTCTTCCTTTTTCACAGCTTCTTAAAAATCCAGATTCTTGTCTTCACCCTCAGGGCATTTCTTCGTTTAACACATCTACAGAGGATGAGAGCTGAAACTGCCATTTAGGAAGAACGACATAGAGCTCAAAGACTAGCTCTTCAAACTGTCTGTTCTTTGCACCTTATTTTATTGTCGTGATCTCACCTCTACCTGACTTATCTGTGCATTTCTTTCATTGCTTTTTCCCCTGCTTCTCTGCTAAAATGTGGGATATCCTTTCTGAATGAGCCAAAAGACCACAATACTCACTCTTAGACTCATAGAATATCCTGTGCTGGAAGGGACCAACAAGGATCATCAAAGTCCAACTCCAGTTCTTGCATAGGATAGCCCCAAGAAACATACTATGTGCCTGAGAGCATTGTCCAAATGTTTCTTGAACTCTGGCAGCTAGGTGTCATCACCACGTCCCTGAGGAGACTGTTCCAGTGCCCAGCCACCCTCTGGGTGATGAAGCTTTTTCTAATATCCAACCTCAACCTCCTCTGACACAACTTCAGGCCATTGCCTCAGGTCTTGTCACTGGTCACCACAGAGAAGAGATCAGTGCCTGCCTCTCTGCTTCCTTTCACAAGGAAGTTGTAACTGCAATGAGGTCTCCCCTCAGTCTTCTCTTCTCCAGGCTGAGCAAACCAAGTCACTTCAGCCACTCCTTGTGTGGCTTCCCCTCTAAAGTTCTCACCATTTTCATGCCCTCCTCTTTCTTATACTGTGGTGCCCAAAACTGCCACAATATTCAAGGTTAAGCTGCACCAGTGCAGAGCAGGGCGGGAGAATCCCCTCCCTCGACCAGCTGGTGATGCTTTGCCTGATGCCCCCCAGGACATGGTTGTCCCTCCTGGCTGCCAGGGCACTGCTGACTCATATTCAGTTTGCTGTTGGACCAGGACTCCCAGGTCCCTTTCCATGGCACTGCTTTCCAGCATCTCATTCCCCAATCTGTAGGTACATCCAGGGTTGCCCCATCCCAGATGCAGATCCAGCATTTTCTCTTATTAAACTTCATATGGCTGGTGATTGCCCAGTCCTCTAGTTTATTAAGGTCTCTCTGCAGGGCCTCTCTGCCTTCGAGTGAGTCAACAGCTCCTCCCATTTTAGTATTGGCAAACTCATTGTCCAGGGTTTTTTTTTTTGTTTTTTGTTGGTTTTTTTTTGGGGGGGGGTTGGGGGGCTTTGGGTATTTTTGTTTGGTTGGTTGGTTTTGTGGGTTTTTTTTGTTTTGTTTTGTTTTTTTTTTTTTTTTTTTTTTTGTTTAAAGGTCTCTTGTGTATTTTGCTGTGTACAAGGCTTGAGTCAATGGTTACAGTAAAAGGTAACGTAAGGATTTTTGAACCCAGCATGTATATATATGCTGGCAACTGCATTGCTTAGCTTTTGACTGTTGTGTGGTTAGCTCTTTGGGCTTTGTATATGGATTCTTTAGACAATACAATACAAATTGCAAAAAGAAGGAGCCAGGAACAGGAATTCACACAGCCTTGTGTCTTGCCTCTGAAAATTATGGGTACAGTCTTCTTGACAGCAAAGACAAAACCCAGTAATTGATCTGGCTGATGAAAACAGAACATCTCCTGTTTTAGACACTAATTTAAGGTTAGAATGAGGAATGAAGGGTAACTAGGAACGCCTTAATAGATTCCCACCCTGCCTTTAAGGTTTTGAGCTTCAGTTCCTCTGTTCCAATCTTCACTTCTTCAAAGCAGTATTACATAAAGTAATTACTTGGCCATTGTTTATGTTACTTTCTAATTGCAAATGAATAACAATATGACTTCCTCAAATTTGGCTGAGTTTTATGTAATGTTTTGATTCCATTTCAATGAGTGTAATAATTTTCTATTTTGGTCTGTCTGCTTGGTGAAAGGTAAATAGGTGTGCAAAGGAATTTCTGGAAAATGCTTGGTAGAGAATCCATGGAAGACACTGGTATGAAAACTAGCTAGATATTACAAAGTCTAGAATAAAGCCGGGTTTGGTCAGTGAAAGTAGAGACTACAACCACCTTTAATAGACATGATCTGCCATTAGGCAGCAGATAAACCTTGTTCAACATGTGATGTCTGGAAAGGAGAAGTAAAGACAATGAGACATGTTTTCATTTCTTTCTTCAATCAAGTTTGCCATTTAAGCCTTTTCTCATAAAGTAGCAGTAGTTTTATTTTATTTAAATTAATATCTTAATTAAATGAAAAGCAAAACTCCCTTTCAAACTTTTTTTTTTCGTTGCCCTAAGATAAGATAACAGAGTAAAGTTATATTTACAGAAGAACGCGGTTGTTCAGCACATACTTGGTGTATCTCATCTTTATCTCAGAAACTTCAGGAGTGGACTCATTCAATAGGCAGTAATATCAGGTATGCCTAATATCCTGAAGAGTTCAAGTAAGTGTAATAATATATTTAAATCATTCTGGATGTAGGGGATCACATGCTACTGCTTTTTTTTTTAGAGGTTCATTCTTTCACATACTAGTACAAAAATGAATTTTGAATGAGTTCTTATGAGCTTTGAAATTTTACTCAACCACACAACAGTGTTCCAACTTTAAATACAATGGGAGGCTTTTATTGTTTGAAGGTCCTGACAACTGAAGAGTATGTTTGCATAGCATGTTACAGAGATCTTGAGGAGTGTGAGGAGGACAAGGAAGGTGCCTGTGTGTGTTGGCTGTTTTTCATTATCTTTTCAAGTTTATTTGTTTTTTTTGCTCTGGTTTCTGAACTACTGTTTTATTTTCTGTGTATAGAATTTTAAATTTGTGAAAACACTGCTACTGGAGAGCTTCTCCAGGTGCAAATATTGTCCCAGTTTTTGTGGCAGCTGTGTGTCTCAAAAATGTGTGTATTTCCAGTACCTCAGTGACACTGAGAAGTACTATCATTCCCTTTTTAAGACAGAACGTGCGCAAATTTCCAGCATGACATAGTCTTTCTGTGTCAGGATGAAAACTAAATACACAGATTCTGGATTCAAGCTCAGCCCTGGCATGATATTCCCCTGCATTGGACAGAGAAAAATTGTACTTTTTCTAATCCAGAATTATAATTCTTCTCTAGCCTAGAAATGCTGATCAGCTGCTAACATACAAGCAACAAGTACATGACCATAGTGCAGGATAGATCCTCGGTTGATGCACATTGGTCTGACTCCATCAGAGTCATATGAAACTACGACAATTGACAGCAGTTGTGGATCTGCCACATTGCATCTGCTCATATTTATTACAAGAAGTCATTATTCTTAGGACTAAGAATGATGAACCAGCTCTTAAAAATATTAATTCTAAAGGCTGAATCCTTGGGCTCTTAAATTTCTTCAAGTATTGAGCCCTGTGACCTTCATTTAAGCTCTTTGAGTTCTCACAGTATCATATATTAACCATTCTTCGTTGTTTGACTTTATTCTTTCTCTTGAATAGTGTCATCTTCAAAACATTTGAATGGGACTCCAAAAATTTTAGCTTAGTTTCTGGTCTTGCCACAGGCCTCCTTCAGCCAATACATTGTATTTCTTGCTTGCAATGAGTTATGGATTTAAGACTATTAGCCTAGTGAGTATGGTGAAGAGACTCTAATTTACCTGTAACTCTATCACCACTATGATGAAACCATGAATAATTGTGTTACTGTGTTAGTGTACATATACACACACTGAGTCTCTTTTGCTCATGCTTGTGTCATGATTTGGGCACATGGAAAGAAAAATAAATAATGCAAAAGTGCAATAATTTAGAACTTGTCAGACTGATGGATGCTATCTCTTTGCACAATCTCTCATAACCATCATGAAGTGCCCAGGCAGAGAGAGGGCAATACCCTGGAGCTTGTTTCCCATGTGTGTTGCAGTGTTTTCTTCTCTGCTCCCCTCCCCTATTTTTCTGTTCTACTTTCTACCACTGCAAAAATTCTCTTAACCATTCTGCCATTAATCAGTGCATATGCAACTGACTAAATGAAAATAACTTCAATTATGATGAATACAAGAAATAAATAATAACCATTAATAATCATTCTTGTTTACATCAAAAAGATTTTATTAGTAGACAGGATACATATGTACGAACCATATAGGCAGCAGAACATGGTATATATATGCTGATGATTAAAAAAAATCAAAATGCCTTTTAATCTCACAATTTAATTACCCTGTCATTGAAATCATTGCTTAAGCATTTTTAATTGACTCTGAAGAAAAAAATTCAGTGAAAACTACAAAATGCTATGCAAGTGATTGCTAAGTCACATCGGGATACACTGTTGTTGCTGTTGGGGTAGTAGCTGCTGTGATGATAGTGACTGCTGTACTAGAGGAGCTCCTTTTGTGTTAGGTGCTGCACAAACGCTGGGTTAATAGTGAAATGAGACTCTAGGATCTCCACTGAGAAAGGCAGAGGAATCTACACTGAAGTGGTGAAAGGAAATGGGAATTCCTACCTGTACCTCCAGAGATGAGGGGAAAAATAGGGGGCAAAGTTAAGGCAAAAACCTTAACAGTGATTTAAAATAAAAAATCCAGTAGTTAATGAAAAGTAATCTTCCATTTTTGCACAAAGGAAAACTTAGGTAAATGAATAGACAGGCCACAAAAAGAAACCAGTAGGACACATAAACTAAAGCCTGTCAAGGCTATAATTAAATCTTATCACTTGACTCCCAGTTCCTTGCAATAAGTAGATCACGCTGCACAATACCAATCATTTTGTGTTTTCATCATCCATTCTCTGACTGATGAATTTTGGGGAAACAAAGCATCAACATAAATTATTTTGAGTCAGTACAAACCATATGCTTAGTCTATGGGTTTTCCTTTTCCCTAAAAGTCTGCTTTTCCTAATTCTCAAATAAAAAAAGACCTCTTGTAAGCATGATCATTATATGCTTTTCCATATTTAAGAGATAGAAGGAAATCCCTTAGGCTGTATGAACAATGTCTGGCTTGCCTGCCTTTTGCAGAAGCCTGAGCATTCAAAGTCAGTGTTTCTGCACAATACAGAAAAACAGAGATTGCCCATGGGTGTCAATTACCTCAAAGATTTTTTATGGAGTTTAGCGATCCTTCTCTTTTAGACCAGATGGTGTCAGCTACAGGTTGTTTCACCGTGACTTTTTTTTTTCTCTAAAAAACATGTATTTTACCCTTAATGACTCAGCCACTTTTGCAAAAAAGAATTTTTAGTTTTTTATTCCTCAAAATAGGACTGAGAATGGTGTTGAAAGGTATTGTAGTTGGCATAGCCTGCAGGCACTATGAAGCTGGGTAGAATACTTCATCTCTTTCTCACTCTTTAATCTTGGCTTGCAGTCATATGACTTAAAAAAACAAACTGGAAAAACCCAACCCACCCAAATATTCCAGCTTGATTTTTATCTGAAAGAGCTTCTGTGCCAAGAAGACACCTGGTTGATTTCAGAGTGTTGTTTTCCAATATAGTCAGATTATTAATTTTTTTTCTTTCTAAGAGCCATGTCAGAATTTTGAACTCTGAACATCCTGTACCTCTCCACAAATAAAGCAAACATATGGCAAACATATGGCTTTTATTAATTACCCATCCTGAGATTGCAAGGTGCTGACAAGAGGGCATAGTTGTATTAGACAGATGAAGATTTGGTAAAGGCTATTATGCCTTTACCTTTTCATCAGCATACCCCAGGATCTTTACTTCCTTCATATTTCCAGTGTAGTTTCAGACTTCTTCCTAGCCTTTATCAGATCTCTTGTAGTTTATGACTTTGGACATTTGGAGATGAACTCCTGAACTTGCCAGTTCCAAACCTCATGATTATAGCAATGATGCAAGAAGTCAGGAGCCAACTGAAAATTCAGTTTCAAAAGTGACATTCAGAACTACAGGCACATAATGAGCCCAAAGAGACATTTCCAGAAAAAAGAGCTTGGAAGCTGCTATCCTATAAATGAAGTTGTGGCTGTCATTTGCTGTTATTGTTGCCTAAATGATGACAGCAAACTGAATGCTGGAGAATGTGTGACTCACATGACAATCTTTGTGATCTCGAAACAGGATGTTTTAGCTGCAACCCACTAGAGTATAAAATGGGGGACCAAAACTGTACTGAGAGTTATCTACAGCAGAATGAGACTGAAATAACTGCCCTTCGGTATTATGTTCCTACAATAATGACACTGGGGCTGACTGCCGACTTCCCATCTGGTATTCCTAGTGAACTGTGGATATACATCATATTTAATGCAACCCTAGGGACTTATCTACTTGCTCAGGCAGTATGTAGCTTTCCAGCCATCTCTTTTGATAACTTTGGTCCAAAAGGAAAGCCTGAGAGTTTCTTCTACCATGATTCTGATGTTGCTTACTATGGATGTATGTGGGATTTGTAGTCTGATTTGAAACTGAGAGCAGGCTTTTGTATATCTGGCTGGATCATGGGATTATCCTGCAATGCAGAAGGTTACTCAAGTGCTCTGTCACATACTGTGGTTGTAACCTCTGAGAGCAAGGAGTATGTTTGTATAATATGCCTTTTGTTATTTGTTCTTTCTGTACCATAGAAACGTCTTACTTATTTCAACATGAAATTCATCCTGACCAGGGTCTGGTATATATTATCTGATTCATTTCATCCTATCATTATGATGTATTTTTCATTTTCATATTGATTGTAGTTAATATGTTGTTTGATCTCAAAAACTTAGCAAAGTTGAGTCTGGGTGGTATCTGGATGAACGTCTTCCAAGAAAACATCAGTATTGCACAGGAAATGGCACTAGTGATTCATGACAAAATTACAATTCTTTGATTTGAAGTACTTTAGGAATAATAAATCTTCTGTATTTTGAAAAGGTAAAAAAGCTGAGTCATCCAAGTTAGCATAAACCCTGAGGGTTTTGGGTTTATGGTTGGTTTTATTTTTTTCTGTGTGGGGAGCCTCTCTGTCTTGTATGGTGCTGCTTTATTGTTGCCCCTTAATAGGGGCCCTCAAGATTAGTGTGTAGTGGCTCTACCTGAGTCTCTCTCAGATACTTATCATGTGGGATGTATTTGGTAATAAATCCCTTGGCCCACCATTACTGTCCTTGCTGCCAATATGCCAACATATTACACTTCCTTCAGGACACAGTGGGTGCAGAAGATTATGTGCGTAATTAACTTGCTACTTAAGTGAGCTGAGTAGTAAAGGCAGATGGCTTCTTTAACATCAATTAAATATGTTCAAGAAAATGTTGCTGCCAAAAAAATAAAAGGCATTCACTACTGAGAAAATTACTTGACCACTTGTAGAAGTGAATGATATGGATCAGGATGGGTGGTATGCTTAGGGAATGAGTTTTTTAAATCTAAATTTTCCATTAGGATTACTGTTTCTCATCAGCTTTCATACTGGCATTAAATGGAACATGTGAAGAAGAAAGGCACAAAGAGAGCCAATGGTCAGAGCACTTTATTTTCCTGGTTTCATGAACTTTTGAAAAACAGCTTTTCTTTTCACCTTTCTGTGGAATTTTAGGAGAGATTTGTTATTTTGAATTAAAAAATGAATGACAGGGTATTATGTAATTGTAAGTGTAAGATGCATCTACACCAGCAGGACCTCTCTCCTCGTCACAGGCTTTGTAAGGTCTAGCATAATTTTCAAAAAACCTTGCAATGATTTTTTTTGTGCTAGTGGAGCAACACAAATTGGGTCAAGCCAAGTTTGATTTCAGATGTAATTCAACTGAATTTGGATTACAGACTTGCATTGTCCAATGCATATTCTTTGCCCAAAGAAAGATTCAGAGGGCATTATACACCAGATGCCTGTGCTGCCATTCAGAGGGACATCGACAGGCTGAAGAAACGGGACGGCAGCAATCTCATGAAGTTCGACAATGTAAAATGCAAAGTCCTGCACCTAGAGAAGAACAGCCCCAAACATCAGTAATGCTGGGGCTGACTATCTGGAAAGCTGCCAGACAGAAAGAGATCTTGATGTCTTGGTGGACTCCAAATGAACATGACCCAATAACATTCTCTTGCAGCACAGAAGACTAACAGCCTCCTGTGCTGCATGAGGGACAGCATTGCCAGCAGGCCAAAGGAGGGCTTTCCTCTCTACTCAGCATTAGTGAGGCACTTCCTGGAATTCTGTGGTCAGCACTGGGCTTCCCAGTACAAGAGGATCATAGATACGCTAGAGCAAGCCCAGCAAAGGACCATGAAGCTCATTAAGGGAATGGAGCATCCCTTATCCTAGAGAAGTCTGAGAGAGCTGGAACTGTTCAGCCTGGAGAAGAGAACTCAGGGGTGTATGTATGTGTCATATTGTAACCCATATTCATGTGTTCAATACCTGATGTGGGGGGAGTAAAGCATATGAAGCTAGACTCTTCTCAGTGTTGCCCAGTAACAAGAGAAAAGGCAACAGACAAAAATTAAAACACAGGAAAATTCACTTTAGCAGAGGAAAAAACCTTTTCATTATGAAGGTGATCAAATACTGGAATAGGTTGCCATGAGAGGTTGTAGAGTCTCTGTTATGGAGATATTCAAAACTTCACAGCATGAGGCTCTGAGCAACCTGCTGTAGCTGACCCTGCTTTGAGCAAGGGGTTTGGACTAAATGATCTCTGAGGATTCCTTTTAACCTCCAGCACTCTGTGATTCTGTGTAGCTATCTGCAGATAACTACACTGTATCAACAGTGGGGAAAACTAGGTGCCATAGTTTGTATTCCTCAGTAAAACTAATGTCAATGGAGTGATCTTTTGAAAATAAAATATAGGGGTTAATAGCTTTTTGAACTCCAGAAATAATAAGTTTGTTAAATCCTCTGCAAGAGAAGTGGCAGAAATCACATGCCTTGAAATGTCTACCGGTTTAGACAATCCTTTCAGAATAATTGTAGAGACCAAGCCTATTTTGGCATAGTGGTGGACTGCACAGGTCTCTGCTTGTGCAGGCAAATTTCTGTGATTTGGATATTTCAACACAAAGGGGCACATGCTACTAAAGCAGTATTTTATTTGTGTTATGTAGATATACATGACAGGGAATCAAAATGTAATAGCAAAAAAAAAAAAGGTTATCAAGAAGAGGTGACTCACTTTGTGCCATTGTTACCCAGAACACTTCGAGCTAGATCTCTTATATTTCAGATTTTGAGAAGGATTTATCTGGGTAATGCAAGAAAAGCAAAATGTGTGAAGACAGGTTTGCTAGTCTACATGTGTCCTTCCTAGTGCCTGGAATCCTTATCCACTCCTTACATCTTTTGCCTATCTGCAGGACCTGAAATTGGAGATTTTATTGATTTGTTGTTGTTTGTACCTTCAAATATACCTAAAGCTTTTAGAGAAAGCTGGGCAGCAATGCCTTCCCAGCAAAGTGTGCAAGTTCACTCAGCTGTTGCAAGGGAGAAGGCAAGAGGTTTCTGATTTAGGCAGAAAATAAGTATTTCTGCTTACCTGTTACACATAAAGGATTACTTTTTACTGCATGGTCCTTCATTAATTTTTATTTATTGCTAGTCAACTCCTTAACTCAATTCACTCTAATTAATTAAAGTGATAAGATACAATACCCTAATACACTTATTAATACAAATGAGTGGAATCAACCTTGCTGCACACCTGTTCTCAGTAATCTGCACAAATACTAGGGAATTATCATTGCCTCTCAGAAATAACATCCACAGTGATATCTTGTTATTCTTTTTTGCTGGCTGATAGAAGCTCATGTTATCACATTGCACAGGATGCTTTGGAAAATACAGCCACTGTGACTGTGAACTCTGACTGAACTTTATACACCTTGAAGAGACAGCTCTAATTTGCTTGCAACTGCACCAGATCTGTCTGAATTTATGGACTGAAATGTTTTAATACAAAAGTGTCTCAGAAATATCAAAAGGGATTCATGTTTGCAATTTGGGAGTATAAAGTACAAGAATATCTCCCATTTTGTCCCTTTCACACCCCTAGTATCTATTTAAAAATCTTTGTCTTGTTCAAAAGTTGTGTTCCAGAGCTTAAGCTTTGGTCCTCTAAAATGACTGAGTTAATATTCAAGCCCAGAGCCCTGACAGTTTGTACTTGCTGGAAAAGACAGAACCAAAATCCTGAATAGCAGTTTCTTCTTCAGCAAGTGGTCTCATGAAAGCTACTCCTAAATGTATGCAGACAAGCCAGTTCACCAAACACTTTCACCCAATTTACCTAACCTTACAAACAGCATATCTTGGTTTAGAAATCTAATCCAGAATTGCTATTTTTTTGGTATCTGTTCTTCTAGTTGCATATATGCTGCCACCTCTAATTTATCTGTTTCTGTCTTCTTGATATGATATTTGAAAAGTCATGGCAGTCAGGTGAGGCCTCGGTTGACTGGAAAAAAGGTAGCATTGTAACCATATTTAAAGAGTAGAAAGGAGAACCCTAGGAACTACTGATCTGTCAGCCTCACCTCTATGCCTGGAAAGATCATGGATGAAATCCTCCTTGAAGTTATGCTAATGCACAGGGANAGGATCTTAAAAAGGCAGGGTGGGGGGAGAAAGATGTCTGTAACATCTATCAAACTTCCCATTCTTAAACTCTTAAGTTCTGATTTTAGTAGTAGTAGTTAATACTTAATATTCTAAGTTAGAGCCTGTTTTTCTTGTGAAATAGTTAATAAACAGTTGCTTGTAATCCTTATCACAGAAGTTGAAGTTTTTTTTCCTTCTCTGAGAAATTTTGGATCTATGTGTGGGCTCTTGGCATTTTAGCTGGAGTCAAACCATAACACCAGAAATCAAGATTTCACTGCTTTTGCAGACTTCCAGAATGCCTGCTAAAGATATGGTATCCTCTCAGATATCCATGTTTCACCAGTGACTTCTGAGAGCACAAGGAAAAGAAACCAATATACCTCTGAAAAACAGAAAGGTTGTTTTATATAAATTTAGTTAAAATATCTTTGGAACAGGTTGCTGAAAATGGTTTGGAAAACTGATGGAGTTCACTAGCCAGACAGACCTTTTCCTGCTTTTCAGAGACAGCAATGATTGGATGGGATTATTGTAGCACTACATTAATCAGTTAGGTACAAAATAGGTTTTGCACTAGAAAAATAGCCTTTGAGAGTTTAGTGCTGTATGGATTAAGACTTACTTTTCTTTAAAATGAAAAAAAAGTTTGATGGATACATCCCAAGTTCATGTAGATTTGTTATAAAAGGGAAAAATGCATCAAAAGAGGGAAGGGTGAACAGTCATATGGGAAAAGGGACTGAAAATTTTAACACGAGGTGGTATGGCCTTTAGTTGTAAGAAGCAGCTGAATTGTACTCTTGCTTCCTTACTGCATGGAGGCTGACTTTTGGGCCAGTATGATGGGGAGATTGGCAACTGATGTGGAACTGTCACCCTAGAGGAGCAGCTCCTAGTAAAATGTGAAAAGTGAAGCAAAATGAAGCTGTAAAATTCAGTAGGTAGAGCACACTGCCCTTTTACTGGCAACCTCCTTATGAAGAACAAAAGAAAGCTCTCTCATAGTAAGCACCACATTTTTCTTGAGGCCAGGTTGCAGGAGTTTGGAGAACCAGCCCCATTCTTAGAAACAGAAAGGTGTGGTTTTGCACCCACCCCCCCCGCCCCTTCTTTGTTTTATAGCTGTGAGTACCACTGCTGTTATGAAACCCAACAATTTGGGAAACCTTCTTAGAAAGAACACAGAAATTGTTAATATACTTCCCCATGTAAAGTCAGTGGGACATTGTACTTGGTATGTTGAAAAGTTGAAATCTCTGGAATAAAGAAAAAGAGAAAAAAAGGAAAAAGCGGAGACATATAATCTAGGGCTTGATCTTACAGCTTTTATTTGTACAAGTAGTTTCACTGTTTTTCAAAGACTTATTCCATGTGGTTAATCATTTTTCGCTAAGCTTAGAATGCAGTGTTAGTTTCTTAATAATTTTCAAACATAAAGGTGCTTGGGGACAGATTTTTCTCTTGTTGAGGTAATGAGAAACACTTTGCACTTCTTACTTATTTCAAGGGTTCTTTAATCTTTTCAAGGGATTTTTTAATTTAAATAAATTATTTAGTATGGGCACAGCACTTTGAAAATACACATAGCTACGTAAGTGCTAAGTGTTATTATTATTATTCAGCTCATTATTATTATCTTTTACTTTTCCTGTAAAACCAGCTATGACTTAGCTGCTGTTAGCTCCTTAGTTATCAAGGAAAGTTAACATTAGAAGATGTTTTGATTTCTTTTTCTTTAAACCATGGCAAATTACTACTCCTGCTAATTACAGCAGCAATGACATTGTATGAGCACTAACTGAATCAATGAAGAGACCAATTGTTGCTATACTTCTTTAATAAATTACACTTATGAGTTGCCATGCTGATCTTGATCATGATGGTCCTATTTGGAAGCAGGGACACGTGGAAATGATTTGTCATTGCTCCATTCTTTTTACATTCTTTTACCAACATGGATGCATACCATGCATGCAAACAGATACACCATTGGAAAAAGACAACTATACACCCAACTTGTACTGGTGTCAGTGGTCACAAGATGTGCAGGGCAGTGGAAAGACAAAAGTGGAAGGCACTTGCATTATACCTGTGCATATGTGTTTCAAGAATGGGACACTTCATCTATTGCTGTCATAAGGAATTTGTTTCAATATGAGTGCAAGATGCTAGTTGCATTTAAAAATCCATGCTTTTGAAGTTTCCATGCTTGGCTAAATACTTTGTGCTTAAAGTTAGGTGTGTGCATGCTTCAGTGTTTTGGAAGACATTCTCAGTGGGATTTAGGAAAAAAGCCTGATTTTGTTGGGAAGAGGTACAACTTAAACTTTTTTCATGTGAGATTAGAACCTGGCTAGCATCATAAAGCAGACACTGCCAAGTTTCCTGTTAAATAATTATAGTAATACATAAAATTAATATAATCAATAAGAGTGGGATTGGATGATATTGTGGACACTTCTAAAGTAAATGCTGCATAGCATTATTTAGGCTACTTAGTTGTCCTTTGGTTTGGTTGTAACAGAAAGACCAGAGGAATATTTTAGCTCTTGGAGTATTTAAAAGAAATATATGGCAACAAATGGGATATACTCTATATTCTTTATTTCTTAGGTCAATAGTATTAATCCTACCTGTAGATAATGGCCCTTTATTCACTTTCAATAAGACTTCATCAAGAAAATCACATAAAACCTTGATAAGGTTCTTGGTACTTTGAGTGTAAGGGAATAATATGTTCCTGTCTAGATAAGTCGGGGTATAAGTCGGGATAAGTCACACTTTACAGATGAATGGCATTAATTTGTGTCTCTGGTGTATTATTCTGATTACTGCTGTTAGGAATACATGACACTTATACATCTTTCCTCTGAAGATGTAAAAAGCACTTTAAAAAGCTCATTAAAGTTTCATAAAAGCCTGTGTTTGATATAACTCTTTAGGTAAAAATAGATATATATGGAAGAGGTTTTCAATGGCTTGTTTAAAAGCATTCAGTGAGTTGCTTCCTTACTGGGGACAGGTTTTTGATTCTTAATCCACCATTCCATCTAAAACACTTATTTCCATCACCACAACCATGATTCTTCTCATGTAAAGGGAATTACATCTAACTTTCTGAATCACTACATTTCCTTTCAAATGCCTGTTCAAATATTGTTAGGAGGAAATGAAAACTAATGTTCCTGGGTACATGCTCACAGCATTTATTGAAATGCTGAACGTCAGAGCGAGCAGCTTTCATCATCAAAAAACCCTCACCTTTTCCCAGAGAAGGCTAGCTGCTTGGAAGTTTTTCTTCTTCAGTTTAGGAAGGTGAGGCATAACAGACCCCTCAACAGATATTTAGGGTACTATAAAGAGCAAAAGGTACTTGGAGCAAAGGAAATGGTGAGGGGATAAAACCCAAAAATCTTAGACTCTGTACAACTTTTTGTGGCAGCGTCAAGTAAATAAAGACCTGAGAATCAAAACTGTTATTTTCTGTTTATTTCTGACTGTAATGATTCTTTACCTTGATAAAAGAGGTAGAGAGATTTACTGAAATAAAAGAATTATAGGACCCTGAAATTCCTGGCTTGTGACTGCAAATTGCTTAATTTCTCAGAGATTCTACCCCTTTCTCCACTTCTTTCTTTCAAATTTTCTATTTGAATTGAAGCTCTTTAAGGCAGGGATTATTCCATAATATATACTAACATAAGGCTTAGCGTAGTTGATTATTTAACCTAAACATCCTATTTGCTATTAAAATGAACAAACCATAAAGAAATTAGCGTGAAGCATGACCTTAATGTGAAGAGTTGTGGTAGGAGATGTATGGAAGGCATAGAATTGTCCAAATCTCACAGACTTCTAATCACTGAAACTGAAGACTGAAAGAATACACTTTTGCAAGGTATCCTAGGCCTAAATAATTTATAAATAAAACCAGGTAATGGGATTAAAATTAATTAAAAAAATCCCAAACCCAAAACCCAAAAGAACCCAAAATGGGAACGGAAAAGTTAAATTTCACTAGAATCAAACCAGGAGTTTCAATAAAACTGCTCTCTGAATGAGTCTGAAGTCAGTGTCAGACAAAGACAGAAAGTATTCTTATTTCTTACAGTACACAGTTCTTGAGTATGTTCTACTGCTCACATTATTGAGTTAGTATTGTGTCTAACATTCCTATTATCTGTGGAAATAGAGCTCAGAATGTGAGGAGTACTGTTTTTCATGTAATGAAAAACATTATTGAATGAATAATGAAACATTATTTGAAAAGAGTGGGATTTTTTTTGGAGAGGTGACTGACTTGAAATATTTTCCTTAGTTTCTTCTGTTGCCAGAGATCTGGAAAATACCCTCATGGGAGAAAAAAAAAAAAGAAAAAAGCACATAAATTTATATGTATTTGACATCCCTCTATAGGAAGCACAATGGACACTTCTTGCATTATCATTTAGATTGTTTTAGGATGATAAAATTAACTTTTTCTAATGTAGCTAAGAAAATGCTCTGTTATGGACAGTTTTTCAAACTGAAGAAAATATAATAAGTAAACCAAAACCCCACTAAGATGGCCATTTGTAACGTATTATATGTGTAACAGGATTAAAGGATCTGATTTATAGATTAAGAAACATAGGAGGCAGGTTGTTGATGTTGACTCTAGATTGGCAATGGCATTAAGGAGTATATGGAAGTTTATTACTTACATCTATATTATATACCATGTCAGTCTCAGATTAAGACAGCTTGATTATATGATTTTAAAGCACAAGTTTTTTGTTAATAGTTACTGATACATTAAGAGGAAAAAGAAAGTGGTGAATTCAGTACCACACTACTATCAATTGTTAGCAGGATGAGGATAAAATAGTAGATTTCTAATGACTTCCATTTCAGCACCGACCACTTCCTAGACTTTCATTAATACTTAGAGCATATAGTTACTAATCTCATGCCTCCAAGAGGCTATTCTGGGGAAAAAAAACCTCTGCTCAGAAAGGCAAACTGCTGCATAACTTACTGTTACTGTAAGATGTTTAATTTCCTTGTATTCCAGTGCTCCAGATTGAAAAGGAGTTGAATATCTGGGACAAAGCACACCAATTTATGTATTAGATCTAAAAGGAGGTACTCTGACTACCCTTTTTTCTTCCAGCTGTATATCTTTTGATAAAGACTGGAAAAACTCAGTTCTTAATCCATAGAATATCTGAACTATGTCATTGTCTTGTTTTGGGAAGAAATGGTCAGAGCATAGGACTCAAATTCAAGGAAACAGTATTCTTGGCAATTTATGTTTTTTACTTAACTAGAAACACAATTGTAAGAACCTTTATTATGATATTTCAGCATTTCTGTCTCCACTCCTACAGAAAAGTTATTTACAGAGGGTGAAACTTTAAAATTTGTCAGAATGGGCAGAGGGAGGTTGAAAGGTTGGGTCATGTATAGCTATCATCAGCAACTGAAATTCATGTACACACACATGCAACAAGAATGACAAGGACACAAAACTAATTTAATTCAACTGTAACACATTGTATAAGGAGCTCTCCAGAGGGATATAATGATGGAAATAGTCAGTGGTTTGCTGGGAAAAAGGAAATAGCTTTTCTCAGCTGGAAAAGCTGGGACTGGAGGGCTTTTCTAGAACTTTGAGCCAAATTACTTAGAAACCTCTACGGAGTTAATAATAAAATTCTACACCCCTCTTCCCCTCCCTCCCTGTCCCATCTGTCTGGTGGTTTAGATGAGTAGGAATACATTAACATCATAACTTATCTCTTGGGAATCTGGGAGGTAATTTACAGAATCTACAGGTAGATGAAGTTGTTCTCTTCTCATATTCAATACATAAATGTCTTTTTTCCTCTTCTTGTGCAACATTCAGAGTATTTGGGCTAACTAATTTTTCTTCTGACAAGGTCTTCTTACTGTCCTTATTAATAAATCAGCTTTTCTTTTGTCTTAAAAGAAGCTACCTTATCTTTTAGGGCGTGTAGGGTGTTTTGTTTTGTGCCAAAATTAATTCTGACTCAACCAGGTGTGTTTTAGCATCAGGTTAATTTACTGTAGTTTATTGAAATAGGGAGACTATTTTTGTTTTGCATAGAAATTTGGGGATCATTAGTGAAGGGATGTGGGGAATTCTTCTTGTCTCGTTTGTCACTATTATACAGCCACACCCATGAGTCAATTTTTTCATTTTGCTGTCATACAATGAATACAGACTCTTAAAATGTGCCAGACTGACAGCTTTGAAGTCTACAGAACAGGTTTTGCAGAGACCTCAGCAGTCCCAGTTCTCCTTGTGCACTTCAAACTTTCTGAACAACTTTGGCTTTTTTGTAAGACAACCTCACTTATAACCTGGTATATCTAAGCATAATTTGACATCTCTTAGGATATTCTGGTTTTTCCCTATCCAGAAGTGACCCAATCATATGGCCTTTTTTTCCTCCTTAGTTCATTTTAATACCGTTTCAATTTGGCATCTACTAGATGAAATGTTCTCTAGTTGCAGTGCTGCCTTATGAACTGAGTGGGCAGTGGGGCTGACTTCCTTTTTCTGCTCCAGGGACTTCACTCCAAATTGCCATGGAGGGGTGCTCCTGTGGGCAATTTGCATTCTCCTTACCTGTACTCAGCCCCACTGTACATAAACTTAAGGAATGGGTCTTTTGGGTTATTAAATCAGCATCTCTCACAGCTGCCAGTTTCACAGAACAATCAACTCTCAATTTTGCAGCATAAAGGCAATGGTAAAATAACCCAAGTAAAACAAAACCAAGGCTAATACAAAAGGTAAATAATTTAGGCAGTAAGGATAGATTTAGTGTGTTCATCTTTGAAAGGCTGGTAAGCAGATTCCTGTAGAGAACAGAAGCATCTTTAAGTAGGCAGAATGGGGCTGGGTGCCAGCGGATTGAACGTTGCTCCATTCAGACGTGGTGCTGGGGCCAGGAATGGAAGAAGGAAGAAAACACCTGGTGGGTCCATACCGTGGGTAATCTATTCTGGTAACACTGCAACTTGCCTGAAAAAATTTATTTTTCATTGAACATATTATTTCTTTAAGAAAATAGGCTGCTGATTCGAATCAAAAGTGTAAATAGACAGTCAGTCAATGCTCCATGGCATTTTAAGTGAGGGAATTGTTGCTGAGAGAAGGGGGTGATTTTTTCTTTTGGCAAAGAGAAAAAAATGCAGTTTTATGAGAGGTACAAATTCTTGTTTGGCTATAATAAACAAATTTTGCCCAGGGCCAGGGAGCCAAAGCTAAGTTAAACTTTTCTCCTCTCCATCTCTAGCCATATCACTCTGCAGCTGCACAATTCTCCAGGGATAAACTCATGGACACACTAACTAGCTCTGAAACAAAAAGCTTCATTCTTTGTTTTTGGCAGTGAAAGCAGTGAGAAGCAGCAAGGCAGGCACACAGGTTGTGCTGAATCCCTTGGGATGATCTCTCCCATGAAACTCCTGGGGGTAGGTTCAGAGCAGCAGCCTTGCTTGCCTGTCAGTGTGAGGTACCCTTTCACAGCTGTGCTGCAAAGAGTAACTGCATTCGAAATAGTCTTGCTTAGTCTCAGAAAATAAGGCTGAGTAACCAAAATACCAATCGTTCTACTTATTTTGTACTCTAGGGTCTTATGCTTTAGTAACTAGATAAAGTGCAATTGAGTGTCATGGCAACTTACACAGGTAGTTCAGCCACAAGTAAGTAAAGATCTACACAACTAAGTGCACCATCTGAAAGTGCACTATGCATAAAACTAGTATGTATCCACTATAATATGAGATCAGAGGAAGTGGCCCGAGCAGTGGCAACCCCACCTCAAATTTCCTGAACCTAGGCACAGTTATCAAGAGAGTTGCAGTAAACAAACTTACTAGCTCTCCATGTTCTAATCTTCATGCTACTGTGGTTGAAACTGGAAAGAAACATGATGCTATGCGTGGATTCGGTTTTGATGGCACTGATTTTTATAAACATTACAGAATATGAACATCTATACCGATACTGTTGACTTTAGCCACATACAAGGTTTAGTAACAGTGAATGCTTTAATGTTGTTGGCTTTGCTCATTCCACCTTGACAAATTATGGATGATATGTTTAATTTCCCATTACTGAACCTGACTGCTCCTTAGATTACGAGAGGACTTTTATTTTCTTTTGCTGATGGAGAACTGAGGTACATTGTAGGGCTGTGCCCAAATTATATAGGAAGGTATGGCAGAGCAGGTAACTGAAATGAGCTTTAGCTGAATCCTATCTCAGTTTTTTCATGCATGACTTCAACCCTGCCTAATTCTTCCTTATGTATCAAATTCATCCAGTTTTCCTTCAAGAGAGTAAATGTCTCAAGGTCTGAAAGATCTAGCCTTTCTTCTTTGCTTCATAACCATCTGCTGGGAAATAGCAACAGACTGTTGGCTTCAAAAGTGAGATTATGCTTGAGATACCTGCCTTTCATAAAAGATACAAATAGTGATTTCCCTTGTATTTTGTTGTCTGAGAGAAATAAACACAGGGATCAATTGTTTCAGTCAAGGAGAGAAACAATATCAAAAAGAAGCAGAGTTATGCTTTCCTTCTCAGTTGAGGGCTGCTGGACTCTACTGTCAAGCTGGCTAATAGTGCCTTGTTCTCTGCAGGGACAGACTGCTTCTGAAGACAGCAATGGCAAAAACTGTCTTTTTGCATTTGTTCAGAAAAAGACTTATGTCTTTATAGTTGTATTAGGGAGTTATCATCCATCTCTTGACTGAAGCTCCCAAACACACAGTCTGTCTGTTGTAGTTCCATTTAACTCAATGTACACAGTCTGCCTTACAGGCAAAGAAGGTGACATGGTAAATATGAACTACCATCTCACAACTGGTGCTCCATGGGCTTTTTGCTCAGCTTCCAACACTTCAAAGCTCTGTAGTTGTCTGGCCTCCAGCTGTCTTACAAACAACCTCTTCACCCATGAAGCATGCTGTGGGTAGGGGCAATTGTTTCACAGGAACCCATAATACATTGTGTTCCCAGGGTAAGTTCTTGCCTGACTTTACTTCCAGGGAACAGGAAGAGCCTGAGCTGGATTGTCCTCAGAGCTGTTTGCAAACTGTTCTCAGAAACAATGGCTGATGATTCATCTGGCACTGTCACCAGCAATCCCCAGGCCTGCCTTTAACAGACCTTCCCAAAATAAAGAAAGGGGACCTTCCCAAACAGAATCATGTATTTTTCAGTGGTGGATCTACAGAAGAGTAACCTAGGCTTAAGAGTGCTCGTAATCGAGTGATTACATATGCTTGCCTGAGGTCAGACAGTAAGCTAGTTTAACAGCTCTGAGGACCCTTGTTCCTGTCTTGTGCTCACATGACATGAGCACACTGACTCATCCATGTGTGGGGATGCCTACTTATAACGTGTTTTTGCAAGTTTTAGTAATAAAGCCAGATCTGTGAGGTTGCAATCATTCTATGGCAACGGAATACTGTCATCACCAACATTTGACTGAAAAAAAGTTTGAAAAAGAAACTCAGTTCCTTTTTTGTTTTGTTTTGTTTATGCTAATAATGCAGAAGGTCACTGGTTTAATGTGTGCAACCTTTTAAAGTTATTTCTTTGAGTAAACATTTGCTGGAAGATATCCTGTTTGGTTGATATCTTTTGCAAATGCCTGAAATTATGCTACATAAACAAACTTTTCTTTGGTGAGAACAAGACAGGACATGGGGTGGCACTTCTAGAGGTGTACATCACAGTATAGTGACACGCCAAGTGATATTAGAATATCTGAAAATGAAAGACCCCAGGTAGGGAATATGGATAGTGTTTACCCTTTACAGCTGCTAGCAGTTAAAGGATAGTGATGACTGATGAAGACCAAGGTATAATAATGAAGTAATCTTGGACTACTCATCAAGGATGTGAGTTGACAGAGGTTATATATAATGCTGGCATCTCTGGGAATGAAACGCAACTGGTGCATAGAGCCTACACAAGCACATAGGGAAGACATTCACTAAAAAATGAAATTATGGTTGTTTGCAACATGAAATACACGAAATATTTATGAAAGGGATTTAAACCGTGCTAAAAACCCCCAAACTTAACATGTCTACTATATCCCCCCCAAAAAAACACGTGAAAAGAGGACTAAATATTGGACTAAAAAGCTGAAACAAAGAGAAGTGGAAATGAACAAAACAAAACTTCAGCACGGGGCTGCAGGGGATACTTGCATTTGTTAAAGCACACATGGCTCTGCCAGAGGAAACTTCTTTTTGGCTTTTTTCTTTACAAGATTTTAATGAAAAGTTAGATATCTTTATTAGACTAGTGGATGTAAATAGTTATCTTAGGGAAATATTAAAATCCTTGAAGCTCACTTGATTATTAGCATTTAAGACTGAAGCATATTTTTACTTAAGCAGGGAATTTTAGCTTAAAAATCTCAAATCCATCAAAAAAATTTGTGTGTATTTCTCATCTTCTTCTCTTACACATTAGAAGATGAAGTCAATGCAGGATATTCATTTATGTTACCAAGAAGACAAAAAAGATATTTGAACACTATACATGTTGTTCTTCAGGCGGGTGGGAGTAAAATGTACAGAAATGTGACTTTTCTTGGGATGCATCAACTTACACACCTTCCTGGAAAAGACAAAAGGATGAAGAAAAAGAAATAACAACCATAAGAAAAAAAAATATAGACATGTCACCTTCCATGTCATATAAAAATACTTCTTCCAAAATTTGGAAGCATTTTGTAAGAACATTCAGAAGCTTATTGTTTTTTTTCTCCTTCCTTTTCAAAGCAAAGCAAAGTTCCACCCTTGCTCTCTGTCTCTCTTTTTTCTCCTCTGTCTTAGGGGAAAAAAAAAGAAAGTTTTGAGAATTTCATTTTTTCTATTCACTGCAGCCCTGGCCAAAGTAAAGCCCTCTTTTACATTGACGTCAAGATCTTTACTAAGATTAGGGTTTCATTTCTCTATTGCAGCAATTAGCTAGGGAATGTATAAAAGGCTTCAGAGAAGCAAGCTAGGACTCCAGAGGGGAGAGCACTTTGCACCATAGGCAGATACCAAGAGAAAGTGCGAGAGGAGGAAGGCAGGAATACAGAAACGCGGAGTGGAGGGGGGGGTGGTGGTGGTGTGGGCGGGGGAGGCAGAGAGGGAAAGAGAGGGAGGGAGGAAGGGAGAAAGGAACAGAAAGTTTATGTACATAAACCTTTTTTAAAAAGTATTGTTGCACCTGGTAGCTAGCTTTACTGACACAAAAATGAAAGGTCTGTTCAGTGCTTAAATAGCTGAGAAACAATGGGATAGTGCAGGAAAGTTAACAATTAACAGTCTCAGCTTAAATTTTGTAACTGCAGGGAACTGGAAACACAGCTGCCTCTCTCTTCAACAAAATCAGGTCTCCCGGTTAAGAGAAGAATTTTTGTTAACATCTTAATTTCTGAAAAATAAGCAGCTCAGAGTTGAATGAGTATCGTGCAGTTATGGTTTTAACCAGCCTGCTCATATTTAACTATCTGTGTTCATTTAAAAGAAAGCAGCTGAGAGAGGAATAGTGAGACTTTTGAAATGCCTTTTACTTTACTAAATGAGAGTACAAAGCAATAAAAAGAGCTGAAGGCATCCATCTGAAAAGAAGCAGCAAGGAAAATGGGTCTGCTAAGTGTGGATTTGCTCATCACGCTTCAGATCTTGCCGGTCTTTTTCTCCAATTGCCTGTTCCTTGCGCTGTATGACTCTGTGATTCTCCTGAAGCACATGGTGCTGTTTCTGAGTCGCTCTAAGTCTGGGCGCGGTGAGTGGCGGAGGATGCTGACCTCGGAGGGGCTGCGCTGCGTCTGGAACAGCTTCCTCCTGGACGCCTACAAGCAGGTGAGTACACGGGGATCAGAACTGCCAGGTTGGGGTGGCTGAGCTGGGATGAGCATCCCGCCTGTCAGCGAAGGAAAGAGAATGCTGTGCCGTGCAGCCTATCTCCTATCTGATGTTAAGTTTGATGGAAGAGATATAAACTGAGGGAACCTGTGCTTCTAAATCGGGGCTAAGGATTCAAGCGATTCTGGAGCTGCTGACTCTCTGCTCTCTGCTCCCTCCACTCTGTGCAGCTGAGGCCATGTCACTTAGTTTAGGTGTGCCTCAGTTTCCTCACCAGCACGAATAATAATCTTAATGTTTTTAAACTATTTCAAGATCTTCATATAAGAGTGATTGTAAAATGCTCTAGATGTTTTCACAGCTGTTGTTTTTTTGTTTGCCATGTGAGATCCTCAGATATTATGAAAAGACTGAATCTTCAGATAGAACTCTACGGAGATAGATGTCAGCTATGTAACATAGATAGAATTGTTTTACTTGGTGTAAAATATGGAAATGAACCATTGTCATTACACTGGTATTTTCTATTACTCATATATTAACTTCTATATTGGAGGAAGCATTCAAGTAATAGTAAAACTCGGCATGAAGTGAAACAGTGGCCTTCCTTCATGAAAGCAATGACAGAGGGACATGTCAGAGATTAAAAATGAACTTGACTAACTGTCAGACAGCTGCCCGGTGATTTAAGTTAAAGCCAATTGCAGGTTTTGCAACATGTACTTTTCATTTCCTTTTAAGATTTCTGCAAACATTACCCAGTAGTCCTGCCCAGGTCTCATGAGGTAGCTATAGTTCCCTTTTATAGAATAAAAAGGTGGACCCAAACCCCTGAAATTTCTTGCACAGACCACCCAGTTAGTAAGTAGAACTGAATTCAGACCTCTGTGGCTTTCAAAACAGTGCTTAGTCTGTTAATGTGTTGTCTTATTTAGACCATCTAATTTAACATACCCCATGTGATATCCTAGGGGTCCTATCCAAATGATAGCTCTCTTTTCTGAAATATTTATTTTTGTATCACCTTCTCCCTAATTCCCTTTTGCACCTCTACAATAGCCTTTGTATTAGTTCTTATCTAAAGATGTGAAGAATGATGCTAGTGTTTTCTGGCTTTATGATGTGGAATACAATCTGCTTAGCCTGAAACCCAAGCCATGGGGACATTAATTTTCAGTGCAAGACAAATATAAATAACACTAGCTTTTGCCAAATGAATCAACTGTCACATTAGGAATCATCCAGCTGGACACGAAAATAAAATAATGCTGAATGAAACCCACTATTCTCCTAGCCCTTCTAGTATTTGTTTTTATTTTCTTCATAGATATTAGATCCATTTTACAGTGGCATTTTTAAATGGGTTGGTAAACACAACTGTTCCCATTTTACAGACGAGGAAAGGCATGACAGTTGACTTGTCAAAGCTCCATTAGAAGTTGGTAGCACAGCTCTGCAACAGTCAAATTTCCAGTTCCCACACTTGCAACCTTGTGTGATCTGGGGTCTGGAGAAGTTGTTTAGCTGTATCCATGAGATATTTTTAGTCTCATTTTGCTTAAATTACAAAAAAAATTATTTAAAATGAGGATATTACATGCCTTTCTGTAGTTTCCAAAGTCATGCTTTGCCTTTCATTTAGTACTGTTGATGTCAACCATGGAAGCTAAGGGATGACCACTCTGTGCTATTTTTTGTGTTGGCAATGAAACTCATACCTTGAATTTTGGTAATTTTATTTTCTCCCTTATCACCATTAAGTCACCTAGGTTGTTCAGGCCAATCAGGCTTTAAGGTCCCTAGAATGAATTCTGAGCCTCAATGAACTCAGCAGAAAAATGCATATAAACATAACAAAATTTTATCACCTTGTTGCACAAAGGGGAGAAAGTTGATTCATGGCAGCTATCCTTAAGAGAAAAGGAATTGCCCAACAATTAGTTCATGGAAAGACTCTTTTACTTTAGAGAATTATGGTAAGGACAGAAGATCATTGGAAACCTTTGATTGTCACAGAAAGGTAGTTAAATGTGGAAACCAAATTTTAAAGGTGACAGAGGAGCAATATGGGAAGAAGAGTCATCACATCCACAATAGAGGAGATCTGCTGCTTCTGGAAAGAAGAAAAGGGAAAAAACTTTCATCTGAAAAATTGTACTGGTAGAGTTGAAAATGATTGAAACATACTCTGTTTTGCAACATGTTTTTACACCATGCAAAATAGTGAAATATATTAAAGCATGTTCCACAAAGCGTATTTTTCATTAAATTGCCCTTTTCCAAATCCTGACTAGGACTGTCCAGTTGTGATATCTTAATCTGAGACAATTAGTGAGGGTAAGAAATGAAAATATTATGGAATCAGGGTACTATGCAGCATGCCAGAATAGAGTCAATACAATAACCACTATTACTTATTGCTCCAATCTACTAGCTGAATACAGGAATCAACAAAGTACTTACTTAAAGAGGTGCTTAAACTCATTCCATTGAGTAGTATTTATGAGAGGATCACCATTTTTCAGCTAGAATAACAGAATTGCAAATGTCTGAGATCACCAAAACTAGACTGCCACTTAGCAGAAGACTGGATCAAAAAAGTAACCACGCTTGGTTTTATTATTTTGTGTCACTTACATAGAATTCTTCCTGTGTACATTTCATAATATTTTTCACAAAAGTGCCTAATGTAAAATTTCTATTCACAGAAAAATTTACTATAAGCCATTCCATAAAAACACTGTGGGTAGATGCTAGATTCTAAATTAAAGTAAACTTACTACAAGAAAGGACCTCTGCCTTGAAAGCACACATTGTCCCAGGATTAAGTGATTTTTTGGGGGGGGACTAATATGTACAAGATATGACCTTGGAATGCTAAGAGTATATTTGAAAACAGGTATTCTGATGTTTGTTTTTTTTTTCTAGAAAAACTTTTGAATATCTTACCCAAATTTCAAGGTTTTTTCCTGCTTTTTGTTTTTATTGAATATTATTGCACATGACTTTTTGGTGAGGGCAATAATTTCATAGATAAGATTACCTTGCAACAGTTGAGGATTCTAACATCCCTCTGTGGGAGAACAAGTTTATTGAATTGTACATAGAGTATATTCAGTATTCTTTTTTATTGAGACATTCTATATGACTGGTTTTCTCCACATTTTAGAGTTGTACTGGAATAAAAATAATTTCTTTTCTGTTTGTTTTGATTTTTAATGTAAATTTTATCAATGATTAATACATTTCTTTTTACTTCCTTGGCTCTGATCAACACACTCAGTGTTGTTACTGTCTACACTGCACCAGCTTTGTGATTTATAGACTGTCCTCTTATTATTTTTGTCTTACGTTACAAGGGAATCTTTAGGACCACATTAATTGTCACAACAGAGATAAATAGAGCTAGCAGTCAAGTTACCTTAACTTTATAGAATTGAAAGAATGCAACTGTTTTATTTATTATTTTTCTTATATATGTGTTTGTATGTATAAAGATACATATAGATGTGTGTCTCTGTCTCTCTATATATACATACATATATATTTATAAATGCAAAAATGCACATACATAAACATACATAATCTACTCTGCCAGGAGTCAGTCCTCTCTCATTTCTCTGTATATGTATACACATATATGTGTGTGTATGTACATATGTACAGATATGAATGCAACCACACTTACTGACGAGCGAGAAAAACAACTTTTTGGGAGCGTGTTAGTGTGACTTATGCATGATTTACATAGACCATTAATATAAATGCCAGCGAAGCATTTGTTTTAGCCTATAGCATGTATATGGAATGTATCACACATCTGCAGAAACCCAAAGAAAAAACTAGAGAAGTTTGGGGGAAAAAAAATCCTTTCAAAATGTTTTTTTTTTTTTTTTTTTTTTTAACCTGCTAAATTCTATGCTTGATTTAGTACTGTCAAGATTCTGCTTTCCAAGATTCCAAAGGTGAGCATTCGTTATCTCAAAATGCTTTTAAAATGAGTTCAAAAAAGGTTGCGCCCATTAGCAGTGCCCAGTGGTGAGGCTTCATGCTGGGATCATTTCCAGTGCCAGATATGAGCTCTGTATTTCAGCAAGGCAGAGTTACTGTTCCTGGTCTCCAGCAGAGAGCTCTAATCTTATCCTTCAGGAAATCACCCTCTTCTCCAGCTCAGTGTGGGGCAGTTAGGGGAAGACCTTAATGGCATCTCCCTGAAGCAGCCAATACTTAGTAATGCCATGGTGCACCAATGGGAGCAACATGCACATGTGCACATACAGGCTTGTGTGTAAATGTGCATCACAAGCCTCAGAGGTATCTCAAGTGATGGATGATGATGGCTGTGTGTGAGTACTTGTACTGTCTTTAGAAGGGGCCAGCAGCAAGATGTGACATGACAGACCTAACGGGGGAACAGCTGGCACAGCATCCCCAGCTTCACAGCATAGGCCCAATTCTGGATGTAACAGTGAGTAGACTGATTCACTGAACATCCAGGGAGATTTTCCTGAGATTTCAGGAATGCACAATTAAATTATCTTTGGCTACTTTTGCCTGTCTGATAGGTACGTCATCTAAAATAAATGTGTATTCAAAGTAAACTAGTCCCAAACCTGACATGTTAAGCACATGCTGCATGACATAATCACAAAGATATGTGTGAAAGTAATATAAAAGCATGATCTGCTACCTGCTCTTTTGCTGTTCAAAACACTTTGTTTTTTGGTGAAATCTTTTAAAGGTTGGAAGAAAGACATAACATCCATAGTTGTTATTTGTATTCATTTTGTCTGCAAAGTAAGGAAGTGTCTCTCTCTGCATTTGAAAGTGATAAAGAGAATTTGTGAAAAAAGCTCGTTGTATAATTTCAAGATTTATAACTAGACATTGTGTGGTATTAAAAATATTTTATTGATTTTAAAAAGTTCAGCTTTAGCAGAATTGTTTTCATTGACATTTGCAAAGAAATGAGAAAAACAAAACCACAATTAAAACCTCTCCTGCAGGGTTTGGAATATGAATTCAACAGGGCTTGTGCGTTTGTCATTATTATTAAATTATATTAAGAATAATAATGTTTGTTATAATGGTGTCTGAAGAACAACCTAGACCAGGGACCCATTGTACTAGGCAATGTCCTAACAAGAGGAGCAGATAGTTGGTCCCATGGAACTTAGAGTTTAAACATTCAAGACAGACAAAGGGTAGGAAAAGAATACGAGGACTCCTATCCCACATGGGGTCTCCTCATATCTGTTTCATTTTGCAGATCTAACTTTGCTTCTTGCACATCACCTCTTTGCAGTCTTCCATTTTCACCTTTATGTGCAAAAAAAATGACTGAAAGGAGTACTTGCTTTGTTGTCAAAATGTTGTGAAAACCCCCTTTGTGATAGATACAAAAAATTAGCTTACAGACACTATTCAGGAAAAGGATTGTACCTGGTTCTTGTGCCCTGTCTCTACCTCTCTGACAAAAGCACCACTGTGTATTCATACAGTGCTAAAGCCTAGCTAAAAAAAACCCCAAAACATCATTCAAATTAGCATAAAATGCCCTTCAGGTACTGAAGCAAAGGCCTCTGTCACCTGGAAGTAGAGCCCATAAGGGCCATGGTGTAGTAGGCCACACTCCCATCTTGAGAGAAACATAAAGCTCTTAAGAAGTTTGCTCTAGACTCCTCAACCAGAGGAACTAAAATTATCTGTAAGTGTGCAAGACAAAAGGCTCTTTTATGCTTTCCCTCTGCCGTGTATACTCATTTCTGGGGGTGGCAGCTTTTAAATAGAGAGAGGAGCATTAGACTAGTTATTTTTATCTGAAATGTACCCTCTTATTTTGTCTCTCACTTCCCTCCCTCAGCTCTATACACCTGATCCTAAATAAAAGACTGTGGGAGAACGTGAGTAATTGAGTCTCCTAAAACAAGCCGCCACCTCCCCAAAACAAACGAAGAGCTTCTGCACCTGTACACTACTCCAGACAAGGGGTCTCCTGTGATTTTTATCAACTACACAACTCTGGGTCATGTAAATAAAGAAAACAAAAGTAATAGTTTTTATAAATTCTCCAGCCAGAGTCTGATTATGATTTGGATGAAGCTGTATCTAGCTAATGGGATCAAATCAAAGCAGAGAATTTGAAAAAGTACAAAAGGCTCCAGGGATTCAGTTCATTACAAATTGCTGCTCTCCAGTCCCAAATACAGCATGTCCATATTCAAATGACTAATATCACAAATGGCTAATTGTCTGGCAGAACCTGTTTTCTTTAGGGGATTGACACACAGCCTGACGAGTCTGCCAAACTCTTTGAAAATCCCCGATGCAGGGAATCAAAGCTGTGTTCCAGTGCACAGGATCCAAGGAGGTTTATGCTTAAGTTGATAAAAGCAAAAAAACCGAAAAGGTATATGAGGAGCTTGTTCATGGGGCTTTACCTAGTCCTTATGGAGAATGTACAACAAAGTTAATAGTATGTGCTATTTCTAGGCTATAGTTTATGAATAGGGCTTTCTCTCCTGCTCCTGCATCTCTTCCATTTTGCAGGCTGTGTGCTAAAGCATCAGCAACCTTGTTCCCCTTTCACTCTGCATGCAGACTCAGAACGGGCTGTCACGTAAACACAAAGTTCTCACAAATGATGTGAGTCACAGCTTCGGTGTTGGTGCTTACTCTTGCTGATGTCTGGGCTGGCTCTCAGATCTGGTTGGCCTACCTTGCGTGTCCAATGCAGGTTCTGTGAGAGGGGATGCCTGCGTGCTGCCTGGTTTCTACTTCATTCAGAAGGCTGGCACTGAATGGCCACATATTCACGCACAAAAGTACGTGACTATGGAAATGCTGGATTGCGTGTAAGGGGAATTCTGCTAGTTGGTTTCTCAGAATTTATATTTTGTCTGCCTTTGTGTAAGATTTCAAAAGCGGTTTGGCTGAATACATGGGAGTTTTTGTTTGTTTTCTCATTGCATTGATTTTCTTTTCCAAGAGCTATTTTTTCTTTTAATAAATAACAACAAAGAAAACGGCCAAGGCCTACAATGCAGATGATCAGCAAGGATGATATTGTCGTCCTGTGTCAATCAGTTCAGAGCCTGTTGAAATAAACAGTCTCCTGGGAACGTCAGTGCTTCATCAAGACCAATTAGTGGAGATGCCGCTGCTGCTTATGTTTAAGCATTAACGACTGGGCAGGGCTGCTTTTTGGAGTGCCTGACACTGGCATAGAACGAGGCACCGACCTAATTACTTCTCTACAAGAGCAGAAAATGCCTTATGAATGCCTGCTTGGCAAGGATGTCTCATTAAGGGGAAAAAACCCATCACAAGCACTCCTAGAAACAAAAATCAAAATAATAGGTAACCTACGGCCATGAGACTTACTTCATGACTGTGGGAAATGAAGAGAAACTGCTATAAGGTGATGTATAGCTGTATAGATGTATAAGGACTTCTTTGTACTTTGTTTCCTAAATTTATCTTTTTTTTAGTCAGTAAGGATTATGAGAGACAATGCAAATTTGCATTGTTGAGGAAGAGTGAAGTATGTTGCCACCTTTGGTATCAGTGTTAAATAGGACTTGCAGGACATTCCCATTTTGGTGTCTAATGGAAGTTGTTTTATTAATGTTTTCCTTTAGGGTATGCAAACTTGCCTAGGATATCAAGTGTTTAGTAGACCTGGGTGAAGAGTTGGTAATGAGGAACTTAACAATATATAGCTTCTCTTTCTGCTTGAAGATGATGAAGAAGCAAACTGGTTTCCCAGTTCAAGAGTGTTGGCTAGGTATTTTCAATCAATCATAATAGTTTTGTTAAAATGAAACCAGAAGAGTGAGTGGAAACAGCTGCTCAGATGTTTCTTTTGTCCAGAGCAGCTCTGTTCATTGCTGAGTTTTAGGTGCTTCTCTTTACCTTTATTTTTCTTCTTTGAAGAGTGCCAGCAAATATCATAAATTCAAAGTGTGCCTCTTAATTGTGATTTATGAGGTAAATTACATCATTACCTCTTTTCTTTGACCAGATGAGCATACACTCCTAAATACTGAGGTTCATTATTCAGTCAGGGAGTGGGTGCAGTACAAATACTTACAAGTCAGACTTTGCCCAAAAGGCACATTTTGGGCAAGCTAGCTCTGAAAAAGCATTTTTGTGGTAGCATAGGAACAGTTAAGTTTTCTAGGTAAAGAGAGATATAGTGCTTTTGCAGATATGCATACGTTGTGTTTCTTGAGATATGCCCTTTTGTGGTAGTCACCAAGTTATCACAAAAAGCTGAGCTGTTTAGTTGGCTTCTGGATTGAATGCAGCCCTCAGGATGGTTATATGATCTCATATCATATGATGTCACATGATCTTGATCTGTGTATGTCTTTGTGGTAAAAGCCTTTTACCTTACTCACTTCTGCTTTGCCTATCTTACCTCACAGAATGGCAGAGAGAAATGAAGTGATCAACAGCTGAACAGAAGAATACCTGCTACCTGCTAGGTTGTAGGTGGCTTTAAATGCTCTAAGATGCTTAATGCTGCTTCTTAAATGCAAGAGCCTGAGTCTCTGAGCCTGCTTCTCTCCAGATAGATAATTTCTTCTCAAAAATTGGGATATATTTTCCTTCGAGTTAATTAGACAGCACACTCACACAGCGCATTCTAAACTCAGCTGTTACAAGCCTCTTGCTTTCAAAGATGAAGAAGCATAGGGCTTCTTTAAACTCTTACTGGGACTTTAGCAGATAGCAATGCTGCAGATGCAGGTTTGGGGGCACAAGAGGCTGTGCTTTCCTGGGGCATCCCTTGCTTCTCTTGCCTGTGGTGCAGCTACACATCCTCTGCTTCCAGTGGCATGATCACCACATACTTGACCTGGAATGACTTGGGGATCTCAGACAGTCGTTCTTTCTGTTACTCTCTTCCTTGCTGATCTCCGAGTGAGAATGTCAGCGTGGTTGTGTTTAAGTTTGCCCCATGGAAAACAGTCAAAATAATGCTTATGTCATGTGCCAACATGCTGTGGGACCTCATATAGCTGTGAAGTCTGGTAGCTTTAAAGTCTTACAAACTTCACTTTGGTTAGACTCTTGTTTCTGTTGATATTCTGATGAAATAGTTCAGTCGTGAATAACTATAGATTTGTTCAAGGCAGTCAGGTTTCTCAGGGAGAAATGGGGGCTCCAGTATCAACAGTCTACTTGTCTTTGAACCTGTGTGCAGCAGCAACTGCATGAATTCAGTATTCAGCTTTTAACTTGGTTTCTTATTGTATGTGACTCACTAGGATACCCTAGAATGTAATGTAAGATAGAAGTGCAGCAAAAATCAGTTATTTGTTCAGTTTTCGCACAATTCTCATTTAGCATTAACTTCTATAGACTTTAATTGCTGTAGCCTCAGGAAGAAATGCAGATAATGTTAAAGACTTCAGAATTTGGCCCCGTATATGTCCTTCAGAGCAAGACTTCCGAACCTAATCAAATAGTCAATGAACAGAGAGAGACAGAAATACAAAAGGATAATTGCATTGTTGTACTAGAGTTTGATGTTAAAGCAGATACATAGGAATTGCTGTGGCAGAGCTCATTAAAAACTAATTGTATTATATAATAATGTTTTGTGGTTCTATGGTGGTTATCAGCTAAGTATCTTGGAGCCCTCTGCAGGCTCCCCCTTATTCTGGCATTCTCTTCTATGAGATGCTTATATTCCGAGTTTTTTTGTTAGACATGCAAATAGAAATGGTCAGGCAAAATGACTTTTCCAGAATTGCCTGTTGTGTTTGAGTTGAAGCTGAGAACAGTTCATTTTCTCCTCATTCTACCTCAACCATCACATAAATTTTCCCCTTTTCCTGTTTTTTTTTCCTCCAATCATCTTGTAAAGAAACATTGCAGTAGAAGGAAATGTGTCACTCAGTCACTGATGAAATTACTGCAGATTCGTTAGAAAAAATTTTAGACAGCATAGTCTTCAATGATTCTATGTCAAAACAGAACGTATATTGAGTGGGCATCTGCAGAGATCTCTCTGAATGTTTTCACTTTTGGACTACAGGATGGAAGAGAATATGCAAGAATAAAGTCTGCAGACCTCTGAAAATGGAGAGGAACTGCATGTGTTGCGAAGATCAGGAATATAATGCAGAATGATTTTTGAGAATTGGAAAAATGGCTTAAAATTTAGTTCAATGAGGCTGAGCGCAAAGGATCAAATTCAGACTGACTAAGTACCCAAATCCATGGAGCAACTAGAAAGGCAGAAAAGGAATCTTTATTACATCTCATTAGCTAATTCTTAATCAACAGTCTACTATTTTTACAAAACAGTCATGATGTCTCATAAAACGCAAACATCTAGAATGTATAAACAGGTGTAGTCTGTGAGCTACTTCATTACATGAAGTAATTGTTTATTCTGAGTGTTAGTATGCTATTGAACTCTACACTTCAAGGAAGATGTGAATCAAGTGGAGACAACCCAATGAAAATGGCAGTGAAAAAAAAATCATACCTAGAAAATTTGCCTCACAAAGGAAAGCTAGAAGAAATTTGAGGTAGTTTGTCTGAAAGCAAACACATAAGGGTGGACAGGACTATGTGTGTAGTGGACAGGACAAGACAGACCTCTGATCAAATTTTCTAACATTAATGAAGTAGTATTCCTGTCAGGAATGCCACATTTCCCTAAACTGTGAGTGGAGGTGGTCTAGATGAATTTTTTGAAGCTGCTGCTTTTGATGATTTGCTATATCCCCATGATACTGTCTATGCAGCTAGTTGTGTGTACTTTTTGAACAGATGACTATTGGAAGATAGTAATCATAAGGATACTGCACAGGCAAGTCACACTAACTTGCTATGTTTTAATTTGTTCTGCCATTAGGTCAAACTGGGAGGAGAAGCCCCGAACTCCAGTGTAATCCACGTAGCCAAGGGCAGTGATGGCAGCAGTAGCAGCTGGAAGAATGTTGGTGGCAAGTGTGGAGCCAAATGCCATCTTCTGGATTTTGCCAACTCCGAGCGGCCACTGGTGGTCAACTTTGGCTCAGCTACCTGACCACCGTTCACAAGCCAGCTGTCGGCCTTCAGCAAGCTGGTGGAGGAGTTCTCTGGTGTGGCTGACTTTCTGTTGGTCTACATTGATGAAGCTCATCCATCAGATGGCTGGGCTGCCCCTGGAATCTCTCCCTCTTCATTTGAAGTTAAGAAACACAGGAACCAGGAAGAAAGATGTGCAGCTGCTCACCAGCTCCTAGAGCGGTTTTCCTTGCCACCTCAGTGCCAAGTGGTGGCTGACTGCATGGACAACAATGCCAATGTGGCCTACGGGGTTTCATTTGAGCGAGTATGTATTGTGCAGAGACAAAAAATTGCCTACCTAGGAGGCAAAGGCCCCTTTTTCTACAACCTGCAGGAAGTTCGGCTTTGGCTGGAACAAAATTTCAGCAAAAGATGAAATCCATTCACTACAGAAGTTATGTCAACAGATGTGTCCCTTTAAGGTGATGCAAAAGGGAAAAAAAGAAAATATGCTGGTTTGAATAAAGCCTTTCAGATGATTGCAGGAGAACACATTTGATAACAATTTCAAGTGAATGTTAACAAGGAAAAGAAAATAAAACAAAATCTAGCTCCACAGAAACATTGTCTGAAAAAAATCCCACTCCTGCTCTTGCTACAGGGCAAAGAGATGAACAGGCTTCTGTGAAAAGGTGCTGCCAGCAAGCAGGAAGAGTGGCAAGATAAGACCTATCTCCCAGGAACCCCTCTCATGAAGTGTCAGCCCCGGAGTGAGCAAGAGAAAGCTGCCTGATTGGAAGACATTCCATGGAAAGGCAATGCTGTGCAGTTCTTCAGAAATGCTTCTTTATCCCATCTGTGACCAATGCAAGGAACCTGGGAGGAGCAGGAGGTTTGCAATTACTTTGCATGGAAATGCAGTGAAGTGTGGTGATTGGCCTCTAGGTAGAGAATTAATTGTTCAGAGACTACAGGAACCACCATGCAATGCATCACACAGGCAGACTGGCTGCTCAGATCAAGATGAACTGTTGTCTGCTGGTATTTGTACTCTCTGTGGACATCTCCGCACAGCATATTAACTATGTAATGCTACCTGTACATTTGTATGCAGTATGCATCCTGGTGCCTGCTGAGAAAGATGTTACAATCTATAGAGTTGGACCAAAAAGACAAAGGTGATCAAATAAGCCCATTACCATATGAAAACTAAAACACCTGGACTATTTATAACAAAACACTGAGAACCATCTAGAGTATGCATTACTAGACAAAACTCACCTGATGCCATCCAAACCCGTGATTCTCAGAGCTGATAACACACATTTGTCAATATTGTCTGGTTTTCATCTCTGTTTCTTTACCCACCTCCATCTCTTTCTGTCTAGCAACAGGTTTAAAGGTAATTTCATTTTTAGGTTTTAAAAAAATAACTTATTTCTCTCCTTTATTTTTTATTTGAGATAATGACCTTGCAGGTGTATTTGGGGATGGGGGAATTTATGCACAACTTTACCTCATTGAAATGGAAGCTGATCCTGTCATTTACCCTGTTAAATGTAGTTATGCTGATTTTTGCTATCTTTGACACCTGCAACTAGTTTATAGCTAGCTTCTCTGAAAACATTTATGTGTTAAGTTGTTTGTAGCCTTAGAATTGATTAGCTGCACTTCTGCAACCAGATGAACTGATAGTCTATTTCAATCATGTTCTCAAAAATCTTACCAGAAGAGAAACAGAGAGAACAAATAGTGTGAATTAACATGAATGAGTGTAAAAGATGGCAGAATTTTCATAGGAATTAATGAGGAATTAATTCATGAGGAATTATCTTATGTTTAAAGAGATACTGTGAACTTGGAGTATACATTAAGTTTGTGTATTTCTAAAACTAAAATTATTTAACCATCCTGATGAAAAGGCAAATTTACCATTAGCTAACCCATTAGACCTGAAAAATAAAAACCCGTGTGGAGGTGGACTATCCAAGTTTTCTCTCAACTTTGGCAGAAACAGAAAACAGATAAACAGTAAGTGGCAAAAATCAAATTAGTTCTTTTAATTTCTCATCCTGCTCATTGTAAGGAGTACGATGTATTGACACTAGTATGGGAAAGAACAGAAAATACCCACATAAATGTTTTAATCTTCACAATGCCCGTTATTATTGTGTATTTCTTCTTGCTTGGCTGTTAATCAACTTAACCAGTGTACGAGAAATTTCGAAATGTGTTTTCAAGTACAGACCTGAAATAATGATAGTAACATGGGTGACTTCTCCCATACTCAGGCTCATGCTTCCTGTTCTCACATTTTTCTCCACACACTGTTAAAGGTATATACACACAAATTTACATAATTTGGGAATCTGTATCAGAGAAAGGTGTAAAGAATGGTCTTGAGATTTCCTGGTGAGCCCCACTTTTCAGAAGCCATGTGTCTCTGTGTCTGTGTATACATATGTATATAATATATTTTTATGTACATATATACATATGCATGCACATTTAAGTGGTGTCTAAGACCAGTAATAATAATATTCTGTCCTCCCATTCATTAATGTTACTGTAACTCATTTCTCAGTGTGGAAGATTGTTATAGATTTTCATGACTAACTGGGATATACAACTGAAAGTTTTAAACTTAATATCGTAGAAACAGTAACATAGCCAAACTTTAATCCAGTGTCCTACCTCTGACTGTATCAGATGCTTCAGGGGAAGGTGCAATAGTTTCCTATTGAATTTTCCTTAGTTTCAGCCCTTATTATTTTTGTCTCATCTAAAGTGATTGTTGTTGTCTCATCATCCCTATGAGAGGCTGATCCTGAGTTTTGAAATCTAAGTATTTTGTGATGTGGGAGTTAATCAAAAAACATGATGTTTAAGAACAAAGAAAATCAAATGAAAACAGGGTTTTTTTTCAGATTTTGATTGGCTGCATTTCAATGTCATTCTCACCTTTTGTTACTGTATGCTACACCACTGTAAACAGAAGTGATCCCAATTTTTCTTCTGAATGGCATTCATTATATAATCTATATAGAAATTTATGTGCCTTTTCTTTGTTTCTTAAGCCAAACAATAACTCGCATTCTTATGCAGGTCCATATTCTTTGCTTGTGTCTGAATCTCTTCTATTTTTTTCTACACTGTCCTCTTACTCTGGTGAGTAAAGATGAAGACGTTAATCAAAGTGAAAATATGTATAGATATACCCAGTGCACCTTTTCCTTATTATGTCTTATTCTTCAGTCATCCAAAACTTTTTTAATCCATAGTAACTCCATAGCCTTTGTAAAACTATAAAAAAATACTACAAAACTAGTGTGTTCTTTTCCTCATTATACAGTTTAAGTCTGAACTGTTTATCTGGGAAGCGTTAGCCAACAGTTTATCACAGTTTTGAAACATGCCTTTAGTTCAGAGGAAAGAGTCTGAGTAAGTAATTCAGTTTGTTAATACCCATTTGCTTATCTAAAGTTACAATTATTTTTCAAGTCTGTTGTCTCTTTTTGAATTTCCATTATTTTGTCTTGTAATTCATAAACGCCTATTCATCACATAGTATACAGGAATTATAAAACTGGCGCTTGTAAATGGGAAATCCACATTGATTTTCTGCAAGAAAAAATACACAATAACTGCATTTCTTTTTTGTCAACATGTATGACTGCCCTGCCTAAAACTTAAAGATAATCCAACCTCACTGAATATGAAGACATATTGCAAATCCTTGAATTTCCCCAGAAAATTTATCATCAGAAAGCAGGGCTTTCTTAAAAGAGAAATGGGCTTCGAGAAAAAAAAAAGAAGTATTTTCTAAGTGGCTGACAGAAATGTAACCATTTTTTTTTCCCAAAACTAAAACAATTCGTAGAAAAGGTTTTAAATTAAACTTCATGCATTTTCCTCAGCTGATGATAAAACTGGCTATATGTCAGATATCCTGAATTTTTTTAACAGTGGGTTGTTTTGGGTCCAGGCAGAAGTTTTACTACCTTGAAAGCCGTGTACTTCACAGCTGGTCTAGTCTGCTGTGACACTGGATTTGCTTCTGTCTCTTATTCTCACTATTTCAGGATACTATATTCTATTACTTGAGGTGCTTCAGTGTGACATACATATTGAGCAAAAGCTCACAAAATAGGTGCCTGAAAGTATTCTGGAAGGCTACTGTATATAATAGAGACCCCAATACTGTGTCTCAACATTAGCATGGGAAACTTCCAGTACTTTTTCATTTTGAGCAAGGTAAAAAAGCTGTTTTGGGCTATCATTTTACATTGTTCTGTGCTTAGCATCTGTATTTAGCACTGTATAAAAGGAATGTAAAAGATTTTGTAGAGATGGAAACAATAGCATTTTGTGCTTTCCTTGTATAGACAATGGCATAAATTTAAGGAAGCAGGAAAACATGCCCTGTCTATTAAAAATACATTGTGAAATATATTGTTGGACAACTGTCTGAACACTTTGAAGAACAAAATGCTGTGAGTTTTAGGAAGATGATCTTGGTGTGGAAACCCACAAAGCTTCTCAAAAAGATATCAGTGCTATGCGTTCAGGTGTGTGTGCAAAGTTGCATTTCTGCATGTGTAAAAGTGGCTATTCTGTGATGTGGAGTGTAGGTTTAAGGGGTTTTAAGACTTTCATTCAGTACTATAACCAAAGCAATAAGAAGTATCAGGTAGGGAATATTGGCCAGTTTTGTTCAACTCGACATCATGTCTGTGACAAATCCTTTCTCAGTGATCTTTGGGCCCAGTTTGGAGTCTTCAGAGAAGACACTTGGAGTGAGACAACGGAGGCTTGTGTGCTTATGAAGACCGCTAATAAAAGAGTGATTAACTCAGTTAGCGTTCAGATGCCCTCACACTGGCCTTCCTCTGTGCACCTTAGTGTTTCTGTATTGGAAAGAGGGGTCTCTTTGGGTCTGTTAATAAGATTGCTGTGATGTAGGTCCTGTGTGTACTGACTATGTGTGTGTCATTGCTTAAATGTCAAAAATACGCTTTGCAGGAGAGTCAGCAAAATTTTGTTACAATATGGTGCTCCATAAAGTATGCTTTTTAGATTTGTTTTTCTTGTATTGTAATAAATGATAAAGGAAAATATACCTATTCTATGACTTCTTATTCTAATACTGGTTGCTAATCTTGAATCTGGAATCTTGACATTACACCAAGGAAACTTAAAACTATATTTAATACAAAAGACAGTGACACTGTTTGTGTGTTCTCAGTGCACATCATCTGCATGTAGGTTTGTTCTCAAGCATAATTTTTCACATGCCCGCCTGCAGAGCTACAACTGGCTTTCTGGGCAGATTATAACAACAAAAACAAGTATTTAGCTTCTTGCAGACTGGCAGGGAGGGAACATACAAATTTAATCTCAGCCCTAGCTACTAGAGCTTGTATTTCCCTGTGTCTGCCAACATTTTGTAAAAACTCATAAAGCCAACACTCCAGCCTCACCCAGGGTGAAGGTCTGAGCACTGTGAGCACCATACATTAGATCTGACCAGATGTCTTACGAGACAAATCCTTCTGAGGTTTTCTCAGAGACTCATAGGAAATGAGAACAATCCTTCCAAACCAGAAATTGGTAAACTATGCTTGTAAATGAAAATCATTTGCTTCATGAGAAAGGAAGTCTTGTATCTGATGCTTCTACAGAAGGAGCAGCAGATGTTTGCTAGCTGCCAAAGTTCTCTCTTATATGATCCTTGCAGATCTTCACAGACAAACTGAACTGCAGTACTAAAACTGTCCACAGCAATTCATCTAAAGACTTGAACACACCTAATGGAAAATAACACAGCTTTGTCGGTTGTGCTTCCAGGGTATCTCAAAGCACTTGAAAACCAGAAGTACATCTCTACTATAGAGTAACTTGATAACAGCTGAATGTCTTGACTGGAAGTGCATAAAAACATCATGGCTATTTTCTCAGCATATTTCTCTTGCCTGCCTCCAGCATCTATGTACCTCAATATAATGCTGCTTCTTTGTTGTTTAATGCCATGACAAACTGTCCAGCATTACCTCCAGCTCCTCTTGAATAGACTCCAGTGATTTCTTAATTTATACTGTGTGACACCAGTGCTGAGCTAATTTGAAGTTCAGGTCATCCTATTTTTTATTGAGATGGATGTTTCTGAGTTGACAGATAAAAAGTTTCCCAGTACTACTTTCAGCAGTGAAAGTATCACAGTAGATGAGTTTGGGAGGAAAAGTTCAACAGACCCTTTTTATTCCAATTGGACTTACTATATGATGTTAATTGTGAGAGATTTCGCATTATGTTTAGTTACATACGAAAATCTTCATGAGGCTTCCATTTGTATTTACTTAGATCATTAAATTCTAATTTCAATGGGACTTTTAGTATGTGAAATGGAATTTTACAGGACATAAGTATTTTTTTCAAGTTTCAGAAACTGTGGCAAAGTCAGGAGATACTCCTTCCAGTTTATGACAGTTGTTAGGAGTTGCTTCTGTAAATTCTTGAGGGAAGCAGAAAGATAGTCATTGTCCTGTATCGTGATCCACATCAATGTGAGGCGATAGGAAGATTTTTCAAGGCATACAACAGTCTTTCGTGACTTCTGAAACCTTCCTTATTGTTATTGCTTCTGTTCTGAAGGCAGGTCACCATGCCTTGAAAAGAAGCATGGTGGAATGACCCAATGGTACTATGAGATGATTTTCCTTTAAAGGACAGAATTTTCCCTGAACTGACCACTTCAGAGCAACAACAGGAAAAAACCAAACCAAAACAAAAAACCCAGACCATGAGAACTAGGTAAGTTTCCATTCCCAAACTGAATGTGGAGGAGGAAGATCTTCCTGTTGCATTTATACTGTTTTAATCAATTTCATGTTTTCTTCCACTTACAGTAGTAAACGGGCCGCTTCAGTTATTTAAACATTTACAGGGCCAGAGTAACCTGGGCAGGTTGAATGTTTTTGCTGCCCTCCTTCCTCCTTTTTTTGGGGCAAGGTAAATAGATACAATAAGTCATTACTAAAGTTATTGCAGTTTGAATCATTACCTAGAATACCAACTACCAGTATTTTGTCAAGATCTTTCTATTAAACATTAGATTACATCTGACACTCATTTATGAACTGCAGATAAATCAGTTCACTAAAAAGCTAAATAGGAACCCAAGTAATTGTGTCTACTACCATATGTTGTCACTCATGATATATTTAATCATTGATAATACTTTCATTAAATATATCTTAAATCTGTTTGTCTTGTCAATAGAAGAAAAAAACAAATGCATCATGCACTATTTCTGCTATTTAGAGAACAAAAACTGTTGTGTAAAGTTGATGATACTTGAATTTTGAAGTAAAATTCAGAAATAATGATAATATCTTTATTAAGGAAAAGAGCTTTCACATACTGTCTCAAAGATTTTTGTGTGCATTTTTGCAATAACTATTTTGAATATCATGGGCAACTAAAATGTAGGATAATCCTGTAAGAGTCTATGTATGCTTAGACTACATAATTTTTAATTTCAACCAAATGAAAGAAAATGGTGCTAAGTTACAAATTTAAAACTTGCTTTATATTACCCTCTTTTTAGTTTTCAAGTCTTAGTGTGTTAAAAAAAATGCTATGGAATGTCCCAAGGATAACTCTACTGTAATCACAGTTCATATAGGATCATACTACTTAGTTTGGTTTCTGACTCCTGGCAGCCTGAAACAGAGATGCACATGAGTCGCCACAGAACGCAACAATCAGTGTCTCTTTCAGGGCAGTATGTAAGTTTACAAATAAGTCCATCATGTGATTAAAATTTCTTAAGGGTTTATGGGCTTTCAAAAATTAAATGTGGTTAACCTAAATACAACTGATATAATAGAACTTCACGGTTCATACTTTCCATTATTCATCACTCTCTTTTAAAATATAACCTTCTGTGACTTTTTTTTCCCCAGAAACATTCCAGCCATGAACTCATTTCAAAGTTGTTGGGTTTTTTTGTTATTGCTTTTTTTTCTTTTATGGAAAATGCCAAGGCACAGTTGCACATTTTTCCCACAGTAAAAAAAAGATACATGATCACACTTAAACAAGAGGAGATGGCTGTACCAAGCATGACTGAAATTTTTCACCTGATATACTGTACATAAAAACTCTTAGGTAGAAATCTTCAGGAAAAATAATGCTCATGTAAGCTGTTGAAAACTTGCAGATGAACATTTTTGTCTGCGAAAGCAACCACAGAACACAAACTGTAGTAGAACTTTCCACAGGCTAGGACTTTATCAGTTTTTAAATCATAAAGATGACTTCTTTAAAAGAAGTATTCCAAAAGAAGCCAGAATACATTAAAGGAATACTACTGGAAAATATGTGCCATCCAGTGTATCTCTATTTTCAGAAGAATTTTTTTGCCATGGGTAAAATCAGCTCGTCGGCCAGCCAAACTTTCGCTATGACCGTCTAGTTATTTTTGTAGAATCTTGTTGAAACTTTCTTTTATTTTATTCTGTGTCTTCCTTACATCTCTAAATAGGCACGTAATTGTATTGCTCTGAAAAAACGCCTTTCTTCATGAGCCTTTGGAGACATATATACTTTCTTCCCATCCACCTTACTCTTCACGGCTGCCTTACGGGTAACCTGTTCAGTACAACAGCTTGTGAATGTGTTTCTGGGGACATGCCAACGCACTCAGTGTACACAGGTTCTCCACACTCTGAAGAGCATATTCTGGGTCTGCCTGCAGTTGTGCTTGTTGGGGCACATGAAGAAAGTAGACAGATCTGTGCTGCAGTATAGATATGGTCTTTTCTGCCCATAATACCAAATGTAAATATTTCTTGTAGAAATATGTGAATAACTTGCTTCATTAAGAATAAACAAGTATTTTAGTTAACATAAATTCTTCTCCCTCATCTGTAGTGTTCCAGAGGTCCGAGTGGCAGAAAAACATGACAAGAAGGCAGGACTTCATGGCATTTCTCAGGTGTTTATTAAACTATTTGCATGCTGGCATCCTATAACCAAGCCCTAACTAAACTATCTCTACTGCATCTAAACCTAATCCTAAGCTTAGTTTACCTTCCTAGCAGACTCTGTGTCCATGCCCCCAGACAGTGTGTCTGCCTGGGCCTGGACATGTCTCTTTGCCTGGCCAGATGTCTCACAGCCAGGCAGAGTGTCTACCTTGCATGAAGTCTGCAAGATGTCTGCCTTCTTCTTCCTACGCAGTTATAACTATGTAGGACACTGTATTGTTTGCATTAATCACCCAGTGACCTGGAGATCAGTTTCTCCTTGTCCAACCACAGAAATCAGGCCATTTCCAGTCACAGCCTCACTTCTACACATACTCAGGCAAAAATTAGCCTGCAGCATCGCCCATACTCATACAATGGTTTGGATGGGAAGAAAGACAAGTCTCAAATATCAGAGTTTACATAGCTATTAAACAAAGAGACAGATGAACTCTCAGGAGGACCATCCACTCACACCATTTCTGCACAGTACGAGGGCATAAGCTGCTCAACTCATCTGTTTTCATCTGTTGATATATTTTGTGCATTAGAAAATTACAAGTCATGACTTTAGAAAACAATTTTAGAGAAATCAAAATGCTGCCAGAATATGAAGAAATGAGAGAAAGAAAGGAAAATCCCACAACTAAAGGTCTCCTTCAAGGAACTGAGAAGAATTAAAGGTGAGAATCCATAACTACTCTCGGCAGTGGTGTACAGAAAACCTACAGCTTCACAAGATTGTTACTCAAACTAGGCATACTTTGAGAAGTATGTTTTTACACTCTACATAATATTGAAGAAGGACATTGGACTTCGACATTTTAGTTGAGAAAAGACTTAGCTAACTATGATGGAAAGTTAAGACAGATAAGTGGTAAAAGGCAAAATTTTCAGAAGAAACTCATCTAAAATTATCATAAGGTTAATTATATTTCAAAAGAAAGTCTCAAGTTTAAGCAATAATATTTAAGCAACAATATTTTGGTGATTAATCAACAATAGTAATAAACCTGATTATTCACCTGGCATTAAATAGTTGAATTTCAGTGTGATGCAAACAACTTGATTATTATTATTGTTTCTACAAAATCGTTTGGCTGAACCTTTAAACTTTTAAATTTAGTTTAAAGGCTTGAATTCACCATGTGAAAATACCTGGAACTTAGGCACTAGGTGAATCAAATTTAACTTAAACACCTGGTATCAGACTGACTCCAGTGCTAGCACTTGCACCTCTAAGATGAAGCCATGCCAGTACAGCCTGCACCATGAGGGACTCAAAATAAAAGGCTGTTTGGCAAATTATTTTCTCAGTGCTCTAATGTTAGCATTGTTTCTGCAGGTGTCAAGTAGACGCAATAATATTTTCCATGTGGTGAAGTTGTGTGATTGACCTTCATAGTTCTCAGCTAAAAAGGATTTGCTGTGATATAAAATTATGATCATTGACCAAACCCAAAAGTTTCTCAAGGAAGGAGAAATAAATTCCTATTGTCCAAATTCCTAAAGTTGTAAATAAATCCCAGTAAGTATCTGGTAATCCAGTCTCAAGGAAAATAAGAAGTACGACTGAAGATTGGCCCACTTACACATGCTTAATTAAGCAAACAGACAATGTATTAATATATTTTTAACTGGGAAGTTCTTACAAAATACTCAGGTAAAAAAAAAGTAAGAAAATGGATGCGCTCTATCAGCAGCATTCATCACAAGGTCATAGCTTTACTTCTCTTGTTCTTGCCTTCAACCCCTTGGAGCTTGTGTTGGTCTGCAGTTTAAGAGGAGGATAAGCATCAGAGCAGAACAAAGAAGATGAACAGCCTTGGAATCAGCAGTAGAACAGTAGAATATTTACCAAATTAGGCCTTTCTCCATCTTAAGTAATTGGATGTTATATTCCCGCAGACTTATGAATAAGTCTTTTGAGTGTGTCATTTAAAAAAAAAAATCATTGCCTTTAACCTTTTGGGCAGCTCTCCATGCATTTGTTAAAGATCAGACCTTTACACACACACACAAAACAGTATCTGAGTGTGCCCCAGATAGATTAAAAACTACAAAACACATTACACCTCATATGCCTTTAGGCCCTACCTTGCATGGAAGAGCAGGTTTGGGAAAACAGCAAAAGTGTGGTTTTAACAGTTTCCATAATACTTTAAAAGGATTTTGTTCAGCTTTTTCTGCATCATTGGTTGGTACCAGTGAGAGGACAGGAACACTTACTTGATGTCCGCTGAGTTCTTGTTGATGGTATTCCAACACTGCTGCAGTCACAGGTTCAACCCTTCTAGGTGTCCTGTTGCAAACTTGCACAGGACCATTTGGTGAATAAAGAACTGGCTGGATGGCTGCACAAAAAGCCTTTGTACCTGTGCAGACAGTGATGAATGGTGTCTCTCAGGGGTCAGTACTGGGGCCAATACTGTTCAACATCTTTGGCAGGATTGAGTGCACCCTCTGCAAGTTCACTGATGACACCAGGTGTGTGGTTCAGTCAACATGCTGGAGTACTCTCCAGGGGGACCTTGACATGCTTGAGATGTAGGTAGAGTCAAACCTCATGAAATTCAACAAGGCAAAGCATGAGGTCCTACACCTGGGTTGCAGTAATCGCAGGGACACTTACAAGCTGGGTAGAGAAGTGATGGAGAGCAGCCCTGTGGAGAAAGACTTGAGGATGATGGTTGATGAAAAACTCAACATGAGCTGTCAGTATGCACTCACAGTTCAGAATGTCAACTGAATCCTGGGCTGCATCAAAAGCAGTGTGGGCAGCTTGTTGAAGGAGATGATTCTGCACCTCTGCTCTGCTCTTATGAGACTCCACCTAGAGTTCTGCATACAATTCTGGTGCCCACAACATAAGAAGGACATGAAATAGTTGGAGCAAGTCCAGAGGAGGGAGACATCATAGCAGTATCTGAAGGGGGCCTACAGGGAAGCTGAGAGCGACTCTTTGAAAGGAACTGTAGTGATAAGCCAAAGAGGAATGGGTACAACCTGAGAGAGAAGAAATTTAGGCTAGATATTAGGAAAAAATTCTTTACTGTGATATAATGGAACAGGTTGCCCAGGGAGATCGTGGATGTCCCAGCTCTGGCAGTGTTCAAGGCCAGGTTGTATAAGGCCTTGAGCAACCTGGTCCAGTGGGAGGTGTCCTTGCCCATGGCAAGGGAGGTTGGGGCTAGATGTTCTTTAAGATGCTTTCCAACCTTTAACGTTCTGTGAGTCTACAATTCTAGGATTGTCCCCCTCCCCTCTTTTCCCCTCCCCTCTTTTCCTCTTTTCCTCCCCAAACCTTCCCTTCCCCTTCCCACTCCCCTTTCCCTCTCTTCCCCCTCCCCCACCTCTTCCCCTCCCCTTTCTAGATAAAGCTCTTCCCTTTTCTGAATTTTCTAAGACATGCTGTATCCTTGGTTATTAACTAAAAATCATGCAAAGGAACCATGTGCCTTTATCCAGGCTTTCATCCAACCCAAGTCTCCTACATTTCTTGTTTCTCAGCCCCTTCCTTTAAACATTAGACCACACTGACTAATCCAAAGTCTATTCTAAAAATTACATACATATAAACAAGGTTTAGAGTAGTTGTAGGATTTTGAAGATCCCAGGTATGAAAATCAATAGCCAGCATTCTTTCTTTGTCTTGTAATTTGAGGAACCATTTGCAAATACTATCGAGGTTTTACTCATCCAAATTTTGCTTGGGACACAAGCAAACACTTTGTGGTAGCCTATTCTTTGTTTAAAGCAATAAAAAAACCAGATGTGTTAAAGTTGCAACTGTAGGTCTTCAAAAGAAACTGATAATTCAGACAGAATATTGTATAGTAGATACTCACTGAATATCTTGTTATGCTCTAGAAGTTACTTGTGGGGTGTTAGTTGATATTGGTAACATGTACAATGCGAATTCAGCTTTTCTGACTTATTTCCGTAGAAGATGGTAATCTTTCCTTCCTACCATCGCTTCAGGATTACTCAAAGGAGCAGGAAAAACATAGTTGTCCCTTTGGATGACTTTGTTACTGGAAACTAAATATTTATTTCTTGCAACACCACATAGCTTTTGTTTCAGTTCTAGTTCTTCCAGGTCAGAGGTTATTCCTGGAAAATTCTTTATATACTTATCTCACTGTAGATTTTCATGCAGTGAGCACAAGTAGGCCTTGTTGCTTAAGCAGCATTCTGATCCATGGGCCTTTTTCTAAGAGTTTGGGTTTGGTTTTTTTTCTGAATAACTGTGCTGCTGCAGGATGTCAGACGATCAGCAGCTGGAACAGTGCTTTCTGAATTGGTGTTGCACTAGAGATCCCCTAACACATGTCTGGAAACTGCTGCCAGGTAGGCCTCAGTGACCCTGGGCACTGCTGAATTTCTGTTAAGGTTGCACAAGAGGAGTGGTGTTTCCCCACTCTCTTTCAAAATATTAGTTTGCGCAAATCCCTTTTTTCTTCCTTGCATCTGACCAGCTCTTGCCAGGTAGGGACTGCCTATTACAAGTGCAGTCCTGGCACTCTGGGATTTCATGTGAATCACAGGTGTGGACTAGCTCTTGCTGCCTTTCTGTAGCAGATGGTCAGAGGACAACTGCTGACAAGCTGGTTCTCAGTACTGGTTTGATAATGTAGTGTTGATGCTGCCTGCATTGCATATGCACAGCTGAACTGCTGTGGGGAGGAAGAGTTAGATCAAGTGGAATTGGCATTACTCTAACCCAAACCTGGGTAAATAGTGCATCAAAACACCTTGCAAGCGTAGGGAAGACCTACCAAGTATATATTCTATGATAGAAAACCAAATGATAATATCAGGACCTGTGTTCTCATATAGGGACCAAAGTACTGCTGTTTGTGTTGTTGGTCCTCAATTTATAAGGCCTACAGATTTTGTTGTTCTTAACTGACTCTGGTGGCAATGCTTCTTTTTTTCTTTATTTTTTTTTTTTTAATTCTGGACAAAATACATTGCAATGTTACAATACTCCTTACCCTAAAACACAGGTGCACACCCATACAATAAAAGACATCTCCAGCCCTTCATAAGGCGCTGAATTTTTAGAGTTCAGTTCCCATACAGTTAGCTTCATAAAGGACCAAATTCCCAGAAGAGACCGACCTGCCAGTTTTGTGAACTGGAATACATGGGACTGAGATTCTGCCATTAGAGTTTTGGGTGCTCTCTGAATATGGAAAATCTGGGAGCTTTGCTTTATTGCTACATCAAACAGACACTCAGTCACAATCAAAAATATTTGGAAATTATATAAGAAGAACCTTGATTTCAGATGTCAGCCATTAAGGAAAAGTCCTTAGATTTATTCTTGTTTTCCTTAATATAGGTTAATGCTGCTTTTCGGGTTTATGCACCGCCAGGTCTACTTTGATTTTCTCTAAATCTACAGCCCAGAAAAAGTGCAAATCTCATCAGACATGTTAAATCTTTGTCTTCTCCTGGGGTTGTTATTCAGTGAATGCCCTCCCTTTGAGCTCTCCCCAAGACAATTGAATGCTCTGTTCAGGACAGAAAAGTCATGGGTTGGTTTTTTTTTTACTAAAGAGATAAAATGAAGCTTACACCTAGCCAACAAAACCTACCTGCTTGTGTTGATCTGGACTTCATTTGACTGTCTTCTGCTGGCTTTGATAAGTAAAAAGACAGGTATGCATTAGTTGGAACAAATGAGACAACCTCAGATACTAGTGTTACAGGGTTATTTTTGTTAGACTGAGTAGAACTGTGCAGTTCACTGCAGAGGAACATATGCTTCTTGATGTTGGTCAAGAAAAAGTCTTATCTTTGATTATTGCTTGTGGCTGGTTATGATTTTTCAAGACAGAAGAAAAGTTTTGAAAGAATCTGGATTTTTCACAGCAAAATATCCAACCACAGCATTAGCAAAGTTGAGAATGGAAGACATTTAGACATCTTTGCAAATTAAATGCCCCAAATTCTACAAACCTACTCTAGTCCGTTTGTCACTCTGCAAGAACAAAAATAGTATGCTCAGTTCATTCAACAATCAGTTTTTCTCTTGTTTAATAACAACTCCCACCTCCCACCTCCCTTAATTTACCAAGTAATTACTAATCGTTAAATTGAACCTGAAGCAGGTGTAAATTTATACTGCCCCTGCCACAGCAGGCACAAAAGGATTCTGATTCCTATGCTCGTGCTTTCAGCTGAGGGTTTGGCTGTGGAACTGCTTAGAAGAAGAAGAGAGGTTTTATTTTTTAACATCTTACACAAAGGTCTAGACACAGTGTAAGGCATGTGCTCTTAGGGAAGGCTTGTGCTATTCTTTGAGGAGAGCGGACAGTAGTGACTATCTTTTAGGCTTATGGTTTCTTCCAAAATCTGAAAGAGCATATTGCTTATACCACATCAGTTCCAGACGTGCCAATATGCTGGCACCAACCAAGAAATATCAATAGGCTGAGAGCTTTTGCCTCTCTTCATATACATTGCTCCCTTATATATTTCTCCTGCATTCTGTAGGAAAATATTTATTTTCTTTTTAGCTCAAGTATGTTGGTACTTTCAGTGCTGATGATCTGTTCTGTACTGCTGAAGGAGCTAAAATAACAGTCTTTAAAACAGCATTTGGCATTCAAGCAAATATCCCACAACAAAAATGTAGTCACTGATCACCCCTATGCTTCAGGCTGACTGCCCTCAAAATTTTACAGCTTAAAGCTGTGAAGGTCACGCCCTGAAATGTATCACAGACTTCGTGTCTTTGTTCTCAGAGTTATGACAACAATTGTGCTGTGCAGGAACAATGAGATGGTGGAAAAAGACTCTCAGATCTGGGGTATGACTTCTTTGCAACCTGAAGTTTGGAAATAACACCATGTTAGGAGACTTAGTAATATGACTGAAGTTAAATGACTGCTTTACCTCCTATGCAGTAAGTTTTAAGTGGGGTACTCCCGGAGATAACCTGGTTGTTGGCTTTGGGTGTTCCTGAAAGGCCGTTAAAAATCTGGATGACTAATTGCTTTGCATTAGCTACTATTCTGAATACGTGCACAGGAAAACCTGAGCACAGAATCAGTCACTAGGGACTTTGTCAAGGTTAAACAGTGAATTAGTTGCAGTGATTAATTACATCTCACCTCTTAATTCCTGAGCAATTAGACAATCATATTGCCTTGCAAAACAATTCCCATGCCTTTCCTTTATTCCTCCACACTATTTTCCCACAGGCTTCCTTGAGAGCTCAAGGATGGACATGCTGTTTTCCAGGCTAAAGTCAAGACTTGCAATGAGTCAGCTGTGCATTTAATTTCTGCAGATTTTCTGAGACAGTGGTTGTTTAGCCTGGAGAGTCAAATAGCTCTGGGGCAAAGTAATCAGTCTCCATGCACGGTTTGCAACTAATAATATTGTAATACAGAAGAAGAAACCTGAAGCACTGGATGTCTCCTTCCAATACTATGACACTCAGGTAAGCAGGATATGTTTGAGAAATGTCAGCTTCTTAATCTGAAAGGTCTACACGATAAATATGATATAGTAGATTAGAACATGCAAAAGCATCTCCCGCCTTCCCCTTATGATGTAGTGTTTTCACACTTGCAGAGCAGCAAATTTGTATGCATGTGTAACGGAGAGGGCTTTTTTTCTCCCTATTGTAAAAAAACAGTAAAAGAAGTCAAAGGATAAAAACATTTTCAGATTTATGTGTTCAAATTGAGGCTCCTGGATTTTCTTTAGCTGGCTTAGCTCTTTGGAGATTCTCAGCATCAGTTTATTAATGTATGTTTTCATGAGCAAAAAAAGTTGGGAAATGCACAGCTGAAATGACAGTTGTTTGACCTAATTTGTGAAGTCCTAGGATGAGAGTTTGTCAGCCTTTCAAGTCCAGCTCTGTGAGAAGAGTGACCTTTAAGAGATGTGTTAGTTTTGTTTTGTTAGGTTTGATTTCTGAGAGAAGATTCAAAATCTGGTTTAATTTTGGGATGCTGAAATAGAAAGAACTAACAGTCTAAAAAAATTCTGTGATATGAATACCAGGAAGAGAAGAGTCAGGGGAAAGGAAATATTTAGGATGGTAGGCAGGATAAATATAAGCAAAGCAAAACTGAGATGGAATATTATAAGAAAAATCCTGGAATTAAAGTGTGTTCAGCAGAGTTGCAAGTATAATTGCATAATCCTAGCTCTTTAGGACATTCAATATTGGATTAGAAATACACCACAAATGTAGTCATACATTTATAGGTTCTATCTGTAGACTCTATCAGAAGAATCTGCCTACACTCTTTTCAAACACTTCTCACCGTATTACCAGAACGGGAGTTGGGAGACAACCTGCTGAGGCAGGGAAGTGGTCTACACGTCTTATGTACGTGTTTTGAACAGAAGCTCTGGAGCCAATCCTCTTGCTTTATCAGATCACTGTGAGTACACTCCTATATGAATAGGTGGGATTTCCTGGGAAAACATCCTTATAAAAACTTCATTTCACTCCCACTAACCAAACAATATTTCCAGGTAACCTTACAGCTATCCAAACTTAAACTGGATTTTCAGATCCCCAAACCTAGCTGAACTTGAATGAAAGAAGCATCACTTCTCCCTTTGCCACGTATGAAGCACTCACATGTCATTATATTACAAAGCTAAGCATCTCACTTGGTTTTCCTATGTAAACCTGATATATCTCCTAAACCTGATGTATCTTTTACAATGGTGAAAGTTTGACTTTTCTGCATTGTATCTAGTGGGGGCAATAGAATTAAAGTTCTCTCTAGTGTTAGTGTGCTGTCTAGTTATTTTTTTAATTATTATTATTTCAGTTGTCTTCAAATTGTGGCTTTAAACAGAGAGCAGAAAGAAAATTTGGGTCCTTTCCGGCTTTGGAGTGTTAGCAGATCTGCTAGACTTGAGTAATTTTATTTTTTTTTTAATTATTAAAACTGGCAGGCAGAATTCAGCCATTACCAGGATTTTGTATTATAACTCTATTTCCTTACACACATGTGTTGCTAGCAGCACATGGAGCTAATCCTAGGTGGCCCAGCTTCTGGAATCTCCAGGCTGAATTAGATGAAAAGGACTTAAGACAAACTGCCCAAATGTGAGGCTTTTTTTAGATGGTAAGTCATCCTGCAGTTTAAGGCTAGAAATGGATCCAGACAAACATCCCCATACTGGAGAAGAAACATAGATACAAGTTTTGAGACTAACATTTTTCTCCACTGGAAAGGAACCCCCTAATTTTCTGTTTATCCTGTTCCTCCTTTCCTTAACAAAGCAGTATTTTTCTGATCATGTGAATTTTATTTACTGACTACCAAGTAATTGCATGGTGAATAATTGGATGACTTTGCAGGACTGGAAATGGAACACTGACTGCTTAACCTGTGGGTGAGTATTTCAGCCCTGTGCAGCCCCAGCAGTGAGGGCAGATTGCTCTCAAATGGCCTCACATGGCCTTCTGCATGCCATGTGGTGGGATTCAGCCCAGTGGAGTCAAGCATGTGCATTGCAAGGAACCGTTTAGCTCTGTTGGCAGCCTTGGGAAAGGAGAAAGGACAAAATGGGTCTTAGGAAGAACGTCCCTCTTACTAACTACCTGTTGTCTGGATGGACTGTATGACTATCTGAAAAGATATAAGTACTTGTAGTAATCAAAATCTCAATTTGTTCATGCTGAGTACCTGCTGAGCTCTGTTATCTTTCACTGACACTAGGTGAAAATTAAATATTTGATTTAGCTGCAGGACTTTAAGTAACTGCCTAAATCACTGCTGGAAAAGTAAATATGATTTTGAAAGAAAAACTTATAGCACAGAAAATGCCAGAAGGAAACAGTACTCAGCACTGCTTTAGTTGAGAGAGGGAAACGAATCCTGCCATTTCTCAGGAGTAGATCTTTTCTTTCTGACCCAGCAGCAGTTGATTCATTACCCTGAGCTATTGTAGTCTGTACCAGGACCCACTAAAATCCCTGGGGTTTTTTTGATTCAGAAGTAATGATGAAAAAATGCAGCCCAGCTGTTAGAATATAGAAACTTACAACAAGAGCAAATCTTATGAAAAGAAGCCCAGCATGGGGAGAGCTTTTATTCATATGGATAAAGGTTTTTCTCTTTTTCCATTTTTTTTAATCTCATGGAACTTTTTACTGCTATGTTTTTTTTTAAATCTTCTTCCTCTTGTTGCTGGGAGATTTAAAACAAACAGCAAAACAATCAAGAGTATTTAATGAAGTCTGAATTGCCTTGCTATTAACTGAGAGAATTTCTAGGTTTCCCACTTCCCTAACTGGCCTAAAATCACAAAAATAACCTCATCTTGTTATAATCCTATTTCACAACTCGTTTTTCACTGCTTAATTCCACTCTAGACTGGATTTTTCTTTCTTCTTAGCTCTCATTTTTCCTCTACCACACATGTATCCACTCTTCCTCTGTCACAAACAAGCTCGCTCACACACCCCCACACATCCATGCTCACATACATCAGGAGTGGTTTGCAGCTCAATTTGAAGGATGTTTCTTAACAAAAAAAAACTCAAACCGACAAAATCTTTTGTTGTTTCTGATGTGGAGCACAACTAACAAAACAAAGGAAACCAGAATGGGCAGTAAAATTCTTGTGGTCCGTAAACTCAGTTGTGGGAAATGTGGTGTTAATTTTTCTTATTTTAAAACCCACTCATGCCTCTCACAGAACTTAAAAGAACATTTTGTTTACTTAAAAAAATAAAAAAAATAATCTGATGACTTCATTATATGGGATTTATTTGGGTTCTTGCTTTTTTCTTAACTAGGAAAGTTTGTAGGAAAACAGGATATTTGTCTCTGAAGAGGTTGTCTGCTACTTATTTCCCACATAAACTTCCTGCTGTTGCTACTTCAGAAACTACTGTCTAATCCTGTGTCCCAGACCTTTAACTCTGTACCTGCTCCCTAAATGCAGGAGTTCCAGAATGAGTTTTGCCCTCCTGTATCACCCCTGCCCTTAATTTCTTCAGCATCTACTGGCTGGGTCACCTGTCAAGTTTGTCCTCACTCATCCTTCTGAACAAAATGAGTAAGCATTTTGTTCACCTCTGTCTCAAATTTCCCTGTTTCCTCTCATGACATTCTTTATAGTACCTAAACTTGAACCGTCATCATCTTCTGTTGTAGCCCGTGGGAAGGAGGCCCTTGCTTTTGTGGATCCTTCAGCACTGTCTCACTGCTCACAGAAAACACCCACAGCCTTGCAAATTTCCCTGGAAATTTGATTTCCTGTTTTCTTTGACTTCCCATCCACTCCTTTCATCCTCACATTAGTACACTTGTTATGACCTTCCTTCTTTTGTTTAACTAGTCTCTATGGAGCATGGTAATACCATGCCAAAACCTTTTTTTTTTAAATGTGATAAAATGCTATTTTCCTCAGTCAGGGCAGATTACACAGGCAGATGTGTATTAAAAGGTCAATGTACAAAATCCTTATAAAAGTATTGATCAGTCTGGAAGCTGGTGATATTTTTGTAATGCCCTGGTGACACAATAATTAAACTGATTAAGCCATAAATGATGAGGACATCCACTTCTGTCAGTTCAGCTCCTGGAATAGCCCTCCAGCCCCCAGTCTCGCAGTGTTCTGGATAAATGTGCTTTGAGTTCGTCGTAAAACTTCAGGTCACTGAACTGCCGAGTACTCAAACAAAGCAAAATGTCCTGATCACATGCAAAGCCAACCCTCCTGCCTGTGCCACTACAGGTGAAATCAAGGCAGAGAAACGTGAGCAATTGGCAGACCTACAGCAGATGCCATCTCAGTTTGTCTGTGATGAAGGTGAACTATTTCTTCTCACTAGTGACACGCTTTCCATTCCTGCCTGGCAATTTGACTGCTTCTCTTCACTATTTATTATTATCCAAATAGTCTCAGGTCTGGTATAATTTGATTTGGAAAAAGTTTTTATCTAATTCTTTGTAGAACATAATCACAGTGGAACAACTTCAAAAAGAAAGCCAGATTATGTCCAGCACTAACTACTGGGGCTACTCTAATGGCTCCAACAAATGAAGCTAAATCTTGAGACCATTTGAAGAGTGTGATGAGTGTGGGTGATGGTAGTGGTGGTGGTAACAGCTTGCTTATTACGCATGTCACACCAGGAGCACTGCACACCAGCTTTCTTCCATCTGAGTGGTGTGCCAGGACTTGAGGCCAAAACTTAGTCCTAACTGTTTGAGGCCGTGATTACCTGGGAGATGCTCGTTTTTTGCACATACCCAGAGCTCGTGACGGAGGGAGCTGAAGTGGGAATGCGTCAAGATGACGTCTGTGGCAGCACACTCTGTATTACAGCCTGTGTTGGCTCACTTGCTAGGCAACCTCTGAATGCTGGCTTTCTCAAGTGTTTGGAAGGAGGTGAACTGATCTCCTTTTGAGCATGGGTGGAACAGAGCAGCTCTGATCCTGAATCATTATTCTGCCACTGATTAATTAACAATGGGAACAGTTTACTCATTAACTGAACTTGTTCTCTGCTTTAATTTGGGAAAAGCAATTAAGTACTAAGGTTGATGAACCAGAGCGTAAATACACAAACATCTAGTCCCAAATCCCTATGCCTTTTTTTACTTAAGGAAGGCATTAACACACCTGTAATGTAAACTTTCTGCACGTCTGCTGCTAGAACTTGTAGGGGTGAGGATACGGAGAGTGAACAGTGTGGTTGCAGTGTTGTCATTCACACATGTCAGAAGTTGGGCATGGGCTAAGGTCAGTGTGCAGATGCAGCTGATGCACTAGGCCCTGCATGGATTTAACAGTTGCTAAGCATGTGTGCAACTAGTAAGGGTGCACAACAACCTGGCATAGAAGGAATTTCATTCTCATCTTTTATCTTTTTTAGAAGCTCTCTGTAAGTGCAGCTACTTGTACTTGCAGCAGTAGCAGAGATGATTTTTTGCTATATATGTAAGAATCACTAGATTTGTCACTGACATGCATCTGCTTTCTGGATGGAAGGCAACATGCCTTTCTTACAGTTTCCTGTGCACTTTATGGCATTGTGGTCCCTTGCCCCTCTCCAATTCCTAACACTCAGAATGGATGAGAAAAACACTACCAGATGAATGAGCAACTGGTGTTATCCTGCTGAGATGGTATACCACTTCCAAGTTGCATGTGACTGAAATTTGTTATGATTTCCACTCTTCTGTGGATCCACTGGCCAGCTATAGGCAAAAAGTGATTCCGGGTTTGAGATATGTTGGCAGCTGGAGGGATAAGCTGTTGAATGGTCATTAACTGATGCAGACAGACAGAAGCTCTAAAGCAAAAGGAAAAGACTCAGGGGGAGCACGATGTGTGCTTTTCTTTGAATTTATTTTTAGTTGCTGTTTCTTATCATGGCCCACTGATTCTGGAGTTAATTCTGTAGCAGGGATTTTGTAGTTTCTTTGAAAACTCAGGTCTTATTTTTTTCCAGGAGTTAGTTCAAACATTTAGTCTTGGTCTCGAACTGTCATGTGACAGATTAGGCACCTGCATTATAATTATGACCAGACATTTTCTATTCCCAAGGACTTTTCTAGGCTCTTTGTCATTGATGCCAGGAAGGGTTTAGTAACAGCCAAGGGAATTAATGACTTAGCTACCTTTTTCTTCAGTCCTTAGTGAGATGAGCTTGTGAAACTGCAGACTTCTTTCACTGTTACATATTAATGGTCAAGAGTGTGGTAGCACCTAGAAGAGGAGAGTACAAGCTAGACCTTCATCTGTCAAATGCCCTCCTTCCTTGCTGGACAAATTACATGTGACCAAAGAAAAGAAGGCAGAAAGAGACAGTGGTACAGGGGAAGATAGCAGCAAAGACAGGGCACATACTGACTAACCAGGTCTTCCTGAGCCTGAGTGAGCCTGCTTTTTCCCTTCAGCCCTTTTAGAGAGGATCTTGCTGTCAATTGAATTAGAAATGGAGGCCAAAACCTGAGCATGTAGTGGGATAAATCAGCAGCTTGAAACCTCAAGACACTTCTTTTCTGTCCTGTGGAGAGGAATTTTCACAGGACTGATGACAGAAGAAAGGATATGGATTGGCGTCAGAGAGCATGAGAAGAAGGCAGATAATGAAGGATCTGAATCTCAGTAACACTTCTGCCCCTGACACAGCTCAGAATGAAATGGAACATTTAATTACAGAGGGTTTCAATCACATGAATTGCTGGCACAATGTTTAGTCGAAAGCCTGTATGGAGTAGGTCCTTCAGGTTGATGAGCATGCTTTCAAAACAAGATATTAAGGATAGATGAAGTATGAATCAAAACTGTCTTTGGTGAAGATTATGATCACCTTGCTACAAGGCAGATGAAGTTTGTAAATGGGCAAGGGGTGCATTGACTCTGCTCTCTCTAGGACCCCCACTACAAATTACTTTGACTTGTGACAGCCACAAGCTGAAGGAACAAAATAAACTCAAACCTAGCCCTGCATGCAGCCTGTGAACACCTCTCTTCTACTCAACAAAATGCTTTCAGATGTCTCTCCTGTCATATGAGGCTGTTGATTATTGAAGAACATTTGAAAAAACAAAAAAGAAAAAAAAGAAAAAAAAAAGAGAAAAGCTGTTGACATACCCTTTGCATAGGTAAGATGTTCCTCTTCACTTGAATTTTATGACACCTCTTCCCATACCAGCTGGTGTTCGTGCAGCAGACAGCAGCAGTTCTGTTGCTCCCTCCTACCGTGGAAACCCACTGTGTGGAATAAGCAGAGAGAATGAGCAAAGAGAAACTTGACGTGTAACTGGATAGCTGGACTTGAGGAAAATAAAGAAGAAATGTTTGTCATGCAGCCTGCACATTAATGACCAGCCAGAGTTTAGAAAATATCAAGCTCAATAGTCTGATCAAGTTTGACAAACTCCTCTTTAAGAAAGGAATTTGAGGCCTTACTTTGCTAGGATCAGTTCCAGACCAGGATTTAGGCATCATGACATTCAGCAGAGGAATTCCTTCCCACCTCCCCCTCCCCCCCAAGTTCAAAAGCTTGATTACAGGACATAAATGCACAGGACTGACTTCCGACCATTACATAATGAATTTGAGTATCTGAGAATAGCAGTCACACCAAATGGAAGGGATGAGAGAAAGTCTGATCCAGCCAACTGGCAGTGCTGATGAGACTGCTCTCTATATTGTCTGGATTTAGAGAATGATCTCAGAGGTAGTGATTTGAAATGGCGATTCAGCTTCTGAAAATGCTTCTGGCAGATAAATGCCTAGCCTGTACGCTTTGGGTAAAAGCTGATATTTTTTCATAAAACTTGTTTGAAGGAGGAGCCTTCAATAACCTTTGTTTCATAGCTAGATTACTCATTCAGGAAGTGTTAAAGATGAGTATAGGCCTTTTGCCTGCAATAATGCCATAAATAACTCTCATACGGGAAAACTCTCCCTATTTCTTGAGGCTGGGTCAGTGTGCACAATGTGCACAGATTCACTGGAAAGCAAGCAGAAATACAGTGTGATTGAATAGTATAGTGCCCCCATGTTGAAACACTACATTGGTCATAGTTTCCAATTATTTACTTGTTCCAGTCATTTCGAAGGCAAAAACTATACATTCATACAACTTAATGAAAAAATATGGATGGGAAGCTATCAGATGCTGGCTTATCGATAGCTGACATGTTCAAGATTTTTTTCTCAATGCCAGGGATGTACTTTGAGTGTCAGAGTAAAAGATAAGAGTGCTGGTTTGTCAATTTATGTAGCAGTAATGGGATCCCACTGATGTCTCTAGCAACCTAAAATAAGACAGATTAAGGAACAGATAACATAAGACACAAAATGGCATAATTATGTCTGTTCTTCTGAGCAGATGATATGACAAAGGAGAATTCAACAGGAGAGCAATAGACTGGCGTGCAGCTGGGTTGCCATAGTCAACTAGACTGAAAGCCATCGCACTCTCAAGAGGTGTAATTTTGTTCTAAGTGTGTTGTGGACCTTTTCCTATGCTCATAATAAGGGGCGAAGGAATATTAGATTTCTTTTCCATGCCCTCTCCACTTTTCACTTTCACCTTAGGGATGATACTGACACTTGATCATTATGATTTCCCATGACTCATGCTCAGCAACACAAAGCTAAATTGATTACCAATCCATTCTCCAGGAAATACTGGTGGGTATCCTCAGGAATTTAAGTTAGGTTCAGGTAAACATCTCTCACACTGGTTCTTCTGATGACCAGAGCAATTTGGTCCTTCCTGCTTTCTGTTTCTAACAACAGAAGTCCTGTTCTCAGTCAAATAAAAAAGAGTATACACTTGGTAGCTAAAAAAACCCCAAAGCAACAAAAAAGCCAACAAACCTCTCCATCAGAAAATATAATGATATACCAGAAGAACTATTTATGCATTAAAATACCATCTCAATTTTCCAGCAGGCATCCGAAGCTCATTAAAAGAGGCTTTATTTTAGTGTGGTTGTGGTTTTCATTTTCTCTCTTCTTAAAACAGCTTCTGTCACAGACAAATCACTTTCTCTGGCATTTTCAAGCACATATTTCCTAGCAGTCATGCTAATACCATCACAGGAGGGAAGGATTTAACTATTGCTATTTCACCTCTGTCTCAGCAGTGAGCAATTTTGTCTTGCAGTTGCCATTGATCACAGTTTTTGCTATAGGGAAATGTAGCCACACTAGAGGCCTTCCCTTAAATAATAAAGCCAATGAACTTACCCAATGACTAATTTCTGCATTATGCAAACCTAGTCTTTTGCACGGTTGAATTGGTGGAATACGAGTAGATCTCCAAGTCAAGTAAACATGATGTACCCAGGATGTAGCACACAAACTGGAGATTTTGTTGCAAGATATGTTAAGGGTCAGATAAGAATAAGTGGCAGAATTACTCAGTAATGGTGTATTTGGACCAAGGTGCTTGATTTTAACCAAAATCCATCTCCAGTATCTGAGTGCCAATCTGTGGTGGTCTTATCCAAAATGTTTGCTATGTAACAGACTCATCCAAAATGTTTTCAAGTCAAAGCAAAACTTCTCATTGCTTTTAACAGGTTTTGTGTAAGGCTTTGATTTGAATACACATGGGAAGCTTCAATTATAACCTTCACCTCCCTGCTTTGAAAATGTGGTCTTGTCCACCCAGCATGAGAAAGGCTTCCTTAGTGCCAACAGCTGCATTTATTTATTGTTGTATTCCTTACAGGCACTGTCACTCAGCGAAGTCTGATTTAGCAAGGTACTTAAAACACATTCTTAATTTTAAGTTAGCTGATGGGCCTATATAATTCAGGAAGCACTGCTTGGGTGTTTAAAATCACAAGGTTCTTAAAATGCAGAATCAGAACAGTCATATGCACATCTAGCAATCCTCCTTGCTACTAACTACTAACTAACACTGTAGTGTTGGGGAATGAAGATGTGACCCTTTTGTCCCTGAGGTATTTTATTGAAGGATCTGAAAAATAGCACTCATTTGGCAGAGGAATGGAAGAAAGAGATGGCCCTGAAGCAGGGAAGAGCTGACAGGAATGGTGTGGAGCTAGTCACTGGCAGAAATAAGCTCATTGATGGAGGAAAGGTAATAAAAGAGCATCAGAAACACAGGACTAAATACTGGAACATAAACCTCTGCCTGAGTTATTGCTATAGATGGACAAAGTTAATGGGAGACTGGAGCTGAATTCCCTCCTGCTGCTATAACATGTCTGACCAGTTGACTGTGGTGGCATCACACTTAGTGCTTTCTTCATGGGTGTCCTGAGCTGAAAAGATGTAAGAGCATTTTCAATAGAGTCTACCTGGTTACTTGACCTTGGTGTGCTTTCTAGGCACACTAGCATGAGGTTTTATAGGACACCAAAGCTGCCCTGCTATTTCATCAATTTTCACAAGAGGTGAGCCTGGTACTTTGTTAACTTTATTATTCGCTGGTTTAGCAAGTTGAGCCAGCTCACAAATTAAACAAGAATTGGGATGGGTGCACAGGAAAGGGCACTGTGGACAGCTGTGGCAGGGGAGTGGACTGTCCCTCAATCAGAAATTAGACAAGTGCAGCCACTTCTTGAAAGGTCAACGTTTTTCATACCTTTTCATATCATGTAGTACTACCTGTATTTTCAAAGCTTCATGATCTACTGTGGTTGAACGTCATCCTTCCCTATGCAGGGTAGTGCAGCAAAAGGACTGAGACACTGAGGATTATTGTGCATATGACGGAAGGNGACACAAATTTTATTGCAAGCCATATTTATTTTCAAGCCATTACTGCAAAATAGCCTTGCAGTAAGGGTTATCTTCAAGAAGAGGNTTACAGCACTTGCAATGAATCCTGAGTAGATGTTGAGTAACAAGAAACTTCTCATTTACTCTATCTTCTTACAGATCCCATGTCAAATCACTTTGCCTATATTTTAATAGACTCCATTTTCCTCCCTTTAGAGGAAAAGAATAGCCTTCTGCCTTCTAAAACTATTGCAAGGCCAAAGTATTTATTTTCCAGAAAAAGTAGTTGGTTTCAGCTTCAGAACTATCGAACATTCTCATGGTTCTTTTTTATACATTTATTTTTTAAAAAAATG
>WEIV01011853.1:15862-29208 GCA_013390005.1 Calyptomena viridis | reverse complement strand
TTTTTTTTTTTTTTTTTTTTTTTTTTTATGCAATAGTATCTATAATTTGAGGCCCCATGTTGCTATATGAAAAAGGTAAAATGCATAAAGGATGTTTGTTCCCTCCAAGACCTTATTTGGATATATGAGACACAAATTTTTTATTTATTTTCCTCTTAAGAAAAAAAATCTGAAAGGCAACAGATGTTTCCAGAATGGCTTTCATTATCCTGGATCCAATACAAGCATTTGGCAAGATCCCATGATATTGTTGACCACCAGTTAGCTCTATTGAAAATCCACCTCACTCACTGAGTACAGGACAAGAAACAGGTTAGGTGTTGACTTGTATATGGGCCCTTTCCTCTTTTCCAAGATAATTAGTATTTATTTTTTCAGACTGATGCAAAAACTGTCACTTTGTCTCCCTCCCATGTGAACTATTAGAAAGAGAAGAGACTAACTGACTAACTGGAAGTGTATACTAATATCTACCATAAGAAAATTTGAAAGCTAGATTACTTTTAATTCAGAATTTTAAAGGAATCTGAATGTTACTCTAATCTGTGGTTATAATTTATTTTTAATTAATGCCTTAATCTGGTCTAAATTGTATTTTTCATTTAAATAATAGGAGAAATTTGTTGTATCTGTTAAAGCCCTTTGTTCTAGCTATTACTTCAACTTTTGAACTTTTTCAACAAACACCTTAAGCTACTTTCCCTATTCCATAAAACCAAAATACAGCACCTGCAGAGATAAATCCAAATTTCTTTTTATCCAGAACAGATCTTAACAGGGTTTTTTTTCTTACTCAAAATACAATCCAGAAATAGATTTCCTCCAATTAGATTAGTCTGAAATTCTTATGGTATTTTCTTTTCCATTTTAGCTCCTCAAAACCAATATACTGATTTGCCAATGTATTTTATTCATGCAGTATTATTTTTAGGGAATTAATGTAAAAATTCAGATAAATAAATTCTTTAGCTTTATTCTTTTAGAAAGGCCCAGCAATGTTACCTTGTCCTTGATATAAACAAGACACTGGATGATGAATTAGCTGAATAAGAAAACACTTCTCTTGCAGCATCCAAAAAAATGTCCTAAATAAACTAGCCTTTTCTTCTTCTTTCTTTTTCTATTTTTTTTAATTGGTCATTACACTGCTGACATACTATTGGTCTAGTTAGGGTATTACAATATGCTTATCCAGGAAGATCAGAACTGACTATGCCTTGTTCATGTTCTGCTTAATTCATGTTTTCCAAAGAATGTCAGGAGTTTTTTGTTGTTTATTTTTTCAGTTTTTTTATTGTCATGTTTCTTTTTTCATTAAGAAAATTTCACAACTGAACACACAACAGAGTGTGCTAGAAATGAGCTCAGAACTGAACTTTCCTACAGCTATGAAAGTCATGTTCTTTCTCTAAAGAAGACTGCAGGTCCCCTTTACTTTTCTGCTAGAAGTAGTAATTTAGTTATGCATTTATATACCACATCTGATACTGAATTCCTATGTATTCCACAGTAATGTTGTATTTTAATAATTGTGGAACCATAATTATGGTATTAGTAGTGCATAATGTACAATATACCAGTGTTCCTTGAAAGTTCAGCTGAAACATGAGCCTCCGAATGTTAACTAAGAGCAAGCTAGTGTCTATTGTATAGGTTGCATAAATTGTGGTATGGTACTATGAGTCTTCCAGGAGTAGCAAGCCTACATATATGAGTCATACAAAGGAAATATTGGTAATATAATGCTCACTGGAAATCTGCAGAGTTGGACTCATTCACTGTACTGAATTCCAGGTGATTTGAAAGAACACATTCAATCTACTTCGAAAGAAAATATGAGACAATTTGCTAAATAAGTTAGTGTAATGGTTTGACTCCAGCTAAATGCCAAGAACCCACACACATCCAAAATTTCTCAGAGAAGAAAAAAAAACCTCAACTTTTGTGATAAGGATTACAAGCAACTGTTTATTAACTATTTCACAAGCAAAACAGGCTCTAACTTAGAATATTAAGAATTCACTACTACTAAAATCAGAGCTTAAGAGTTTAAGAGTGAGAAGTTTGATAGATGTTACAGACACCTTTCTCCCCCCACCTCTCCTTCTTTCAAAGATCTCCCTCCTTCCCCCAGCAGCCTGGGAAGACAAGAGTGGGGGGGTTACAGTAGAGGCTGTTCCCACCGCTGATTTCAAAGAGAAGTGCAACCCCATGCTTTTCCAGTGGGGGTTTTCTTTACCGTAGGTGCCAGCTGCTAGGTTCTTACAGGCCACTGGACCTCCCAAGAAATGCTGCTGCTCTGCTGCTCCAGTGTGGATCTCTTCTTCCCACAGCCTACAGGACTCTCTAAGGCCCCCGCTCCAGAAATGGACATCAAACATCCCACAGAATCACAGCCTCTCTTTTCCAGCACTTATCTGCACCAGTGTGGAATCTTCCTGTCTACCACGGGTTTGCAGGTGAATCTTTGCTCCCTATGGTTCCCCATGGGTTGCTGGGGCCCTATTTCAGTGTTTAAGACATCTTCTCTTTCTCCTTCTCTCCGACCTCAGTGTTAATCAAACTTCTCACTCTCCTCTTCCTTAAGTGGCCATGATGTTCTGCCTTGCTTTTTTTTTTTTTCTTCTCCTTCTTTAATATGTTATCACAGAGGTGTTACCAGCTGACCTTGGCTAGCTTGGAGCTAAGAAATTTCCAGCAGCTTCTTAAAGAAGCCTCTCTCATAGCCCCCCCAGCTAATAAAAACTCTGGCTACTTAAAACAACAACAGTTAGCAAGGAAGGTGCTATAGGCGATGCCAACTTTTTTGACTACTGTACACAGTTAAAGGGGAAAAAAAACAAACCAAAAGAAAGAAAAAACAAAAAACCCCACAAACAACAAACTTCTGGCCTGCGAGACATCTTCTTTCAGTTTAACAAGGTGTGGCAAGATCCAGAGTAGTGAGTGGTAAGGCACTATTGCTCTTAATGTAACTTAACTTCCTTAATTTCTTCATTTGGCAATGTTTACACTTACCAATGTTTAGTGCAGAGTCACTGCATAAATTGAAGGTAATCTCATGTCCAGATTTTTATTAAGTGAAAAAGCTGTTTATTCCAGTACCTAGGATACACATAATTGTGTATCTGCTGTGGAACTGGAACTGAGAGGTGTGAATGTTTTTTTGTGAAACATTTTCCCTTTCATAAGAGACTAGATGTCTCCTTTGTGACACTGCTGTGTTCATTCAGACTGGATTTTAGTGACAGAAAAATTTGGTTGAATTCTTGTCAGGAGGGCTGGCATCAAACCCTGTCTTTGCCAGCCAGAAAGCAGAAAAAGGGCTTGTGTAGTCAGCTGCTGCAGGACTAGCATTTGTGCAGTCATNGGCAGAAGCCAGAGGCCTTCTACTCAACCCTATCCAGGACCGAGTAACTTTAGATTGATAGGGAAAGGACCAGAAGAAGGGGGGAGCTGGGATACAAATATGGAATAAGGGAGGAGGGGTCCGAGGAGGGGATACAACTGAGGGCAGGGATAACATTGTCAGGAGTAACCAAATGGGAAAGGGGGGGAGAGACTAGAACAGTCTATTTACAGAGAGTATATATGAAAGTTAACAAAACTATATATCAAACCCTTATAAAAGTATAACACCATAAAAGCACCGTCACAATGGAGAGGACATAGAAGTCATCATTTGGTTTTGCAAAAGCAAACTCTTCACATCAGGAGTAGTGTACTGGTACTGAGCTGCTGCCTCCTGCTTCAGGAATTTGTTGTAGAAATTCATCATACAAAATGGAAAAAAGCTGGTAAGATTGTCTTCTCTCAAAGAAGATCATTTCTGGAATTGTGGTTGCGTGGTTTAATTTCAGCTCTCTACTGTGAACGGGAAAGAATGCAGTATTTCCTCATCATATCAAACTAGGATCAATGATTGTAGTACTCAAACATATAGTCAGTCCACGGCTGATTAGCTGTTTAGCTATTGTCATGTTTATCTTTCAGGGAATAATAATGAGAATCTATTTTCCTTTGGACTACTTCTGAGAAATTACATTTTTACTTTCATCCTTAATGTTTAAATATTCTGTATGTGGATCGAGACACTGCCCTGCCATTTCAATTTGTGCCATAGATAATGAGTTCACAGCCTTTTGTAGCCAAGCTTGTCTTCGCTTTTCCATTCTCTGGAGAGTTCAGTGTTCTGTTTACCTATGTGAAAGCTCCATCTAACCGTGACTTAGGATGTCAGTGTCAGAATCTGAGGCTGCAGCTGGCAGTCTTCAGTAAAAGTGAGTAAAACTGCTATTCCAGTTAGCTGTCAAGTTTATAAATGATGTAAGGACCTTCTGAGAGTTTGAATTTGAGTCACAAAACCTCCAAGAAAAACATGGGTAAAATGGCAGGCAAACATACAAGAGGTATGTTTACATACAAGAGGCGAAAAGACAGTCTTGAGAGTACTAGGAAGTGTCTTCGCAAGATTTTGTAGGAATGAGCAGAAAAAACCCATCTGCTGAGGTACAAACAGAAGTTACTTTAGGGGGTGGTGTTTCCTTAATTTTTTTTATACCTGTACCTGTTCATTACCTGTACCTGTTCATTAACCTGTCATTCTTAGTAAAATATATTCATTCTTTACTTCTACTGAAAGCTTAAAGCTCAGCATGATGTGGATGTGACTGGCTAACCACAGGTGATCCACTCCTGAGAATGGTAGTTCACAACTTCAGCAGCAGCAACTGCACTTGCAACACTCTGTATAAGATGACAAATACTCAACATGCAGCAGGTGCTTCTCAGACGTAATGCCAACTTTGGCATGGGACCTGGAAACACTAGCTGTGCATTTGGAAAAGTTATTTTGCAGTTTTAAGTCTAAATAAGAACTTCCTGGAATGCAACAGGACAGACTGCCTGCTGTTCCAAAATCTCCTCCAATGGGTACCATAAATACAAAAATTTCTGTTACCTCCTTAGACCATCCCAACAACAACACTCTTGATGCAATGTAAATAAGCCATTTCTAATGAGTTATGTGGCTATACATTAAAATATATTTCCATCTATGGTATGCTGGATTTAGGTTCACCATCTGGTTGCTTTAGATAATGTGGCATGTAGGATATGTAAGGCTTTCCTTGAATGTTGAACTCACTGCCCATGCCATTCATAAAAATTACAAGTAGTTTTCAATACAAAGGTTTTTACATCACACAAATAGTCATGATATTGTAAGTAGTCTTCCCATTACAAAAGAGTACTGCTTCTATATTCAGTGGCAGTACAGTATTTTTTACTTTGCTTTTGAGTATATCATGCTCCCTCTACCCTTCACCGTCCAAACACTGACACAAGTGTCAGCATAATTTTTCCATGTTGTGAGCATATCAAAGTATTACAATAATACAAATATCAGGTCTGGATTTGAGTGGTTATGCAACAACACTTTTACATAGGAACCTTGTAGGCACAATTTAAATATTACTCAGTGATTTATCTGTTCCTGAAAGAAAATCATGTCTCTATGTCTGTGAAGCAAAAGGCAAGTTGAGTTAATCACTTGTTTAGCTGTAACACCTAAACAACAGATCTTAGTGCCTATTGCAGGTATAAGATAGATTCATCTCTCTGACATATTTCTTTGAAGATTCAGAGATACATATTTGAAAACCTCTTTGTCTGGTCTTTCATAGTCCAATTTCTGTGAGACTTTTACAAGGTTAGTAACTTTTCTGTTGCTTGCTGACCATATGGACATGCTCTTTGCATTGTAATTTTCTGTGCATAGGATCAAAAATCAGAACAACTTAGCAGAGAGTAGCTGAAATGTAAACATATGCAGAACAAAATCTCTTCTTAAAAAATACTTACAAAATCACTGGCCTAACTCCTGGTAACATTAAGGTACTACGGCCAGTGAAATTCTTTTGTTACAGGCATACAAGCAGATATAATCTAGTAGACTGACCTAACAATCCAAACCTATAAAAAATTCTCCCTCTGCATTCAAACACCTGGTTTACCAGGTGTGATCCAGCACTTGCTAGAGTGAAACATAATCAAATTCAAAAAGCTTTTCAAACTCTCTGACCTTGGGATAGCAGTGGAAGTGCTGTTCTTTTTAGCCTGCTCTTTACAGCACAATGATTTGTGATTGTTGCAGAGATGCTGAAGGAAAATATTTCCTTCTGGACAATGACTGTAGTGTGAGCTACGTTATATTGCTGAAAACTCTTCAGCATTGGAAGTTCAGAGACACTTCTGAAAAATATTCATTCTTGCCGTCTGAAAGCCATTTTGCATAAGTGACTACAAATTGTAAGTGTGGTGCCCTGGTTCCACACAAATAACTAGTTTGGAAAGACAGTTCAAGGAAGCTTTTATCAGTGTATGTCAGTTGAATAGATGAATATACAGTCGTCAAGGTACTGGATACCTTTCTTCTGAAAGGTTAAAGGGATTAAAGTTCACTACACTTTAGTGTAAAGCATTGCCTGAGAATACTGAGATTATTCTACAAGCCCTTATTGCCATACACTGAGGTGTAAAAAGCCTGAGGATTGATTCATTCTATTCACACATCTGGCTTAACCACCTGGGATAAACAAGGTATGATTTTGACCTACTGCTCCGTAAATCACTTGTTTTGTCAGCTCAGTTGACAGTTTCCATATACCCCCAGGATGGAGAGGGTCAAGCAGGAAGCTGGAGTGACTCATTCCCTGACATATTCACTCTTTGCAAAATCAAAGCATCATCTGGCAGCAAGCAGACAAGGTGAGCACATGCTGTATCATGTGGCAGAAAGAAGGGTTAGTGGTGAAGGACATTTCTCCTAGCTTCCCACAAATCATTTTGTAGTCATCAACCCTGCATTGAAAAAAATGGACTAACATATTTTATTTCTGCAAAGGAGCTTTTCAAGTTAAGGTCTGATGGCCAGAAGTTTGTGAAATGTCAACCATCACCTGGTCAAAGAGCATCTGGATCTGCTGACATCAGGGTTTCATTTGCCTTCTCTTTTTTTTTTTTTTAAGCTATTATTTCCTTAACTTTTGTGTCAATATGTGTTTTGACCAGTAAATATCTTCTTGTAACATTCATGATTCTCATCAACAGAGGTGACTCACGCTGAGTGCAAGGGATGCCTATATGACAGGATCCTCTTCCTCATGAAGTTTCCCAACAGTGTTGTTCAGAACTGTACTGCAAACTCACAGCATCCTGGAGGGATGTCTTTTCATCAGGGGGCTTAACAAATTGCTTTGTGGTGGAATAGCATCACTTTTGGATAGCAAATCTGGGCTGACTCACAAATTCGCCACAGGAATGTGCTTCTGGAGGTATACTACTGCCTAAAGAAGGGGAAAGGTGAATGTCATAAAAAATACAGTACATTGATGGAAGCATCTCACACTTCTCGTAAGAAATCTTTAAGACATATATGGTAGAAGTGAGGGGATAGAGGACATAAACTTTCTACGGGAAAACAAACTCTTAAGCTAAAAAAGTATGTCTCAGCAATAGAACCAGTAAGATAGCAATGATATGGATCTGGCCAGATCACAAAAATTTGTTAATCCTGTCCCTGAAGCCAATGAGGTATGCCTTTAATTTCAGCAAAGCAAGGTCGTACACGAATCATGATGCATAGATGTAAAGAGATGGATCAATAGGTAGATAAAAAGATGATAGAGTTATATACTTGGATTTTATTTAATGCAGTAAACTTGCCAAATAAAACCAATTAACTAAATACTGACAAAGTATCAGTTAATATTATGGACTGGGTCTCTGTCTAGAGAAAATTGTTATGCTTCTACTGGCAATTGTCAGTTTGGTGTTGTTACTACCTACAAACTCCACTTTAGAAAAGAGCACTGGATCCTCTCGCCTTGTGCATAGCATATACTATCACATTCCTTCTCACTCTGAACTCTTGTTCTGATTGAGCTAAAGTAGATCTTACTTTGTAATGATTTAAAGCACAGAGAATCCAAGACATCCTCTGACTTATTTGTCTCTAGTATTGAAATAATTACAATTTAGAAAATAAAACTTCCTTTCATTCTGAATCTGCCCTCAGTATCCAAGCACTGCCTGTGTTCAGATCTTACTATGTGGCTTGTGTACCTTTTCCTTACTAGCTTAAGAATTTTTTTGTGCTTATGTTGCACGGTGCCCCCTCAGATGGCTGTACCCCGAAAGGCCCTGGCCAGCTCACAGCCACCCGAAGGGGCTTTGGGCAAATTCGGGCACCAGGCGGCCAACTGACCCTTCATGGAAGGGCTTGGAACCCCCGGCGACTCAGGGGCTTCCAACCAGGCAGTACGCCCTGCCTCACACCCCACAAGGAGCTTCTTCAGTGGGGGCAGTTCGCCAGACCCCAGCTGGTGTCCCGGGAGGTGGACCAGCGGACTAGCTGCCTGACGAAGAGGACAAAAGATGACCCTCGTGGGTGGTGTAACAAGGAACCTTTATTAGAGGTCTATGCCTCTAGAAGAACCAACCCACAAGAGCCAAGATAGTTCTCAAACATGGGTTTAAGTAGGGGGCATAAACAGGGGGTGGAAATGGGGAAAGGACCAACCAGGGAAGGGAAGGAATGGGGTTTAGGGATGATTGGCACGAGAGGAAGCCTAACGCCTTGTACTCAAACCAACCAGGGNACTTCTATAACAAACTAAACCATAATCCAAATTATTTTTCTGCTGTTCTTGCTTCCATCAGTTTTGGAAGCCCTTCCCAGGGACACAGATCAAAAACTGTATCCTCCTGGATTCTCTGCAAGGGTCCCAGACCCTCCAGGGCAATCCGAGGTGTAGTCTCAATATCCTGGACTCCAACAGGAGGGGTCAGGGTACATATTTGGGATGGGGGCAGAGGGACCCGAAGGCGGGGAGATTGTGGGGGAGGAAGACACTGGTGGAGGGAACTAAGTGGGATCAAGGGAAGGGGAAGACCGGGGCAGTCCATTTACAAGCAGGGCTAATAGGGGATAACTGGGGATAACAGAACTGTACATTAAATGAAATACAAATGGATATATAAACTTATAATATACACCACCACATCCTTAGTCTGCTCTCAGCATCTTTTCTACATCTCAGTTCTCTTTCAATTGGCTGACAGTTGTTTAGGGCCAGACACGTGTCAGGTTTCCCTTTGCAGAACCGTTCTCAACCTAGATCTGTTTATTGATCTAACTTTTAGCCCCATATACCATTGAGTCAAGGAATTGAAAATGTGATGTGTGAGAAAGAACAAGGACTTCATATAGAAGAATGAGAAAGGATCCATATGTTGTCAAGAAGAAGCTAGGTGGTCCCACATCCTTGACTGATAAAAACAGTTACCAGTATTCTTTCTTTAGAGGAAATACTTAACATTAATGTATCTCTTACCTTTTTCTTTGCTAAGTTAAAGAAACTCACTTTCAGTCCTTCCTGAGTGGCAGATTTTCTGTATCTCAGACATTATTTTAGATTCTTTTCCCAGAGTCCCTTGTGAAAATACAACTGGAAACAGACACTGCCTTGCAACAGTAGCAGAAAGAAGTTACCCTAATTGTCTTAGACTTTGGTGTATTTCTTATAGACCTGCCATACATAGACTTGCTTTAGCCCATTTTACAAGGCACTAAGATCATCTCAGAAAATTGTCTGCAGGTCCAGTTTTCATTATGCCAGCACTGATTTGCTTTTCCATTTTGTTTAGGAAATAGTTTCTTCTACTTACATCCACTTCCAGTCTTCCTGAAGCCTCTGTTGTTTGCCAGACCTGAAGTGGATAGTTCAGTGTTTTATTTCTGTGCTTTTTCCTCATTTTTTCTCTGAACCATGGATAAGCTCATGAACTTTGGAACTACAATATCTAGCAGCAGCCAAGCATGTCATAACAGTCAGGTCAGAAGCATTCATAGCTTTCTGCCCAGGCTTGCAGGAAAGAGGGAGACTGGGACCTCTTTGAGACTTTCTGGCAAGGTGTGTCTCTCCGTTTTGCCTGAACTTGAAAAGTGAAGGTTGCACTGCAGTGCATTCAGTATACACACAGCCTGCTGTTTTCTTTTAAAGGGGATGTCAGAGCAGGAGTGGAGAAATGTGCCAGTGAGACATGAAAAGTAAATACTTTTCATGTGCTGTTTGCCAGTCACCAAAATGATTTCATTCAGTACATCTGGGTGCATTTGTTTCTTGAAAAATTGAGAGACAGGTAAGGCTATAATACCAAAGAAGCTGTTAAAATGTAAGCCTTCGCCAACTGTTACCACATACCTTTGACAAAAAATAAGGTAATTAGAGTATTTGCATAGTGTCAACAGTGTAATGAGTGATTTATGGGTATTTTCAGGTGCTGTGATACTCACCCTGTTCCTCTCTAGGTTAGGCTTCCATGCTTATAATATCAAACTGGGCTGAAACTCTAGGGATTCAGTGTCTCCTCCAAGAAACATTTGGGAAAACTGCTTCAAACAGAAAGACATTGCACAGTCTACACAGTGGTTTTTGAATGTTCATTAATTCCAGCATACATTAATTTCAGCATCGTACATGGCTGCAGTAGTATTCTTATCTGAATATTGGTCATGGAAAGAAATGAGGGCTTGCTCCCATATCAAGACAAGATGTTGTTTACACTTCATTTCATCTGTGTCTACTACCATCAAATTTTAAGGGTTTTTTTCTTAGTCAGGATGAATAGAGAACAGATAAGAATAATGGTAACAAGTCATGACAGCTCCATAGAGTTCCTGGAAAAACAGGCAAGATGGAAATACCGAGAAAGGAAGACTGGTATAGGAGGGTGATCCAGATTTCTACACAAGAAAGCGCATCCAGCCATCCCATATGTTTCTGAGGAAGTAATGACCTTTTGAGACTGTATCTACTTGACCAATATTACATCAGAGACCATATATTTCCTGTCTGCTTAGGTTATTAGTCAGCTTCTACCCTGGAAAATTAGTTTAGACTCATTTTGATTTTGGTTTTTCTCTAAACAACAGAGTGAACTTCACTGCTCTTATCCCATTACACCTGTAGTTTGTGGCAATGCTCCTGTTATGGGGACAATGATGTGAGCAATGAGGCAAAAAATTTAATTATGCTGTTGAAATGCACTTCATAAATTATTATGAAGCATGTTTAAGTGGAGGTTGTGTCTTGTTACTTACTGATTGCAATGTATTTGCATTCTTGTCAGCACCCACTTTTGCTTTCAAAAAATTGTAAATAAAATATGTGGCCTACTGTTAAGGAATGGTTCATGTTCTGTGCTCCTGAGTTCAAGATAGTACTTGTAATGAAACTGTAATGATGTGCAAATGGCAAATCAGATATCATAGAGCATGACTGTGAAGTATAACTAGCTAAGGTCCTTGCATCCAGTAGTCATATACAACAAAATCCAACATAAATGGTAATGCACTGCCTTGCAACGGAAGTTAGTTTAGGCTACTTCTGATGACTTACAATTGTATCTTGATGGTCTCATTGTGCAATGAGCTGTGTGAGCAGTTATTGAGAGATACCAAAGATATTTGTGTCAAGGAAGAGACAGAAGCCTGTTGAAGCTGAAATGAATCTCAGAGATGTATCCTTAGCCAGACGAATAGATTCATACATCTCTGCATGTACCCCATTACTGGGAGTAGATATTTTGTCTGAGGCCTATGCAGAGAACCGGCTTGTCTACCTATAGCAACTTTTTCCTTTCAGCTGCTCCCTTTAGATAATTACGATAAAGTGAAAGCAACCTGATAGACAGAGCTGTGTTTCTAGAAGCTACCTGCAACATTACTTTTCCAGTCCTTGAACCCCCATGTCAGTCATCAGTTTGAACTGAATCTCACAGTAGAACCAAAGCACTCTGCAAACATTGAGTTATAAAATATTTCTAACCCCTCTTGTCATATTGCTTTAGCAGCTGCATGTGGTAAAATTACAAAATCTTATGTACTGTAGTACCTAGCACTAACCCAAATTCAAACATTAACTTTGGGTGGTGAGATTTTACTTTTGCAAATCAGCCTGTACCTGTGATGATGCAAAGGTCTAACAGGTAAGTTTTCTTCATTTGTAAATTGTATTTAAGAAACACATGCATACTATCTTAACAGAGCTGATGCCCTGTCAGTCTTGAAAGTGGTTAGTGCGCTTTGGAGAATAATTTCTTTATGTGGAAAATGCTGTGGAAAGCCACTTTGGGGCTAGATTCAGCATGCCAAGTGCCTCTGGAGAGGCTAAAGAAAAAAGGTACAGGCTAAGGGACAAGTATTACTGGAGAGCCTGGGAACTTTTTCAGCCCTGTTCCCCACTGGTTATAAGATTAGTCAGAAAACACATTTTACTCTTTTCACTGAGGTCACAAATTGTTGTCTTTACCAATCTGTTGGACAACACCAAACTCAGCTTCTGCCTCAGAGGACCCCTGCTTCCTCTCTGTCTGTGTGTCACCCTGCAGTCTTAACTATGCTAGAGAACTGCAGAGATGATTCAGAGTTGAGCAGGCATCCCCTCTGTGGTAAAATACCTCCTAAATTATTCTCTTAATCAGAAGAGAAAACAAGGCACATAGACTGCTGCTGAAACAGAAGAAAAGTCAGAATGGTAAAATCAGAATGATGGAAAACAGATGTGTGAACAAGGAGCATAGGATGTTTTGGTGTAACTGGGCATCTCTAACTTTCTGTGTAACTGAGCATCTGTCTTTCAGAGACAAATTTAAACTTGCTAAGTCCACAGGCTGAAAGGTGCACTGGAAGAGCCTTCAACAGATCCCAAGCCCAGGCTTTAGAAGCTGAAAGCTTTTTCAACACCAGATAGTGATACCCAAGGAAAGGAACAAGAAGGAAAACCGATGCTCTTTGAAGAGCTCTCTTCTGCACTACCCCCACACAACTGTGTGCTTTCCTGAATCACCCTGGTAAACTTCCATAAAAACAGAGATCATGAAGAACCAGCTGCAGTTAAAGAATCAGTTTCATCTGGAAATATGTTAGAATAAAACTTCTTGACCTATACCTCATTGATTTTAAACTGAGAGGTCTGGATTGCTTGGTGGTTTGCCTCATTAACACACTGGGGGTTTATTCAGCAAAATGACAGGTTGAATATCCCAGAAGAGAGATAAATAATCTGTGCTGGCAAAATGGAGATTTGTGTTCTATAATGCACTGCAAGATAGCTAAGGGATAATGGCAAAGTTCTTATTGAGCTGGGACCTCCAAAGCAGTCCCCTAAGACAATTAGGGTTAGAGAGTATTGAGGAATGAACTAGGAGCAGGGAGACTGTTGTTGCTGTGTGTGGCTGTATGATGTAGGCATCAAAAAAAGATGTTATAAATTTGGGAAGAA
>WEIV01011853.1:0-15847 GCA_013390005.1 Calyptomena viridis | reverse complement strand
GTTATAAATGTGGGAAGAAAGGCAGAAGAGAACTACAGAAATTACCTGAAGTCAATAAAATTTCCTTTACTGTGAGTCCATTTTAGAATTATGATCTGTTTCTTGTGTTCAAGGGAGTTGATTTTTTGTCATTCTCCAGAGCATTACCTGCAGAAGAGGTCACGCACCTTTCTTTTGTTTAGGAAACCAAAGCTGAAGGAAGAAGACAATTACAAGGAGCCAGGGCTAGAGTAATTCAGACCAGAAAGAAAAGTTGAAAGTTTTACAGAGAGTGAATCACAATTCTCTGAGTAGCACAGTAGATGTTCCTGCATTTGCAGACATAAACGAAAATACAAGAAATTTGGTTCAAACTTGCTGAAATTCAGTGGCTAACATGAGATCAAAGAAGATGATCTCCGTGATGTGCCTAGGTCCTTAGAAATAACGTGTTTGGATACTAAAGCAAGCATTAGATATTTTCAACTCTTTTCTAACTACCCACTTACTCATTCGTAATTTGTAAAATAATTTCATGGCTTGAACACAAGTATTGTGAGGAGAGATGTGGTATCTGCTATATTCTGCTCAGTTATTGTAAAAATCTGTCTTCTGGAAGGAAGAATTAAATAGTGAGTGAGGATAAGTTGCAGAGTTGCAAAGACATGATGAACAAAAGCACAAAGGAGAAGTGATCATCAGAACACCAGATGCATTTCTGAATGTATTTCCACAGAAAAATCCATCTAATTTCTTATAAAACCACCAAAGTAGTACTGCTAGGAAATCTAGGGCATGAGTTGGAAAGCAAAATATTTTCTCTTTTTATTCCAAATACAGTACTTGACAGTGTTAAATTATAGCATTGGAAGTAAGTACAAAAGGTTCCAGCAATAATAATGTATGGAAAAAAATTCACTATGCAGTGAGCTAGATGGCAGGAGGCCAACAAGTTTCCTTTTTTGCACCTCACAGTAACATCGCACATCTGAAAGCAGAGTTCTGTCACTCTGTCAGAGTGTACATGAATCTGCAGGCTGTTGCTGGGAAAGAGCAGCTTGGAGGTTTGTTTTGGGTCCTTGTATACTGCCAGGGATGGGCCTTGATATCAAAGTTTCCAATCTTTCTCAAATAAAAGCCTTATTTTGCTTTACTGAGTATAAGAAAGGCTGTCTGTTCATCATTCTTCAGGGTTCAGGCAGAGCTTCTCTATTTTGGATGACCAATATTGGTTGTGTAACTCCAAATCATCCAGCACCACAGCTTATGGAAAGAGAAGGCAGGGATTCTTTTCTGTAATTAGCTTGCAGTGGGCAATGTCAGGCCTCTCTCCCCAGTGTGGCTCTTTGTTGGCCATCCCTGGCTTACTTTTCCCAGCATGGCAACAGAGAGGTTCAGAGAGTCAGAAGTTGCTCTGGATCCTCTTCCAGCATACTTTTTTTTCTTTTCCTCCCCACAATTTCCTTTTCCAGTATCATCTGCTGTCGTTACAGAGTAGAGAGATGGATCTGTGAGCAGTCTGTCATTCCTGTAAGTTCAGAAAATATCCTCCAGCACAGTAGCTAGCAGCGCAGGACTTATTTCCAGCTAGCAGATGAAAAGCAGGAGGTCTGGAACAAGTTGAGGTCAGGAACAAGTTGAGGTCAGGAACAAGTTAAAGTCAGGAGCTCAGGGTGGAAGAAACAGCAAAAGTTTTAAAAGCTTGTTTCTGTAGCTGGCTTTAGGGAATAACTCATAAGCTGGGACTTGCAAGAGTACTGGCTCTGCTGCTACAGCATCGCTGCCCTCTTCATCCAACTACATTGTGGTCACAGTTTAAGACTCTATTAAACAATTTTCCTCATGTGCTGAATGGGGATTTCCTAACTACTTCTTGTAAGATACTTCAAAATTTTTGGAAAACTGAGGCTAAGTCAGAGTCAGCAAGGAGAGTAAGGCAAAGCAGCGTGACAAGAAGACCACGGAAAGTGTGATGTCATGAACCATCTTCTCTATGATCCTCATCCTCACGGCTCCCTGTAGCAGACCTTTCAGTTCTTACATTACAGTAAGCCAAAGGCCATGATCACCAATGGGAGAGACTGATTAAGTTAAAAGGTCTTTGACTGAGATGCTATGCAAAAGAGATCCATTTCTGCAAGAAAATACCAACACATCTGAGCTATGACACTTGCAAGTGTAACAGTTCTACAGGTGAATAACAACTCAAGGAGAAAGTCAACTTTTTCCCTTTTTTCCTCATGGACTAATGGATGTGTGTTTTTTTACAGCTGGTGTGATACACAGAAATTGCAGAATAACAGGGGACTGATGCTTCTGGGGAGCTTGAAGATATGTCATGCCTTTAACATTTATCACTGGGGAGGTGAGGAAAGCCCTGACTCAGGTTTTATAACTCTTACTGGTTCCTGTTACAGCACCATTACTATAAAACATCAGAGAAAAAGTTTGCTAGGCTTTCTTGTGTGTTGTTGTCATCTGGTCTCAATCAGGGCATCCTTTGGTAAGTTAGATTTTAGCCCAAGTCTGTTAGTTGTCACCTGTCCTCACATAACTAGGAACTTTTTGCTCTTCTGTTTGTTGAAAATTACTTTTGCTAACAAAGCCATGCTGCTCCATGTTATTGAGCAGGAGAATGTGGTAATGAATAATTTCTCTGAGCATCCTGGTGTGCATGCATCAGGATCTTGCCAGAGGCAGTACACTAGGTTGTATGGAGCTTTGAACAAGCTGGTCTAGCGGAAGGTGTCCCTGCCCATGGCAGAGTGGTTGGAACTAGATGATCCTTAAGGTCCCTTCCAAACCAAACCATTCTATGATTCGATGATAGCTGGAGAACATGCATTGTCTTACCAAGGTGTCGGACAATGTAAATAGAGAGGGAACAACTCCTTCAACCACCACAATCTTTCTGCCCTGCTCCACATTCTGTGCTTCTGTGCAAGGACTGCTCTGTCTTCTTAGTCATCTCAAGAAGTCAACAACTAGACACTGCCTAATACCAAGGTCAACGTTCAGTGAGGCCACAAGTCATACTATCATGGTGCACAGCATGCACCCTGTCCTCTGTTCACAGAGGAGTGTTAGGAAAAAAAGAAGTGAATTAGGGCTGCCTTGAAAGGGTGGTTCATGTCTTCAGTATGCATACATTAGAATGCAGAATTTCATTGTGAGAAATAAAACTCATATGTCTTCCTGTTCCTCAGGATGTTCCTTCTGAAGCTTGGAGCATGGCTACCCTGTCCTCTTGCATTTTTTTCCAACCTAATGCTCTACTTGTTTTCCAGGCAGGCTTTTCCACTCAATCACAGAGAAGGAGAGCTCCCCAAGGCACATCACAAGGCTCTTTATCAAACCAGGTGGTAAAGAAGGGTTTTCATGTCCATGAAACATGGCATCATGTACCAAACAATGACAAGGAAGTTAATTATTTAAATGCATTCATTTCATTTAATTAATTTAAATACATTTAAATAATTCTTTGTGGAACTGGTGAGAGCTAGTGATTTTTTTTTGCATGTTTCTGCAAATAGAAGTATTTCAATACTCTGAAAAAAATTACTTACGGCATTTGCTTGTTGTGTTCCAGTGGATGGTGTGCTGTGATAAGAAGGAATTATGTTACAATATTCTCAGTTAAGCTGGTTGCAAAATTTCATTACATTCCTGGGAAGAGTGGGGGCCTGAGCCCAGAAAGTTAAAGAACCACTCATTTTTTCTCTTTGCATAAACTGAGCAAAGGATACTTTTGCAACCAAGCAATTGCAAAGGAATGTCTCAATTTCTTAGCGTATAATACAAGATAAATTAACAACTCAGACTTACAGAAAATGTTAGCTCTCCTAACTCAGGTACTTTTAAAATCTAGGGGAACTACAAGGTTGCTAATCATGTGAATTAGTTTCTCAGCTCTTTACTGAAAAAGCGGTTCTCATGGAAAGAAAGGTAAAACACACAGCCGTGCTCATTGAACAAATTGGAAACATAGCTGTTGGCTATAATTCAAAAGTAATAAATAATTGCAAATTAACACGGCCTTCAAATTTTGCCAATATATTCATGTCACTAGTATGGCAAAGAGAACTGCCAATGCTTTCTAGCTTGAAAATCCCCTGTATTTTCATTATTATGCTAGGAAAAAAGTTAATTCTGCAATTACAAGCAAACTATGTTTATGACCAAAAGCAAAAAAATTACAACTGTGCTGTAGATTTGCCCAGACAAGTTAAAGCAGAGGTGTATTGACTTTCCCAGTGTTCTTTTTTTTACCCACATTCTGCTCATGAATATGTTTGCTTTAACTTGACAGCATTGTCACAGAAGAAGCAGAAATAGTGCCAGAGAAGTGGGGCTGGCAGTGATGCTTCCACACAGCTGGAATGATTTCCTTGTGAATCACCCATCTGTCCAAAAAAAGTACCCATCCCCAGCTCAGAAGGTGGGGAGGCAGAAGGAAAGACAGGCAGAAGGGGCAGAAGGAAAGTGCTCCTTCCTACTGCCCCTCACAATGAAAAAAATTTGTGCACAACTTTAACTAATCAGTGACTGTAAGAAACAGGACACTTTTTCATCATAGGGCTTTTATGTGTTATTCCATTCACATTGTTCATTTTTCATTCCATTGGCATGGAGGCAAGCTACACACTGAGGATTTTAGAGAAGACTCTTATGATGAAATCATTGTGCTCTATGTGTATTTGTCTTTCAATTGTTCAGTAAGGAGATGCCTCAGAAGGTTTGTTTCCTGATTACACCTCTGATATCCATGGTCCTGAGACAGCAGGAGAAGTGCAATAGCAGAGCACGGTGTTTGATGGATCTTTGATCTCACCCTGGTTTTCCCCCTCCCATGTGTCATTTGCAGTTCCCTGCTGCCTGGCACCCTGGGATTAAAGCAATGCTGAACTGAAGGGGCTGTGTTTTATTTGTGTTTGGCCTGGTGTAAGTAACAGAATAAATTTTGTAGAATCAGAGAATTGTTCTTGTAGATGGCATTTCAGTTCAAAGCCTTCAACCCATTCCACTCCTACTAGCTTGATGTCAGTGTCAGTGACAGATGCCCAGAGCTTGGGGAGGGATTGCAGGTCAGAATACCTGCAGTGACACAAAGGAATTCCTGGCACTCCAGTGAGTAAGTTGGCTTCACTATGGGCCCAGCTGAAATGCCTGTATGCAAACATACATAACATGGGGAAGAAACAAGGGGAATTAGAGACAGACTGTGACCTTACAGGCGTCATCAATGTTTGCTTAGATGGCTCCTATGACTGGAGTGCTGGATGGTAGAACGCAGGCTCGCTATGAAGGACTGGCAGGAAAGATGAGGAAGAAGTGTTGCCCCCTGTGTCAAGGATCTGCTGGAGTGGATGGAACTCTGCCCAAGGATGGATGAGGAGCCAATCGAGAGCTTGCAGGTCTGGATTAGAGGGAGGGCAAGGATAAATGACATCATAACAGGGGTCTGCTACAGGCTATCTGATCAAGAAGACTGAGTAGATGAGTCCCCCTATAAACAGATAAGAGCAGCCTTACTTTCACAAACATTGGTCCTACATGAAGAATTCAAGCACCTCAATATCTGTTGGAGGGACAACACAGCAGGGCACAAGCAGTCCAGGGGATTTCTGAATATGCTGATAACTTCCTTCTCCAAGTGACAGAGAAGTCAACAAAGGGAGGTGCTTGTATGTTGAATCTTGTTCTCACCAAAAAGGAGGGTCTGGTGGTGCATGTGGAGACCAAGGGATGCTTTGGCTGGATCCTTTTTGGGCATAAGGAGGATGCACAGCAAGCTCACTACCCTAGACTTCAAGAGAGCAGACTTTGGCTTCTTTGTGGATCTTCTTTGTAGAGTATCATGGGAAAAAACCCCGGAGGGAAGAGGGGTCTGAGAAATCTGGTTGATATTCAAGAGTCACCTTCTCTGATGTAAAGATGCAAGATTTATTTACCCTTCTGAGTAAGAAATCAAGCAAAGATGATCAGAGACTTTCATAAATGAGCAAAGAGATTCTGGAAAAACTCAAACAGATGAAGGAAGTTTATAGAATGTGGAAAAAGCAACAGGCCTCTTGAGAGGAATCATGTCACAGTATGTAAAGATGCAACAAAGATGGCTAAGGTTCATTTGGAACCAAATCTGACAAAGGATGTCAAAGACAACAAGAAGCACTTTAAGTATATCAGAAGCAAAAGGAAGACTAGGGAAAATGTGGGCCCATTTCTGAATGAGTTATGTGCACTGGTGACAAAGGATATGGTGAAGAGAGTGTTACTCACTGCCTTCTTCCCTTCTGTCTTTACTGACAAGGCCAGCCCTTAGGAATCCCAGTCACCAGAGGCAAAAGAGAAAGTCTGGAGAAAGAACAACTTTTCCTTGGTGGAGGAGGATTGGTTTGGAGATTATTTAGGCAAATTCATGGGCTCTGATAGAATGCACCCATGAGTGCTGAGGAATCTGGTAGGTTACTATTAAGCCAGTCTCCATAATCTTTGAAAGGTCATGAAAAGCACAAGTGGTGCCTGAGGACCGGAGGAAAGCCAATGTCACTCCAATCATCAAAAAGAGGCAAGAAGGAGGACCCAGGAAACTACAGACCAGTAAATCTCACTTCTGTTCCTGGATGCCATCTCCAAGCATGTGAATGAAAAGAAGGTTAGGAGTAATCAAATTCACCAATGCAAAATCATACTTGACCAACCTGATAATCTGCTATGGTGGAGTAATTGAACGAGTAGAGAAGGGGAGAGCAGCTGTTTTTGTCTGCCTTGGCTTCAGCAGGGCTTTTGATACTGTTTTCCCTACATCCTCAGGTAAGCTCAGGAAGTGTGGGTTAGCTGAGATGACAGTGAGATGAACTGAGAACTGGCTGAACGTCAGAGCTCAGAGGGTTGTGATCAATGGCACAAGTTGTAGCTGGAGGCCTGTAGCAAATGGGGTTCCCCACAGGTCAGTAGTGGGTCCAGTCCTGTTCAACTTACTCATCAATGACCTGGAGGCAGGGAAAGAGTGTACCCTCAGTAAGTTTGCATGACAAAAAGCTGGGAGGAGTGACTGATAACCCAGAGGGCTGTGCTGCTGTTTGGCAAGACCTGGACAGTCTGGAAAACTGTGCGGAGCAGAACCTAATGAAGTTTCAACAAAGACAAATGCAGGATCCTACCACTGGGAAGGACTAACCCCAGGCAGCAGCACAGGCTGACCTGCTGGAAAGCAGCTCTGTGGAGAAGGACCTGGGGGTCCTGGTGGGCAGCAAAAGTTCTCCACGAACCAGCAGTGTGTCCCTGTGGCCAAGAAGGCCAATGGTGTCCTGGGATGCACTAAGGCAAGCACTGTCAGCAGGTTGAGGGAGGCGATCCTGCCCCTCTGTTTAACCCTGATGAGACTGTATCTTAAGTGCTGTGTCTGGTTCTGAGCTGCTGGGTACAAAAGAGACAAGGAACTGGACAGAGTCCAGCAGAGGGCTATGAAGATGATGAGGGGCCTGGAGCCTCTCTGTTATGGGGAAAAGCTGGGGGAACTGGGTCTATTCAGTCTGGAGAAGAGATGACTGAGAGCAGTCCTTGCCAATGCATATAAATACCTGAAGGGAGGGTGTCAAGAGGATGGGACCAGTCTTATTTCAGTGGTGCCCAGTGGATTATCTCCAGAAGTCTCTTCCAACTCCAGTGATTTCATGATTCTGTGATTTGGTGAAATATTGTAAGAGCACTCTCTTGCTTCTGTATTGGTTTTTAGTGGCTTAAAACTGAAATATTTTTTAATTTTTATCCCCCCATATAAGTTATTTTCTGTCAGGCTGTTTTTCAGCTTCAACTGCACATCGCATGGGATCAGATGCCTGATTTGATTTTATATTTGCTTTTAACAAAAGGATAATAGAAGCATTTGTTCTATAGTCAGCTTTTCTATATAAGATTTGCATATGCAAACACACAGGAGAAGCAGGAAATTCTTAGCTGGATTTCATAAATCCAAAAAGCTATAGATAACAATTTGGCAATGAAATTTTCTTTTGCAAACCATTCGATATGAATTCTGATGCAATACACAGATACTGAAGCTTCTGGGTGAAAAAAATTTTAAACCTGAAGCAGCAGAGGGAGCTATGGGGACACAATTAGCTGTATTCCCAGGCTTCTCCAAATGTGAATAGAGACTTTTGTGTGCTGCCTGTTCCTAACTTCTGTAGAGATTAATATGTTGGAAATGTACTAAACTGTAATACCAGTGTCAGGGAAGAGGTAGAACATGTGTCTGAGGGGTAACCAACAAGATGAAAAAGAAAGGAGGACACAATGTTAAAATACTTTTAAGCACTAAAAAGCCTAAAAGACCTTACAATTTGACAGTATGTATGCTTTTCTGGCTCTTTGACGTTTTTGAAAATCACATTTTTATTTCAGGAATGTGGGGAATTCCAGTCATTACTTTGGGAGCCCAGACTGGCCTTTTCACAATCACCTACATCTTCCTACATCTTCATTTGGACAATGGCACCAACTCACAAAGCTTTTTGCCATCTCCTCGAAACATACACTCTACTGACTGTTCTGAGGTATAAGCACGCATTGACAGTAAGACATATGCTTAAACACGTGGTTGAATAAAGTAAAAGCTTAATTGCTTATACTTGAGCATATGTCCAAGCCCTTTGTAATTCTCCTTGAAGAGATTCACCTGTAAGCCTGTTAATGCAAAGCAGAAAGTCCTTTGGGAGGTAAATATCTCATAAAGCTTTTAAGTTTTACATATAGCCATATGCACTCTTCACATATGTTGGATGACTTTGTATGTCTGTGCATGTTTCTGTGTATATGGATTTGTACATGTGTAAAAAGATTCTCATAAAGGTGTGTAACAACATACATATTCCTCTTTATATCTTACTTCCTATCACACTCATAATCCCCCAGCCATTTTGAGGAGGAGCCACCAGGTGAAATGTGTAAATGCAAACAGAATGTCTCACAGGTCATGGAGGAGTCTTTGGTTTTTAGTTCAGTAGAGTGAAATTGTCCAAGGCAAAACAAAAGCTAAAGAAAACATAGCCCCGTGGAAACTATGAACTTTGGTCTCCATTCCTAGCTCTTCAGGGATCCTGAGGCTAAAGAACCAAGTTTTCAATATTATTAAGATGGGGAAGGGAAGTGTACTCATCCACAGGCATCTCTTTGAGCCTGTAGCCTGTTCATTCTTGCAAATTTTCATTGCGGTCAGAAAGCTAATATGGGGGAGGAAGTAATAATGGAGGAGAAGAGCTGAAAGGAAAAAAATTCGTTTCTCCTTTAATGTTGCAGTGGCAAAAGTGTGGAAGAAGAGGGGAAATATAAATCACTTTGAGACTTGTCACAGAACCACAAGTACTGTCAATACTGCCTTATGTTCAGCACTGCCTTGTGTTCCAGTCTCAGGAGACCCAGGACTTTATTTCATTGCTGATTTTCCCACTGACTTGAGACAGGGCAAAATCTGACCCACAGCAGCAGGGACCTCCAGACTTTGGAGCTCCACTGTGGTGGATACTTATAGCTTCTAGAGTCCACAGTCTGGGTCTTTAGCCAAGCAGTATTTCTAGCAGCAGGTCTTTTCTTGACTCAATTTTTTTTTAGGTGTCTGCTTTAGTGGGAGACTTCTTCAATCTGTTTATCCAGGAATCTGCTAGACACCTGTAGAGCTTTCACTGTTTGCTTATTTTCAGAAGTGAGGATCAGATAAGATAAATTAGGTTTTAGTCCTCATTACATGTGTTTAGCAGTTACTGCATTCTTCAGTGTGTCAGAAAAAAGATCACGATTTAATATACTGATTGTTGAGAAACCACTTAGCACAAAAGTGTGTATCTCTAATAAAAAGTACAAGGCAGGCTTACATGTATATGGAAATTATTATACTAGTTGGTTTTCAAGTACTTCTCACAAAGGTATAGAGGAGATACTACAAAAACGGACTATTGACTGTGTACAGAACTGTAGAAACATTGGTTTTGTTCAGTCAGAGCATTTTAATATTAAATTATTTGTTCTTTTTACTCAGTACATTAATAAGTCATGTAACAACAGAGAGATTCACAGTAAAGAATGTTCTCGAGATGTCTACAATGTCTTCTTTCTGAAGTGTTTCCCTGACTTCTCTCAAAGCCCAGGGGCAGGATGGGAAAGCATGGCACTGCAGGCAGGAAGAGCAGCAGTAAGCACGTGGGGGTCCATGTAATGATAACTGTATGAGTGTCTTGATCACTTGGAGAGGATGAGTTTCAGCAGCTAAGAAGGATCTGGACCTGTGCAGTGCTGAAGCTCCTTTTTTTTCAAGTATAACTCTTGACCATTACTGATGCAGGTATTGAAACGGAAGGACTGAAAGGCCACCTCATGCTTGACATCGGAACTGATCTAAAGTCTAGCAAATCTGGATGCAATTCCAGTATTGTAACAGACCTCACAGTAAGATGATTACAGGATCAGCTGCTTTATTAGTTTGGTAAATTCATGCTTGCACTTGTGGTTTCTTTCACCATCACTTTCTCTCTATGAATTCATGTTTTTATAAGATAAATGTGAAACTTGAAATCAGGAAGTCTTTGGCTCCATATAGGTTACCAGCAGTGTGAATCACGTTCCCAAACTCATCTCTCAGATACATCACTCATTAGTGGAAACCTTCTCAAGCTGTGAGAATTAAATGCCAAAGCTCTTAGTGAAGTGTCAGGTACTTCTTTACAAATCATCCCACTTCATCTTAATGAAGCAATTGCCTGTGAAACTTGCAGTCAATTTGCTGCATTGTAACAAAAAGTTTTGTTTATTTTTATTTGTTTATTTTATGTATTTCTTGGGTTTTTGAGAAAATAGAAATGGTTTATAAAACCAAAAGACTGAACAGGACAGTTCATTTGAAATGTGCCCTTTAGCTTTACCAAACTGTTAGTACTGCAGAAAAAGTCTGAAGCACTGACACAACTCACTACCGCTGAGACCGAGTGCCCTCAAAATTTTTACCATCCAGTCAATAAGCAAGAGATAAAATCAATGGCAAATGTCAACAGTGTATTTCTATTACACAAAAAAAAAAAAAAAAGACAAAGAAGCAAAGCTAAGGTTGACATAACTAGATACATATTGTTTGTAAATCATAAGTGATAAAGGCTTATGGGGCTTTCGAGAAGTGGCTAAATTCCTTAACCATCCGTACCTAGACAACCCTATAACTCTGGGCATGAAATGCAGGTAAGGAGGAAGGGTTCCTTCCTCCAATGAGAAAAAATGTTAGCAAAACCCATTTTGATGAATACCCTGTTTGGGGTGGGGTTTGTAAACAAAACTTTGCCTATGTTCATGGAGATTTTATTTTCCATTCTGGGCAAGGCAAGAACTGCAGCTTGAAATTGTCTGCATTCTACAGATCCTGTTAAAAACTCTCAAATCTGAAAAGCTGCTCTCTGAGTAAAAAGAAAGTTACAGTTTTCAAGTGGTTACTGAAACTAATAGAAGGAGCTTTAGCAGAAGCAATGCATGAGAGTGCGATGACATTGCTAGCACTGGAAGTACCAGTGTGCAAAATGGCAGAAGTCAAACCAGGAGTTTCTTCCTTCTGGAAAGCACATTTCTTTTTGGGTGACCTTTGCTAGAACAGAGGTTAGTTATGCTGAGAAAGATCTCAGGTACTCCTTCAAAGGGTAAGAACACTAGTGTACAAATATGAATAAGTTCTGAAATCAAATATTAGTATACTTACACAATAGCAAAAAAGAAAAAAAATGGATTCTTCACAGCTGGTCTGATGCAAGTGGCAACATTAAGGTAAGTGTTTGCCTCAATAAACTTCAAGGATACTCTTTGCACACATTTATGTGATGGAGATTGAAGCATCGTGTGAGATTGCTGGAAAACTTGTTGGCACAAATATGTTCTTATTCTTAAATTCTTGATCACTATGAATCATTGACAAGCAGCAGCCTCACCTATGAAAACATTTATTTGTAGGTTTTTAAAACAATATGTGGATGAAGAAAGAGTTGCTTATTTTGGTTAACCACCAGACAGTTAGACTGCATTCCCAATGCATAAGAAAGCAGAATGTTCAATTGTAAAGTTTGGCTGCCTTCTAATATAAACATCATCTATCCTTGAAGGCAGCATTTTCAGGGGAAATTGGGATCATACCACACAGCATCTCCCATTATCATCTTCTCTTTATCTAGGTTTCCCAGTGGAGAATAAATTATTTTCGTTAAATCACAGACTTGCCATTTTTATTAGAAAAATAACAAACTACCGTTCTGTGCCTTGCAATGTGCAATGGTTTGCTAGCTCTGAATGTGAAATAAAAGCATTCTTCCTTGGGATGGTTATATGTTGGAGTTGCTGAAGCATTTAAATGGGGCAATATTTTCCCAGTTTTTTTATTTTCCCAGAGAGTTCAGCCATTTTTATCCTCTGTGCTTCCGAAGGACTATGTCTACACTCCTCTAGATTAGAGGTGTTAAAATACCAAGATAACTTAAAGGCAGCTAACCACAAACTGAGAGTTCTCCAGTCATGGAAACACAATATAACACAGGCAGACCTGGAAACCAGATAGATACTGCTGCCTACAGTTCAGGCTGCTTTGGCCAGATTGAGTACCTTCATAGCACCGTGTAGTTCAGGAGATTTTTGTGCTTTTCAGTCAAGGTGCTGTGTTTGGAAGGAAGAACAGGAATGCTCTTTAATGCTATTTAATAAATTATGTCAGAGTTGCTAGGAGTAGTTCCCCCTGGGTTACTCCTGGTCCAACTGAATTGGTATTTCTGTGATGGCACAAATTTCAACTGATGCATTGATGCAATCTATACTATACTTACAATGAGTCTGAGGCAGTGAGGAAAGCATGAGAAACTTTCAAAAGCAAATATAACATTGCCCACTGTTGCAAACACTCCGGAACACAACAGGGACACATCATTGCATGGTTTGTTTCTCTTCTCTGCAAGTATTTGGTATGCAAGTAATTCCAATCTTATGAGCACTTCTTTGGAAATCTTTCTTTTGCTTTAATTGAACTTCAGTACTAAGAACAAGGTCAGATTCAAGGCCCATTAAGCCAAATACCTTTACTTAGGGTGACTGTTTTATGCAGGAAATAGTAACACAATGCCACTTCCAGAATTAAAGCCAAAGCACATGGGGCGAGATCTCCACAACAGAGCTATGCCTGCTGATCCTGGACACATCTCTAGGAGATATAGTAATAGGTTTGACTACTCCCTTTAATGTTTTGGAAGGCCTGCTCTTTTTTCTTCCCCCATTCTTTTGTCATTTGAGGAAGTCAGCAGGGCTTGGGAGGGGTTAATTTCCCTTATTTGTCTTGGAGCTTGCATTGTGGCCTCACCCTGATGGCTATGAATTATTTCTAACACCCTTGTCTCATCTAATGAGCTAAAGAAGGTGGAGGCAGTGGCACTGCTGTTTCACATGTTAAGATTCCCCTTCTTCCCAGGTTCCCTGTAGTCACAAGAAGTCCCTCGTTTACCCCAAGAAGCAACACAGATGTGCCAAATAGTAGTGAGAGTGAAGGAAGAACACTTTCAGAAGTGTTGACCAAGGCTGAATCAGCTTTGGGTTCAGTGATTCACATATGCTTCCCCTGATGGATGAAAAAATGAACTCAGAAAGTGACCATGCTTCCCTGTTCTAGGGGGAAACTGTGGAGGCTTGCACCACCCCTTCCCCTTCCCTTTCCCTGGAAAACAGAATATGAATTTTGAGATCTAGCAGTCAGGTTTTTTAAATGTGCTAGGTGCTTGGGAAGTAGCACTGAACCGGGCCTGGATTACATGGCTGTATGTAACTTCTGTGATAAATCTGATAGGTCCAATCTACCTCAAATAGCACACACTAAATGTGTCATTACTTCTGTGTCTCTCATTTTCCACTGTGAAAATAGGGTAATAGCCTCTAGTGTCATCATGGTGATAACTGCAAGTTTATGAATCTTTCAGGTAATAGAATAATGAAAGCCACAATGAGGAAATAACTAGTTGTTCATTTTCATCCAATTTGAAATACTGTGTAACTACTGAAGAATGAAAGAAAACTGGAAAAAGAGAAATGTATAAACATTGAAATCAGGGATAATTCCACACTTTGGAATTAGAGACATACAGTGATATATTCTTACTGCATGAACCACATCACTTCTCCCTTGAGCACCACATAAATTTGAGGTCAGGCTGTTGAAACCTGGATCATGATCCATCCACAAAAAGCAACCAAACTTTGAACTCAGGCTTAAAAAATTTCAGTGCTTAATAATGAAAGTTTAACATTTGTCTTGTGTAATTGTCCATGCAAATATATACTAAGAGTAAGAGCTTAATCTTGTTCTTTTTTACTTTGGAGATATAGATCTTGATAATCTCATATTTGTAACCAATACAGCTGTAATTCTGTCAGGAAGTTTTAGTGGTAACAGAAATCCCAAGATGGAAACTCCAGATACCTTATCCCCAAGTTTCATGTAGTTATGAGAGCTTGAGAGAACTGAAAGGGAAAGTTTATTGAAGTGAATCTGAGTGCTAATTTAATGGTAGTTTTACTGCTGTAATCCTTTCTACAGACTTTATCTGCAGAAGCTGAGATATGTCCTTGAAGATGTGTGGTGCACTGGGCAGGGATAAGAGTTCATGCCTACCTATGTATGCCATTTTGAACTCCAACAGGATGACAGAATCCAGCCTTCACCTGTCTGCATTACAGAGCTGGATCGTGCCCTTTGCTCAGCAAGGCCAGCAGCAACCCATGCAGTGAAAGTGGCAGTGAATTAGGGGAGAGAGCTGTGCCATTCCATCTATGTGTCCGGAGACTGTCTTCCTTTTTCTAAGATGGGATGAGTTTGTTTCTTGCATGTGTTTATCTTCAAGACATACACAAACAAGGAGATCTACCTTCTTGGCTAACATTCACATTTCCCTTCTGCCTGTGATCTGAATCATTGTTCCTACTAAAAGCACCGAGATGTCTCACAGGCAGTGGAGAGGGCTATTCCACCTGACCTGCAACATGCCATAAGGAATTTGTAGGGAAACTAAGTGTTCCTTACTCCCTGCCAGACACTGTCCTGGATCACCACAGTGTACCAGCACACGATCTTCACTGTGACTAATACTGTTTAGAGACAGAAAAAGGAAACACTTTCTTACTTCATCATGTCATGTCAGATGTTCCTCTGCAGATCCCAATGGTCTCTGTAACAGGTCACATCTGCCTATCTGTTCCCTGGATGCTTTTAGCTGGGCGAAAGCTTCCCACCTCCTGTGCCACCATGTGAATGTTGTCCTCAGGAAGGAGATTTCAGGGGAATGTGAACAGATATTTTTTCTCTGAAGTTCTGAATCTGACTGAACAATTGCCATTTCTCAAGTACTTCACTGCTGCACATAGCTGTAGTAAAGGGGGTTCCCCAACTTCTTTTAAACCTATGCCAGTTGGATAAATCTGAGTGAAATGAGAATAAAACAGTGTTATGTTCTCAGCATCTTTTTCAGTAGACCAGACTCAAAATCCTCTCACAGACCTGTACAAGTTCAGAATACTTTGGGTTTGTATTACAGAATCACAGAATCATTTAGGTTGGAAAAGACCTCTGATACCATTGAGTCCAACCTTTGACTGATCACCATGTCAACTAGACCATGGCACGAAGTGTCATGTCCAGTCATTCCTTGAACACCTTCAGGAATAGTGGCTCCCACACCTCCCTGGGCAGTTCATTCTAATGCTTAACCCTTTCAACGAAGAAACTCCTTGAGATGTCCAGCCTGAACGTCCCTGAACGTGCAGCTTGAGGCTACCTTGACCTGTCACTAATTGCCTAGGAGAAGAGACTGAC
>WEIV01011852.1:47461-60063 GCA_013390005.1 Calyptomena viridis | reverse complement strand
CGCGGCCTCTCCCGCCCTCCTCCCGCGGGGCTCCCGCCGGAGCGGCGGCGGCCCGGGGGGTGCCGAGGGCAGGTGCTCCCCGCAGGGAGCTGTGCAGCCCAAGCCTCGCGGCTGGGACGTGAGAGCAGGGAGGGAGGAGGCAGATTTGTCACAAGGTTTTCCCCTCTGCGTTGTTTTTTGTTTGTTTGAGTTTTTTTTTTTAACTGTTGTTGGTGATTCCGCTGGCTGAAGAGGGAAGTCGAAGGTCTTCGTGTTTGGTTTTTTTCCCCTACAGGCCCTGAAAAGAGCTTTTAGGAGGAGCTTGGTTTCCCTCCCAGTTTTCCTGTCCCAGAGCCCCTCTTCCTCCCTGTTCTCACCTACCCGAGTCTCTGCTAGCTGTCCAGTTCATTGCCATCAGTGGTAGATGTTTAACCATCACACGTTTTTCTTTAGGATATAGGAGTTCAAGTGGTGTACAAGTCTGCATTTCAGTGCAAGGGCTGCAGTTAGCACACTTTAGCGGTTTGAGAGTTTTATACGCTTAGATTGCTGTACCATACCCATTAGTAGTTTAGTTTAGCTCCATGCCCTATGGTATTACACATCCTGGAGGCCTTATGGTCTGCTGTTAAGAAACGTGGTATTGGCATAGCATTGCTTTGGTGGTATATAGGCATTGAAAGAGGTATACACCTGAAAGAATTGTGTTCCCAATTGTACTGGGATGGCACTCGGGAGGCAAGAATACACGTCTAGTTCTGCTATGCGGATCCACAGCATCCATTCGCCACTTTACTCTCAGTAGTCCTGCTTATCTTCCCTTACAAAGCACTCTGAAACTTGGTTAAAAAGCACCACATAAGTCTTTTTTCAGACCAGTGAAACTTCATTAAAGTTGTTATTTGTAAGTTACTTATCACACACTAAATCAGCTATTTACTGATAATACTTCCTCTGTGAAAACTGAAGATTCCAAAATACATTCCAGTTATACGTGGGCTGATGGTTTTTACTTAAAAGATTTTTAAGAATTTGAGGTTCATGAAACATTCCATTAAATTAGTTCTAGATCTCACCTCTCTCTAGATCATCATCCACTGTTATATTTGCAACTCAGAGGTTGAAATACTATAGGATATAAAACTGGGCAAAAGGAAAATTGCATTGTTTGTGGGGGATAGTGATTTCTGGTTTTGAAACCAGGTTTTTGTTGTTAATGTAATAACTCTGTGAGTTAACACAGTTGTGATTACTAGTTTTCAAACTTTTTTTTTTTACTGACATGTGGCCAGTGTTTGGTGTAAAGGCTGTAACTCTAAGTCATGTACATGTATATAAATAGTAGATTGCCTAAGTTGTTACAACTAATTTTGTATTATAATAGCTTCAGACTGTCAGGTAAACACAGACACAGACCACTCCAAATAAACTGGTGAATTTCTAAACTTTTTTGTACATTTTCTTACTTGAAATTGGTAACTCTGCTATTGAGCCAGCAATAGGAGGTTATTCTGGTATGTGCTGTGAACCTGCCTAGTGAATTTCAGTGCATAACAAAGTATGAGGCATGAGCAATCAGTATATTTGTTTGTGAGTGCATCCTGGGAACATGGCGTGTTTTTTTCCTCTCTAGATTTTATGATGGTTCTGTAATTTAGGTACTACAAATATGGTAAACTCCTGTGAAAACTGAACATTTCAAAAGATATTAATGGCATCCTTTTATTAACGAGCTGGAAACAAAAGTCTGTTCTCCAGCTTTGTGGATGGGAAGGTGACTAAATATGGCTTCTACTGGTAGTTATGTTCAACAGTTAATTAAACTGATGAAATTCTTGCATGTTTTGCTTCATTTCACCTTCTCATAAATCTGAGGAAAGCTGCAAACTTTATTTTTTAGAAAGAGTTTTTCTGTTTTATCTGCATTATTAGCAAAGCTCACTTGTCTCACAGGAATGGCTTAGAGGTTTTTTGAAAATACCTGTGAGAAGGGCATTTACCTTTGAGAAATGTAAGTGAAAACATTCCTCTCACATTTTTCCTTTTTTGCATAACCATGCTGGCTTTACCCAAATGTTGTTCTTTTCTCTTTTGTTTGCACTGGCATCTTTTAGACATTGGTACCTTGTATGTACCTTGATGTGCAAGAAAAATGTGATTTGGTGGAAATGTGTTGAATGTTCTCTGCCTGCTTATGATTTATGCTAATGTAGAGATCATCTTTGCTGTCTCCAGGTTGTTGTTGCTATTACAACTTCATTTTTCACTGGGGAAGGGCTGTGCAAAGAACTGGTTTACACTTTGCCCTGAAAGGATTTCTATTGACGAAGCCTTAGAAAGTTTACTTTGCTCTCCATCCTTAAGAGTTCTGTCTTAAACTGTTAGGTATGCTGCTGTAATTGCCAACAGCTGTTGCTGAGAATTGTGGAGGATAGACAGTTTCTAAGATAATCAGTTCCTAGTCCATTTGAGGCTTCGTTGATTAGCACATGTAAGAGCATTTTGGATGGGGAGCCAGTGATGTCTGCTGAGTGCAAATGTATGTTATCTAAACCGTTTGACTTAAACTCTACACTAATGTGTAGTAAATAAGCTGTAGGTTTTGTGTCCTTCTTCTAGCCCAGGAAAGGCCCAAACAGTAGAGTGTAGTAGTGTATAAAAACACAGATCTTTGCCTGAGTTGTGCTTTCAGAGGAGGAGGACTGTTAAACATGGTAGAAGGAGTTGTTTGCCTGTGTTTGGTTGTTATGTTAGTGAGGTTTGAACTCTGGTTTTGACTTCCAAAAGAAGGGGCATAGCTGCTACTATTCCTAGTTTTCACAAATGTCGTTAGTATGGTCTGTGTTTTACTCAAGAATGCTTTTAACACTTAGCCAAATAGCATTTTTCTGACGTTGCAACTCCTGTGATCAACTACTTTTACAAAGAGGATTTGAAAATTGTGCAGTTTGATGTCCCCTATTATAATCTGGTAATTCCTACTCTGATGATGTTGAATAGAAACAAGCATGGTTACTCTGAATGTTATGGGAATTCATGTGTGATAGTCTTTGAGGAGAAATGATTGACCGTATTTCTACTCTGACAGTTGAAATAAGCAAGAGCCCAGCTGGAGCAGTTAGTCCAACTACATCCAGACCTGGGAGAAGAACATTCAATATTTAGCATTTATTTTGGATAAAGGCTGGTGAATTACCAAACAGAATAGAAATGGGTATTTTGCCTCTGTTAATGGTTAGATGTAGATTTCCCAGAAGTACTGAGTCATAACATGACCTGAAGTCTGTTTGAAAGTACGAGGAAGAATCACGTATCCCTGATATTGAACTGAATGTTGCAGAAATGAGACAGTATCATGGTGTTCTATTTAAAAAACCCCAACATTCTCCTTCTGTACTATTTAATTTGAGGGGCTTTTTGTTGTGTTAATGGGCTGGCAAATCGTTATTTTAGGTTTATTAAAGACTATTACTACCACACTACTAATTAATCCAGTTGCGTATGTGAAAAGTTCATGTGCTTGCTTAAGTTGACTTGCATTTAGTACTGCATCTATCTTAATACTTGAACATTTCACCTTAAATGTATTACAGCATCAGTTTTTGTTTCCATGGGTTTGATTTCTGAACTTCTAGTTGGCTAAGCTGTTTTGTTTTTTTTTTTAAAGCGTATCAAGATACTGAGAATCTACCGTTTACTTTTCTGGATGACTTGTTTCAGTGATTCATCTTTGCCACTATTTAAAAATAAGGCATGCAATTATTGTTTGAATACATTTGAATGCATCTGTCTTTTACTGGTTCTTGTTATCTCATTTGAATTCTCTATCATATCAAACCGCCTTAAAACTTGATTTGTCCATCTGACACTGTGTTTTTGCTCCTCTACATGGTGGCAGTCCTTAGCATTTAAAGACAGATTCAGATTTTAAAATACATAATTTTAAAAGAGTATCAACAGATCATAGATTTGCTGGGCTGACTACTCTAGGGCTCTGGGATAAGTTTAACAAGTATGCTGATTTTAAATTTCTGTCTCAATGTTTTTTAACATCTGATCTGGAACATCTGCTTAACAAATGAGTTGGAAAGAAAATCAATATAATGTGATACGATTATACCATTTTGAATCTTTCCAACTATAGAGTGAAAGTGTTTATTGACTATTTTTGATCTTTCCTTGTGATTTTTAACACTTGTGCCACCTTTTTTTTTTTAAATTTCTTTTTTAAAAAACGTCAGGTTTTGAGCAACTAGGATGAACTTTAGCAAAAATGGTCCTTTTTGTTAGCTGTAGGATTGCCTGACCAAAGTTTAAAGTACTCTTAAGGAAGTTTATGTTTTGATGTTTTTATGTCTTAAGATTTTTCTTTCTGATGAATTTTGTTCATAACACTTTTTAGCTTCTGAAATGTTGAAAATCCAGGAATATGAGCATTGATGGGCCTTATATGTTTACATAAATGTAAGTAATCTCTATCTGGCTATGCAATCTGATCACAATCAGTAATCCTTACACTATGCCCAATTTCTACTCCAGTGACTTACTCCTTTTAGCTGTTATAAAGATATATATGATAATTTCTTTGTATTGATTATGGTGAAAGCTGTTAGAAAACGGTTACTAATCATTTTTTAAAATGGATGTTTTTACTCTTGGCAGCTTAAGATCCTGAGATATTAGGGCTTAGTATTAAAGACTTCAGTTTGACATTTTTCTTTCAGCAAATTAAAAATATGGGCTTACAAAAAAAATCCTATTGTTCTCTAGTTTGAGCTGCTGGTCTGTAACAGACCTCTACTGTCACCACCTTCTGTGTGAGCTGTTGTATTTTTAGGATACTTTAATTCTGGATTATCTGGTAATGAATGTCTGAATGATGTTTCTCGAAACCTGGGATTGTGCCTACTTGACAATAAGTGTTATTTTTATTTAGTGTCAGGGTTTTACACAAGTGGGCTTTTTCCTGTTGGAAAGAAGTATAGCTCTGTGATGTGCTTGGAGAATAGACTTGAATTTCAGGAAGGTGTGGAACTTGTTTTAAAACTTGAAAGTTTTAAAGAATATTTCTGGAACTTCAGAAGTGAATTTTTGGCATTTAGATTCACTCTGATGTTAGCATAAGAATTGTACCTGGCATCAGATGAATTGTCATCCAGGCCATTTTTTTCTCACTTAGTGGCCAACAGCAGATGTTTTAAAGGAAGTTACAAAAAAACTTCCCACTTGTGGATAACTGCCATTGAGCTCCTCAAATTCTAGTCAGTTTATAAGGGTTTACGATGCTATTCCTGAGATTTGTTCCCCATAATAATTTTCTTGTTGATACGGAATTTTATATAGGTGTGTGCTTTCATTATCCATGGTAATATGTAATTATTTTACAAATTTTACAATACTGTGTTTGTAATCTACTTCCCACTGTAATGCTCCTCACTTTTTCCTCAATTGTCAGGAGTAGCTTAAAGCTTGGTAGTTACTGAGCAATGCTGATGGTTTTATCCCCACTGTACTTCAGATGTGTCAGCAATAAATTTGACTTGCCAGCACACTGACCATTTACTTACATTTTTTAACTTCATTAATTTCACATGGCGTTGATGAAGATGGTTGTACTCTTGGTCCTGAGATTTTCTCTTGGCACTGGTGGATGTGACCAGTGGCTCCTGGATCTGATATGATGTAGAAATGCACACTCTTACCTCAAACGTTTTTTTTCCACGTCATTGTTTGGAGTAAGGCAACATTATATCCAGCTGAAGATCTGCCTATATTTTACTATCGAAGCCTGACAGGCTGCAGAATTGAAAACTGTTGTCATATTTTCTGATCTTCCCCAACAGATTCTCTTTCAAAATTAATATTAGTCTTTTAAACTGTAATTAGTTTTTCGTATCATCTCTACTTTAAAAGTTTTTGTCTGTGTTCCCAGTGACCTTTAAGATATAAGTTGGACCTCTTTTGAAAATAGAGACTTTTAAGCCTTGAGTGGTGTGTTTCATGTTTATTTCATAGTCATGCTTGTATCAGCATCCTTGTTTGCAAAATAAAGCTGAATAGTAGGATCCAGTGTCAAGTTGATGCTTTGATTTCATGTAACTTGTAACTTTATCTGGAGTATCCAGGATTAATGTTTAGTAGTTTTGTAGAGCCTTTCATCTATAAATGAAAATAGTACTAATAATTTTCAGTGAGAGGGAAGTGACTTACTCAGAGCCAAACAACAACTCGAAGGGGAAGCTTCAGTAAACCCAGATTTTATACTATCCCATCATTGCTAATACAGGAGTGCACTGTAAAATATTGAATAAGTCTTGCAATTTAAATGCATTGGTTAAATGGGAGAAATGAAAAGGAATTTAAACATGTTAAGTAGTAAGCTAAGTAAAATAAATTTGAGAAATAGAGTGATAAAGTAGATACTGTAGTGGATCTGCTGGAGCAAGTTCAGAGCAGGACCATGGTGATGACCCAGAAGGCCTCCTAGGAAGGTGGGCTGAGAGAATTGGGGTTGGTCAGCCTGGAGAAGGCTTAAGGGGGACCTTAGAGCAGCCTTCCAGGACCCAAAGGGGGCCTACAAGAAAGGGATTTTTTACAAGTGCTAGTGAATAGGACAGGGGGTGATGGCTTCAGACTGCAATAGAGTAGGTTTAGGTTAGATATTAGAAAGAAATTCTTTCCTGTGAGGGTGGTGAGGCACTGGAGCAGGTTGCCCTGAGAGGTTGTGGATGCTCCATTCCTGGAAGTGTTCAAGACCAGGCTGGGTGGGGCCCTGAGCAACCTGGTCTAGTGAAAGGTGTCCCTGCCCATGGCAGGAGGGGTTGGAATTAGATGATATTTAAGGTCCCTTCCAACTCAAACCAATTCTATGTTTCTGTGATACAAGGAGAATAGGACTAATGCAAGTAAACATTTAGTATCTTAGTATATATTTGATAAGTTATTTGATAATTATGCTGGAAATGATAATGAGGTTAATAATTTCCTTAGTGAGACAAGCAGTTCTCTGCTGTTACTTATGCTTGTTTTGCATGTCCTGCTTATTATAAAACTTAGCTGTGCTTTCAGAACAGTGGCTTGGGCACCTGCAGCATATACAGCCTCTTATTTCTGGTGGCATCACATATTTAAAAAATTTTAAAAATTTAAAAATTCTGTGGAAGTCTTGCTTGTTTTTCACTTATTCATGAATCAGTAGCATAGTGTTTCGTCCTTTGGGCCTGACTCTTTTTTTAATTTAAATTACTTACATGTAGGCCTGTGATGCAAATAAATATACACAGTTTGGGGAAAAGTTAATACAATCAAATATATAACTGGGCATTTTTTTATGTGTGTATTTTTCTTGTAGATTAAACCTGCTGCTGCTTGTGATGACATCTTTTAAAGTTCATTATACCCTATAATCTTTATGTACAATGCCTTAAGAAGTCTGGGCTAACAGGACAAAGATTTGAGCTCCTTTGATTTTCATTGTAGATTCACATTTGTATGTAAAACTGCCAGTTTTACTGCTTCATGAAAATGTGTAGCAGATGATATTGAAGTTATTGTTTTATTTTCATGTATGCAAAAATCTGGATTCCTGTAAGTTTAGTTTTTGTGACCGGATGAGAGAACAGTGGGTGAGCACAAGTAGAGGAAAGTACAACAAGCCGGAAGCTTCTGACTTCCTGTAATAAGAGGAAACTCATGTCCCAGTCAGTGGAAAGGTTTCTTCTCAACACATCAGTGGTGTATATTCATTGTGCATGAAACACATTTAAAGTGTTCAGTCAGAAGTCAGTGCCTTAAAAACTAAAACCGAAGGAATAAAAAAAAATATCGCATTAGATTGCTGAAGTATGTGCACTACAGTTAGGACTTGTTGAATTTTTTTCACATGTGCTTTTCAAAGATGACAACCAGTTAGAATAAACGAGAACATTTTATGATTGAGGGCGAACTCCACCTTTTTTTGTGAATTTACTTCACAATTTTCTGGAGAAACACTTATGTCAGTGTGAAATGCCCTTTGAAATTTTATGTCAGTTTATATACTTTGTGTATTCCTGTAAATAAGGTTGTTCTGGACAGTTCCCTTTTCAAACTAAAAATTCATGCCTATATAACATTTATGAAAAATACTATAAGCCAGTATAAATATTTCACACTTGGTCCCTTTCTCACATGGTTTCCTTCTGTAGTTAGGATGGGTTTCACCTAGTAGAAGGCTGTATTGGGTTTTGGATTTGGGCAGTAGTCTCAGCTCTTATTTATTATGCTGCCCGTGAGTCTTGATTAAAGATTGCTTGGTTCAGGTGCAGGATGACAGTTGAGGCTCGACTGCAAGTCACAGAATTGGAAAGAGGTTTAAGGGACAGATGAAATGGGATGAATATGGCAGGATGTACCTGCTGCATTTCCAGCTGCTTGTGACCCCTTTCATACTACACATCTTTTACAACTGTATACGGACCTGAGCAGTTTGCTGGTTGCTTTTGGTTCCTGCCTTTGATCAGTGAAGTTGTTTCCTTCGAGATAGAGTATCAAACTTCAGTTTGGAAAGATGGAAAAGCTGCCCACTCTTTTGTCTCATATGACTTTTGTCTTGAGCCTTAAGTGTGTTCTTTGGGATGAAGTGCAAGGAATTCTACACCTGAGAAGAAATGAAAACACATATAGGACAGATTGAAGTTACTATTATTTTTTAATTACTATATCTCATGATGATGTTGGACATATATTTGGTGCAATCATGCTGTCTTTACCCATAAATGCAGAATCCATTTATCACAAGGTTTGACCCTTATGAAACTGAGTGGGGAGAAGCAAAGAATGGTAGCAGCCAGCAGCTACTGTCACTGGGCATAGCTCCACTTTGACATTTTGCACATACCGAATGAACAAGTGGCACTATCAGCTGTTGCAAATCCCACTGAGATGCTGTGTTACTTTAATAGCACTCCTGTGCACTCTAAAGCCTCAGTGATTTGAGAAAGTCCTAACTTGTTTTCAGTATGTGAAATATTTTTGTTCTGGTCTTTAGGGATTTTTAGATAAACTGTCAAAATTCTTGTAGAGTAGATAAAAAAATATGTAGTTCTACCTATAAGTCCATATTCAAGACTGACATATGCCAAGAATTAGAGCATGCTGTTGCGCTTTCATAGGTGTTGGAGGAGACTGGATTTTTACATTAATTTACAATAATAGTATATGATCAGTCATGGTTATAATTTCCACTGTAAGTAATTTTATCTGAGAAGAGGGGAAATGTGGGCTGGGTGAACATAATTTTACTGCTTGTAATAGCTTACCCAGATTGGGATAAAAGAACGTTGTTAGACTTAATGCTGTAGTTTTTGTGTATTGACTGGAGTGTGTAATCTTGTAGAGCTGCTGTTAATTATCACTTAGTCCATAAGCATATCCTAATACAGATAGTCTTTTGCCAGTGTTTCAAGGTAGCTTTCAGTAATACTCAGGATAATCTTCCATTTTTTATTATGCTTAGAAGCTTCAGACTCACACCATCCTCTTCCAGAAGTAATGGATCAGCATAGCTTGAGTCATATGAGCTTGAGAAAGAACAGTGGCTGGATAGAAAGTGGGTGAGTAGCACTTAAACCAGTGGGTTTAGGAGGAAAACCTTGAATATAAAGCTTATTAAAAGGCATTGAATAATCTTCTTTTCCCTTTTTTTTTTTTTTTTTTTTAAAGCACTGAGGTTTTATTTTTGATCTCTCTTTCCTTTTCCTCTTCGTTTTTTCTCTGCCCTAATGTTTTCAGCCTTCAGTTTTTCTCTGCCCTAATGTTTTCAGCCTTGGACTTTCCTAAGTATGAAAAAAGCTAGCATATTTCTAAGTTTCCATTTTCTGGAAAAATGGGATAAGATCAAAGCCAACAACACAGAATGTGTGTCTTGAACTGGCCATTACTCTTTTTTGTTCTGGGTTTTTTTTTTTTCAGTGTCTCAGTGTTTTGTTTGCCTAATTTTGTGGATGTCAAGCTCTTCTGCTTCTGTGTTTTCAAGCCATGAGGAAGTCCAGCTGCAACAGAAATAATGTAGGGTATTGTTGTGGTTTTACCACAGTAGGCTGCTAAGCACCACATAACTTCTCACTAGAAAAGCAATGTGGGCAAAGAAGAACAAATATACTGCCAGTAGAGATACAGCATTAGATATTGAAGCAGATTGTATTGTATCATTGCATTTGTGGTAGTAATGGAAGACATAGGCTTCTACAAGGACTTTTTTTCAGGTTGTCTTTCATTATTGTAAAATGTCATGCAGTGATAAAGATGCAAACAAAAATAATTCTGTAAACTTGCTGTTGAGAGGCTTGAGCATTGAAGATGACCCTTCAGAGGTACTGAAAACTTGGGCAGCCAGGGATATGAGCATTTTAGAGGCTGCACACTGCATGGATTGATTGGGAGGTGAGTTGAATCTCATGACTAAGTGGGGTAAATGAGAATTTTTGATACATAGGCAGATTGACTCATATACGTATAGGTCTTAGTGAATATATTGGAGCTGAAGATCATCTCTTCATTTTGAACCTGAGTGGTGAAAATGGTGACAAAGATGTATTTGATACTGAGAGGAAAAAGTGGTCAAAGATTTCTCATTTTTCTCAAACATTCAACTTACTTTAGAAAGAAAAATGTATGTATATAGCCGGCACTCTTTCTGATGTGCTCAGTATCCTATCTACACTGTCTTGTCTAAAAAAAAAGACTCAAGTTGCCAGCAAGTCTCCAGATTGCTAGTACTGTATTTCAGCTAATGTTTCTTACTCACCCTGACCAGACAACTCTTAAAATTATTATTCAGGTTAACTTCAGAGTAAGTGAAGGTTGGATAGCAGTTTCATTTTTTTCAACATGAGGGAATGTATCTTTTGAACTCCTGAGTTACAGTTTGCAATGATTTCATCACTGAAAAGTATCCTGAGCTGACAGCAATAAATTAGCTGCCATTTCACTTGAGACTAATTCCTGTCTACAGTTAAGAATTTTGCTTGGTGAAATGTTATGGCCGTGCCATTTTTATTCTTGTTCATTTTGCTTAGTTTTGAAGGAACTGAAACAAGTGTCAATTCCAGAATTCTGTTTTAGTAGCTAGTAATGGGTTTGTCATGATTCATTATATGTCTGTTTATAGCATCTACTGTGTAGTGACTTTCCATGTAGTCCCTCCTGATACACTAACCTCTTTCCTGTAACTTGAGATACATTTCTATAGCTTCAATAACTTTACAGAATGTTTCAAAGTATTTTTACTTTCCTTTGACATTTGCCTTTTCTAAGGCCTCAGAAACTGTCAGTTTCTCTCAAAGTCTCCCCATTGTTACATAGTGACTTGAGGTCATGGGTAAAAGATGACAGTGAAATGAAATTGAAATGCAAATTGACTTTCTAATCGCATGTACATGTAAACAGATGAAAAAACATCTAAATGATATCTGTCATCTTGCATGGGTGGAAGAGGGAGAAGGTTTCTCTTCCCCACTGGACATTTGCTTTCATACTTTCCTCTCAGAGCTCTAGCTGTGCCATTCAGTCTCTTTAGTGTTTCTAAAGTGGACTGTCCTAGAGCAAGAACTTGAAGTTCAACACCCTGCTGTAAACTTTGTCATCTGTGGCAGTTGTTGATGCATCACCTGACTGCTCCAAACCTTGGTGGGAATTACTGCATCCATGGGCATGCGTACGTTACAATAGTTTTTGAAAAATGAGTTATTTATTAATACTATGATAAAAGAAGAAAAAAACCCAAACAAACCCTCAAACTCTCTGTGTCCTAAGCTGACCTGGCCTCTCAAGGAGAATTGCTTTGTAACCTCTCTAATTGAAAATCTGACATGGAGTCGAATAGCTGCCTCTTGTTAGTGACCCGGCTGCACCTTCATGGTGGAATGGCCGAGATCTGTGTGCTCCAGGTCTAGAGGGAATGACTGGGATGAGGCAAGATTAAAGCTGGGGTTTTGTTTGCCTCTGCCGATTTAAACCTTAATTTGAAATGCCCTTCTGCAGAAATGGGGCAAGTTGTTGTTAACCATGAGGGCCTGCCCTTATGTACATGTTGTGATCACACCAAATGACGTTTGGCAGGAAATGTATAAGGAAACGGTCACCAAAAATAAGCATATAAAATGCAATACTGTACTAGATGTGAATAGATACATCTAATTTAGTGCCAGTCTCCTGACTGGGCACAATGAAAGTCTTAGACTCTCTTAGATTGTCTTAGATTGTTCTCTTAGAACAATCGCCTTCATTTCGTTCAGCTGGATGCCCCTGGATCATGTTCTGCCCAAAGCTGAATTCTCTTTCTGGTTTGAATTTTACTTTTTCTTTATACATCTGATCTTCACACTTTTTAATGTTAAATACCAGTAATACCTTATACCAGTAAGGCTGGTATAAGGCCAATTGATAATGTGTTACTGACTAAAAAAAGCTTCTTTCATTCATTAATTGAAATAGTCATATGTGTTGTCGTGCATCTTTGAAAAATCAGATGTGGTGGATCTTATGTCAGCCAGTCTGTCTTGTCTTGGTTATGACAGTTCATGAAATGCGTTTCCAAGTACCTCCTATTCTCTTAATTTACTATAGAACTTTAAAAAAAAAAC
>WEIV01011852.1:19793-47424 GCA_013390005.1 Calyptomena viridis | reverse complement strand
CCCAAAATAAGGTGTTTCTTTTTTCATTTACATCTCTTCTATAAAGCCATAGGTACTGGGAGATTTTTAATATTTAGTCAGTGTAAGAGGTTCTGTGCATACATAAAAACATTTTAGAATTCTAAATCAGATATGTCAACCTTATCTATATGCATACTATTATAAGCAAGTTATCTTGCTGCTTTCGATGAATCTTGATCCTGAGGTGTCTGGAGCATTCTGGTCAGAAAACCACTGCTGTTTCTAGAACAGCATTGAAGTGTACATACATGGGGAAAAAAGCCAGGAATAACTATTCTGGGCTAGGTCAGCACATGGGCTTTCTACATCTCATTCACTTGATCATGTTTACAGTCAGTGAATTGGGAATTTTTTTTCAAGGAATCTCTAGAGGGTGAAGGAATAACCAGTGCTTTGAATGATGACCCAGACTAATAATTAAACAAACATCTATCTTGGTAATTCTTGACTGATGTAATCTTCATGTTATTTTGTCACATGACTAGAAGATGGAGATGCAGCAGACTTATTATTACCTTTTAGGATCATATGAAATTCGTATTCAGAGTGTACATCTTTTGATCTGGAAGACAATCACTCATAATAATGTTAACTTTGAATTACATTTTCTAAGTTGATGTATTTTGCATTAGTAAAAGTACAGAAGATTGGTAAATACAGGGTATAAAAATTACATGGGCTTTTTTCTTGCTGTTTATGGTTGACTTGACCTCATATTTAGATTTTGGATTTTAACTTATTTCATTAGGTAAGCTGTTCGCTTTTTATAGTAAGTATTGTTTGCTGCGTATGTATAAATTAAAGGTAAAAATCTTAAATTTAAGGTGCTAATCTTGAGTGCCATTATGTGACACGTACAAGGCAACTGCATGATCAAACCCAGCCAGCATGCGTTTATTCAAGGCAAGTCCTTCTTGACCAACCTGATCTCTTTTTATGAGAGGGTGACCTGCTTACTGGATATTGTCTACCTAGACTTTAGTAAGCCTTTGCCACCATTGCCCGCAGCATTCTCCTGGAGAAACTGGTTGCGCATGGCTTGGATGGGCAGACGCTTTGCTGGGTGAAAAACAGCCAGGCCCAGAGAGTGATGGTGAATGGAATTTTATCCAGCTGGTGGTTGGTCACTGGGGCTCAGTACTGGGACCAGCCCTGTTTAATATCTTTATCGATGATATGGATGAAGGAATTGAGAGCACCTTCAGTGAGTTTGGAGACGATACCAAGTTGGATAGGAGTGTTGATCTGCTGGAGGGTTGGAAAGCTCTGCAGAGGGATCTGGACAGGCTGGCTGAGGCCAACAGTATGAGATTCAACAAGGTGAAGTCCTGGGTCCTGCACTTGGCTCACAACAACCTCAGGCAGTGCTACAGGCTGGGGGCAGAGTGGCTGGAAAGTGGCTCAGCAGAAAAAGACGTGGGAGTGCTGGTCGGCTTTCAGCTGAGTATGAGCCAGTGGTGTGTCCAAGTGGCCAGGAAGGCCAGTGGCATCCTGGCTTGTACCAACAGTAGTGTGGCCGGTAGGACCAGGGCAGTGATTGTCCCCCTGTACTCGGCACTAGTGAGGCTGCACCTTGAATCCTGCGTTTAGTTTTGGGCCCCTCTCTACAAAGAAGACATTGAGGGGCTGGAACATGTCCAGAGAAGGGCAGTGGAGCTGGTGAAGGGTCTGGAGAGTAAGTCCTATGGGGAGCAGCTGACGAAGCTGGGGGTGTTTAGCCTGGAGAAAGGGAGGCTCGGGGGGAGACCTTATTGCTCTCTACAGCTACTTGAAAGGAGATTGTAGTGAGTTGTGCTAGGGAAGGTTTAGGTTGGATGTTGGGAAAAATTTCCTCACCAAAAGCCGTGTCAAACTTTGGAATAGACTACGTGGGGAAAGGGTTGAGTCACCATCCCTGGAGGTATTTAAAGGATGTGTGAATGTGGTACTTCGTAGTGTTAGGTTGATGGTTGGATTTGATGATCCTAAAGGTCTTTTCCAACCTAAACAAATTCTATTCTGTTAAAATGAAATGGATATTTGCAAAAATAAGCACTCTGGATAGGTACCCTATGCCATCTTTTTCCGGCAAGCATATGGTTTCATGAAAGTATTTCACTATTAATTATTGTGTATGATGCTGTACATTACTGTCAACAGCTTTACTGGTGGTATAGAGAATTACTTAAGTGAAATTTGTTTTTAAAACCTAGTTCACTTTGTCAGAGCATATGTTCTTTGGCTTTTCCTAGTGTTTGAGATGATTTCTGTTGTCTTGCTCTGAAGGCATTTGTTTGTTACCAAAATTAATTGATCTGACAGGGGTCAGAGAAAATACCTGTTGCCTGTATGTTTTTGCTGCATGTCAAACAATACACTTGTCATCATTATGAATTCTTACATAAAATGGATAATAAAGTGCTGGTATGGCTAAGTGAAGTAATTCATTACTTTCCAGATGCCTACTAAGCACTTAATTCCTGGAGTCAAACATTGGGGTCCTGAGCTTCTGGATGCTTAAGATTTGTTCCAGGAAGACAAAATTGTTCTGTACTTTTAAGTCCTGAGTGACTTCACTGTTGATATCAGTGATGAAAAGACCTGGAGGTAAACGAACTTGAACTGACTGATATAATTATAGTCAAGATAAATTTATTGGAGGTGAGAGGTGGGAAGAAGACATTGTGCAGCAGTTGGTTAAATTAAACTGTCCATGTTTACTGTAACTGTCTGTCCATGGTTTCTGGCTTTGCTTCTAATCATTAATTGTTTGTTTCTGCTGTTACTCTTCTGTGAGGGTTATGTAAAAATTAGTTTACTTGGTATGGGTTAAAATTTTACTTCAAATAAAATAGTATCTAAAATTATTGACTAATTAATCTGATTTTTAATGAGTAGCAGCAGAAATCTTACAAATACACTGTAAAATACTGGAAGATACATCGAAAGGGATTTAGTGAATGGAAGTTTTTTAAGAAGAAGGGTGGGAAGACTTCCAGGATCTAGGAGGTGATGCTGAGAATCAGGAATTCAGGAAGGATAACTAAGAACAACTTATGAACAGATAATATGGTATTTTTAGTTGCCTTTATTTGAATTAAAAGCATTAAATGATGTGTTCTAAGGCTGTTAGTCTTTCAATGGTATGAATTTTTGATTCTGATCTGTGTCAGTGGAGTATTCTGTCTTCAAATCTTGGGGATAGCAATCCAATTTCCGTGTGACTAATAAGACACAGATAATTTGGAGTTTAGTCAGTGAACAAATCTGAACTGTTGTTCAGATTTAGCTAGTGAAAGAAAAACAAAAACCCATGAGTAAAAGCTGGTTAAAAATTTCAAAGTATCTCTTTGTAAGAACTATTGTTACTAGCATTTACATGAGAAAAGGAAAAAGAAGATATTAAGTCAGGAAAAGCAGTCCCGTGGTTGCTTATGGGCTTGTGTCATATACGTTTGCCTTGCTAGTGCTTTTTTAGTGTGATTAAAAACTTCCAGAGCTCATGACATGAAAAAATCCATTGTGTGGAAAAAACTAAAAGATTCCTTATCGTTGGCTGCGGTGTTATGTTTGGCTTTGAAGAAACTAACTTCTTTTTCAGTTTCAGTCAAAGATCAACGCAATCATTTGAGCCTTGTCTTTCTCTTCCAGGAGTCTGACAGAGCTGGCGGCATTTTCTTCTGTCAGGCTTTTGTTGTTTAAGATCAACTCTTTGACTCACTGACACTGTAATGAGGAGTAAACAAGCCCTATTTCTTTTCTACAATTTGTAGTATGTTTTTAGTGGATTCTGAATTTAGCAGTGTTGGTTCAGCAGTTGTTAAGTCATGTAGCTGTAGTAAACTTATTTACCAGCGGTAATAATTGTGTGGAGGAAATGAGTATCACACAGCCTATCATAGCTCCCTGTGGAGGGGTTTATCGTTGGTCCTGGTGGTATCAGCTTTGGCCCTCCACTGCTTCCTGTCTGCTTGCTTCAGAATAATGTCTCCTCAGTTCTCCTCTTGCATTTAACCACTCTTTTGTAGTTACTGGATTTCAAATGTACTGCTTGGCCTTTTGTCCCCTTGATAAATATTAGATAATTGCAGGTCCACGTGTGCTTCTGATGTACTACAGGAATTAATGTTCTAATACATGGGGCTTAAAAATATGTCTGTCTGAGAATAGGTACTCAGCAGTGTTTAGAGGATATGATGTTGAAAAGCAAAGGTTTAAATTCTGTGTAATTTCTGTGATTAGGGAACATAACAGTGATGTCCCTTAAAACCACTGTGGGAGTCCACATCTATTAGTACTGATTGTATCTAGCAGATATTTAAGAATCTGAAGCCTTCTGGATGTCTGATGTTAAAAACAAGACGGGATTTTTGTCTTGCAGAACCTTAAATAAAAATAAATTTTAAAAAAGAAATTTTTTAAAATTGGGATTCCATTCATTTTCATTTTTATTCTGTGTTCTAACCAAACAAATGTTATCTTTGTTTAAGTCTCAGTGGTTGCCTGGTGTCTGTTCAGCATGCAACTTGTTCATTGATGACATTTTCAGCAGACCTGAAAGTTGAGAATTAGGTAACAAGAATTAAAGGGAAGTTATGCTGACATAATTGTTTGAGGAAATTTGGCTCTTGTATTCCGTATTCCATATGGGATGAGCTAAAGCATTATTTCCGTGATTTTTTAGTACTTCTATACAGATATTAAGTAATGCTCAAATATGTCATTAATAAGTGAAATTGTGTATTCAGAATATAAAACAGGTTACCTGCTTATTTATATGAAAAATAATGAAGATTGAGTAATTCTGGATATCCTTCACTGGGATTTTGTTTTAAAATTTTAGATAAGGAAGTAATCTCTTTGGGATAAGGAAAAAAGAAACCTTCTTCTAGGCATCCCAAGATTAAGTTGGGCTTAAGTAAATTACCAGTGTATGGTCTTTGATTTGAGGTTCTGTGAGCAATTCCATGCAGAAACAAGTTTTTCATCCAGTGAACAAAAAGACAGGAAGGGAAAAAAATCTCACATAGCTTGAAAACATTACGTTGAGAAAACTATTACATGGTGGAAAAATGTTGCCATGGGCAGCACTTTATTTTTTTGTCTACTACTTCAGTTGGTAGAGCAATTCCATTGGACATGGGAGAGCAGGTTCAATGAAGTCTTTTTTGCACCAGAGAATTATCTTGTGCCTGTTATTTCTAGATTGCTGCTGGAAATTTTGATACGTCATGCTTATAGTATCTTGTCTAATAAAGTTTCCGTTGTAGAAGTTTGAAATTGACTGAGGCTACAAATGGAATTTAGGGAGCCTACTAATGGGTGAATGTTGCAATTGTCAGTGACAAGATTAACTCAGCATTTCCCTGACAATGTACATTTTTATACGAAGTGAGGCAGAGTGCAAAGGGCTGCTCTCAAGCAGGGAAGAGATTGGTTTCCCTGCTTTGTATCAGAGAGGGTAATCCTTATTTTTAGTCACGTGGTGGTAGGGTTCTTTTTGGTTGCAGGCTGCCTTTATGGATTGAATAAGGTGTATCACGATCATTGCCAAACACTGATCAAACTGTAGACTGACAAAAGCGGCAGCTCACATCATTTTCTCTGCCACTGGTAGTTGTAACTGTAGAAGTGTGTAATACAGTTGATTCAACAGTTTCATTAATATTTCTAAACATGATAAAGGTAAAAATGCATCTGTATATATGTGTTGAGCTGAATTACCTTTACAAGGCATTTGTACAAGTATGTTTTGTTAATCATCAATTACTATAGGTAGTGAAGGTTCTATATGGAAAGTAATGAGGATCCTAAATTAGGGGCTGCACAATGAGAAACTTCTTATTTAGTTGGAAAAATTTATTTTGTTGTTTTCAGGTCATATCAAAGCCCGACCTACCTAACTACCGAACTACCTGTAATGCCTAAAGAAGAAAGAGTAACAACTATTTCTTCCCCATGTAAAAATTAGATACACAGTTGCTATCTGAAGCATTTTATCCAATTCACATTTAACATTTGGAGTTCTTTTCTTCTATAAAAATTTAAATTCTGTATCTTATTCCATTAATGAAGTAGTAAACCTGGTTCAAGTGTTTTCATGTAATGGAAAAGAGGTGAGTGCAGTACTGTTACATCATGCAAAATATTGATTTAATGAGAGATGTAGTTAAAGGAATGCAAACAGTGAATGTATACAAAGTGTATCAACAGTCTTTACATAAAACAACAAAAAGTGAATGTTTGGATATTCAGACTTAATTCACAGATGTAATTTAATGCAGGCATAATGATCTTGTTAAGTCAATGGTTAATGTTTTCATAATAATATTAATTCCGTCTCTTTTCTGGCACTTTATATAGTATACTGTTTATGGAGTAGTATACTGCAATCTAACTTATTACCTATGGGATTGTCATTAATGTCCATTATCTTGAAAAATCTTACAAAGTTTTCACAATTGTATTTTCCAATGTCCTTTGTGGTTAGATTGTTTAAAAAAAAAAAAAAAAAGAGGAAAAAGGGAGAGAAAGAAAAGGCAAGAGATTTAATTTTTCTTACTTACCACCAGTTTGGGCAACTTGTCATCTTAAGCAATATTACCACTGACTTAAATACTGACATTTCAGTTTCCGTTAGTTGAATCTTTCCTTCTCTTTACTGTTTTATAGTATGCTGACAAAATTAAGGCATTTTCAACAATTAATCCATTTCTTCCAGGTAAAACTGGCATTCTAATGCATCCGAGAGCAATGTCTTACATATGGTTTTGTTTCTCCCAAACCGGGTGTTCCTACCCTTTTATATTTAAAGGTGAAGCCCTGATTTTTATTGCACTAATAACATATTATACTATAAATGTAATCTGTTTGGGGACTTGAGTTAAAAATCTGCTCCTGGTCTCACCTTCCTGGATAAACCAACTACCTTTATAGAGTGCTTGTTACAGGAGTGGCTATTCTTTTGATGAATATGGAAAAAGTATATAGTCCAGTGCTTTGTTCCATTCCTCTAATTTATGACACCAGTAATAATATATGATGAATGAGATATCCAAAACATTAATAAATTATCCGAAGATGTGCGCTAAATCAAAGAGGAGGAGACTAAGAAATAATCTCATATAATGCCTCCAAGAAAAGTAAGCTAATTCCAGAGTCATTTATTCAGCACTATGCAAAAACCCTGAGAAATTTGTTGAAATTGAACTGCTATAGTTAGTATGAGATTAATATAACTCAGCATTTCAAATGTGCTTTTATAGACATTTGGATTGCCAGATTCAGGTGGCAAGCGATGTAAAACTTACAGACTAAAATCACTCTTAAATGTTTTAACTTAAACATTGAGTTTAAGCATGTTTAAAATAAAACACAGCAATTTTGCCCAACATTGATGATACTTACATCCTCTTCCTAAATTCATCTATCTACTAACAGGGTTGAAATTTGCAGCAGTTTTCTGCTGTGGTTTGCATTCACTAACTTGATGATTCTGTGTAAAACAGTCACTTGTTCTAGGAGAAACTGTGCAGACTTTCTTAGCAGTGAAGTTTCAATGATTTGCCCATTTGGAGGCCACAAGCCATAGTTCTCCTGCTGACACCAGGAGTCTCAGAAAGAATCTTCATGTCAGAAGAGGCATTTGGCTGGTTATGCAATATTTGTCTGTTGCTTTGTTACAGACAGGGAGCATCAAACTAGTGTGTTGGTTTTATGCAAGCTAACTTTGACATTCTTACTAATCTTCTTCTTGATGCTAGTAAATCCACTGAAATTTAGTCATCATTATAAAATGAGTGAGATTTAGGGGAGTGCAGGTGTTGTTAGAAATAAAATATCCTGGAGGTGGTGTCATGTTTTCTGTTTCACAAATTGACACTTGGAGGTTTTATGAATGTTTTTTATCACATTCAAATAACCTGTGTGTAGGCTTTTGTCCTTGCATGTTCTTATTTTTTGATAGTTTTCCTTCTAAGCCTGGTAACATTTGCTGGAGTTTATATGGCTGTACAAAAGTGATCCAGCTGATGAAGTGACTTGCAAAGTAGTTAAATGTTTTTAGTATGAAGTTAACTAAACATTCTAAAGACCTTCTACATCAAGGACAATGGAAAACCCTTATCCTTTATGATTTCTAATAAAAACTTACCAACCTAGTTGTGTTGAACTTAACGATGTCCATGTTTATTTCTTCTGTGTGAAATAGTGCCAAAGAACATACTACTTTTCAACAGGGCCAGTATAATAAGTGGTTTTCTGTACTTCATGGATTCAGCTTCATTTTTGTGACTAACGTTACGCATAGTTGGTTGGATACTAAGTAAACTAAGTTGTATTGAACTTCTGATTTTTTTTCTCTCTCTTGTCTCTGTCATGGTCCCCTTAAGAGTCTCAGTGATCTAAATTTGCCATAGTGTCTGGATGGTGGCATGCTGTCCCTGTACTCATAATGTTTGTCTTACTGGATAATATTTAGCTACACTACTTCCTCATTTCCCAGAATGCATTTTGTTGGTCTTCTTTTTAACCTTTAACTGTGGAATTTATTGTAATTGCAGTTCTTTACATGAAAGATGTCATCAGAAGGTGTCACCAATTGCTTTCTACTTTTTGTTCCCTCTTAGTTTCTAGTAAATACACTGAGTATTGTTAGTCATATACTACTTTTAATCATCGATCTTCAGGATGAGTAATTAACATACTTTTTAAAAATAGTTGTAAATAGTATTTTCTTTTTTTTTTTTCTACTTTAATCAAGCATCTTGTGAAAATGTTTATATGAATTCTAACTTAAATGAATCATAGAATTGTAGAATATCCTGAGTTGGAAGGGACCCACAGGGATCATCAAAGTCCAGCTCCTGGCTCTGCACAAGACAGCCCCAAGAGTCACACCATGTGCCTGAGAGCATGCTTCTTGAACTCTGTCTGGCTTGGTGCCATGACCACTTCCCTGGGGAGCCTGTTGCAGAGCTTAACTACCCCCTGGGTGAAAAACCTTTCCCTAAAAACCAGCCTAAACCTTCCCTGCCTCAGCTTCGTGCCATTTCCTCGAGTCCTGTCACTAGTCAGCAAAGATCAGTTCCTGCCCCTCCACTTCCCCTTGTTAGGAACCTACAGACTCTGATGAGGTCTCTCCCCAGTCTCCACCAGGCTGAACAGACGAAGTGACCTCAGTCACTCCTCATAAGTCTTCCACACTAGACCTGCATGATCCTTTGGACACTCTCTAATAGCTCAATGTCTTTCTTATATTGTGGTGCCCAAAACTGCCACAATATTCAAGGTGAGGCCGCACCAGTGCAGAGCAGAGCAGAACAATCCCCTCCCTTGACTGGCTGGTGATGCTTTGCCTGATGTCCCCAGGACACGGTTGGCCCTCCTGGCTGCCAGGGCACTGCTGACTCATGTTCAACTTGCCATCAACCAGGACCCCCAGATCCCTTTCCAAGGGGCTACTGTCCAGTCTCACATTCCTCGTCTGTCCATACATCCAGGGTTGCCCCATCTCAGGTGCAGAATCCAGCAGCTGACCTTGTAAATTGTCATATGGCTGGTGATTGCCCAGCCCTTTAATTTGCAGGGCCTGTCTGCCGTCGAAGGAGTCAACAATTTAATGTTGTAAGCAAACTTAGTATACCTTTGAGTCCTGCATCCAAATTGTTTATGAAGACATTGAAGTGCACTGGCCCTAAAATGCAGCCCTGCAGAACCCCACTAGTGACTGATTGCCAGCCTGATGTAACCCCATTTACTGGGATGTAAATGAATGTGCTGTATTTATGAGTCAGAGTAGGACTTCTTTGGCTCAATCAGCCCATACCTAATGCAATTGTTAAATTTTACTTATTTTTCTCCATAGCTGACATGACGTGGTCGTGGTCTGTGATTTTTAACACTGTCAAGTTTAAAGAGAAGTGGGGATATCAAGCATTTTTAGAAACTATGAATTAAATCAATTTTCTAAGTTTATTAGATATTTACACATAAAATGTAGATTTTATTCGTGTATTTGTCTTAACTTCTATTTCCCATAAATTTCTTCTAGCTGTTTATGTTGGAGTCTCACATGTAAGTGTAAGATCTTTACTTGACTCTTCCATTTATTGTAAGGTCTGCCTTGACTACCAAATACAAAGCTTATAGTCAGTCTTCCAGGTGGTTGACTTGTAGCACTGCTTTGTACAAAAGAAACCAGTGTCTTTCTGCATTGTTATCTGTGGTGTAAAAACAGGGTTTGTGATTAGAGTAGAATGGATTCCCTCTTTCTGCAGACCTGCAGACTTTATCATTATGTTCAGGATGGAATCAAGACCAAGAAGGTGTTTCTCAATAAGGGAAAGATTGAAGAGAATTTATTTGCCTTATCAGTATTGGTCATGATGCCAGACCTTAGTTTAAGGAAAATAGCTATTAAGTAACAGAATCCTATCATATCTATCCTATCTAACTTTTCATTATGTTCAGTGTTAAATCAAGACTTCTTAAAAATCAAAGAAGTCCATTAAGAAGTGTTTTAGAGGCTAAGGTGCTAGTTCATGATAGTGGTAACACAGCTTTGAGTTGTTTCTGTTCCTGGTCCACTGTAGGAACTTGAATAGGCATTGTGTATATACATGAGTACTCTAGTGTGTCTGTTGTGGAAAATGTGTCTCACAATCTCATAGTATATAAATCCAAATTGAAAATTGGAGCAGTCAGCCAAAAAGACAATGGTAGCAGAACTTGGAGTGCACAACACTCACCTGGATAGAAGTTGAACAGACTTTGCATCTCATTCAGTTATTTATAGAAGATGGAAGAGATTCTACATTTTGCAGAATAAAATAGATTGGTGTTAAAATACACAGAGAAAGGGATTCAGCAGCTCTTGCTTTACCAAAATTGGAGCATAGTCCTTCAGTCCAACAACAATTAAGGCCTAACTTGGGAGACCCCTTCTACAGAACAAGATCTTTTTGATTTTTTTTGAGAGAAAGATGCCATATCCACTCTTTTATATGAATAGACGTAAAGAAGGATAACCATTAATTGTAGAAGATTATGATTGCACATTGTATAAGCGTAGAAAATAGTTCTTCTCATAAAAATTTGTGCAATTTGTGATTTTGTATTTTATGCTTCGATAAATAGGCATCTGAAGTAAAAATGTAGTTGCAAAGAATAAATTTTTATTCATGTAAAAAAGGGTAACCAGTTCATATGTTTCGTGATGACAACAGAGGAGTACTTTGGCCTTAAGGGTATTACTTGAGAAACAAGGATCTTAAATTAGGGTGGTACTCTGTCATATATATGACATTTGAGGGCTTATTAAAATCAAAAAGTACATGACTAAGGTTCTTCGAGAAAGAGAAATTAACTTTTTAAGTAGCAGAGTGTGAATATTAGATAAGTGTAAATTACTTGTTTGCCCAGTCCATTTCTTTAAGCATAAAGGTTTCATCATTTCTAATTAATAGACAGTGCAGTGTTTAAATAAATTTTAAACACAATAGAAGAGTGTCTTAATTGGAAAATCAAATTTTGCCACCAAAATAAAGATCCCTTAGTTTGGAGTACTTGCAGGTTAACATATTATGGAGAAGTTGACAATAAATACTGCAGAACAGTACAATGAAGGGTTAATTGTGAAAACTGATACAAGTTTTATTTTCTTATAAATCAAGAGGTTGATAAAATGTACACTTACTGTTGATCATTAGAATACAAAACTATCTGTCAAAATCAGTTAACATGCATATCTGATGGCTGATTGTATAAATATGAAAGTCAAATAATTGTAATCATTAACCATGGCTTCAGGTCATGAGAGTTGTCAGCTCAAAAAAACTAGAGGAGAAAGTGGTTGATTTGCATGTATTTAATGTGGCATGCTGTACATGTGGGAATTTGAGATAAACCTTAGCTAGTAATCTGCTTGTCTTTATCTAAAACTTGACTAGGAAACATGAGTCATAACAGTTTTGTATTTTGTATTGATAGCAGTTGATTCAGTAGGTTGGGATTTAACATTTTATTGCATTTAAATATTTGAAAATTGATTTTTTGCTAAGGGACAGTGGAAGAAGCTAGTTAAGCAGTTATTCAGAAATACTCAAAGTTCTTACCAGGAACATACTCAACATTTTCCTATAACAGATTGTAAGACTGAGTTACTTTTACAGTTTTTAGTTACACTTATCAATATGGGTAACAAACACTTTCTTTTTATGATTAAAAGAAATCAGAGATACATTAAAAATTCTAATGAAGTACTCTACTGAGTCATAAAAGTATCTTTCTATGTGAAGTGGACCAAATAGTTAATTTTTAATTTAATTGATCAGTTGTAGTAAATACAGTAAGGGACTTGTGGCAGAAGAATGAATCTTCTGGTCTGGAAAGGATTTATGTGTTATTTAAGTTCTGAATATAGTAATCCACTGTGGGTTTTGGTTTGTTTTTTTTGTTTTTTTCATTGATAATTCAAAATATTTTGTGTAGCTTGTAACAATTCCAAGAAGCCTTGAAAAGTGAATCAGAATATAGTGGTCGGTACCTTATGTTAACTATAATTTTCTTAAGCAGGTCTGTCCAGCCTTTCTCTTTTTCCCTGTGTTTACACTTGAACATGAAAAAAAAATCCCGAATGGCAGTGCCTTTTGCTTTAGTGTTCTGTTGACAAATCTTTCTCGTGATCTGTTGCATAAAGGCACCTATACAATGTTTAAGGGTTGGGAGGAGAAGGACCAGCTGGCAGAAGAGAAGAATGGAATCACATTGTGTTTCTGTCCTTTGCCTCTTGTGTAGGATGGAATACGCATATAATTGCAGGAGAGGGAAAGGTGGTGGTACCACAGGTCATTGGCTGTTTCGTGTCCTTTCTTTAAATCATTCTTTAAATGATTTACATGTTTTATTTGAGCAGAGAATTATTACCCTCCAACTTAGACAGAAGTAGTGGTGTGAGGAGGTGACTTCTGTAACTGCAGATTAGAAGCCCAGATTAAATATGGAAGTAATTAAAAACTAAGTAAATTTCAAAAGGAAGAAAAAATGTGGGTTTAAGCCATCACTAACTGTAATTACAGTTTTAGCTCTACTGTAACTCATTGGTGAAAATTCACTTTGCTACCAGAGGCTCCGTAGCTGCAGATGAATGATCTATGATTTAGTGGTTCTTTCTGTAGGAGGTCTAATTCCAGAACCTCAGGATCATTCCTGAGCCATTATACGTCCCAGTAATCCTCAAAATCTTTTAACTTGTGAAAGTATAGATTACTCTTTTACAAGGATCCATTGCTTTTAAAAATAAATATTTGGGATATAGATGATTGTTTTGGGTGTGAATGGGATTCACAGATGTGGATTGGGAATGAATTGTCATTTTCAAACAGAAATCTGCGCACTAAAAGAGAATACCTTAATAAAAAAACCAGTCTCATTTGTCCCACTTCAGAAACACATATTGTGAGAAGAAAGTGCTTCACGTTCCTTAAAATATAGAAGTTTTTGTACTTTTGTGTCTTGGGGCTTGCAGTGTTATTAGCTCAAAGGGGAGGTATGCTTTTTCTTGATGACTATATTTAGCCAGGAGGAATAGTCCTTTTTAAAGCAAATTGAAATGAGTGTATGAGAGCGTGAAATTATCAGCAGCGCTGGTGCACATTTACATTACTTCTACATACTCTTTGGAATGACCACACAACAGAACAAGTACTTCATTTCCACTGTGTTGATTTTTCTTGACAAAACATGGCAGTCTATCCAAAGGAGGGTGTCTAGCCAAGACAAATATAAAATTTATGATTAAGCAAAGTGTTTCCTTATTATAATCCCTAAAGAGACTTTGAGACTTGTTAAATATAACGTGCCCAGGTAGTTTTAAGAGTAAATTATCCTTTATGCTTTTAAATGCTGAAATACAGCAACACCATCAGCAATTTGAGATATTACTTGCAGAACCAACACTGCAAACTGATTTGCTTTGATGAAACAAGTAGCAAAATCTGTGCATATATACAGTATATAACCTCTGCTTTGATATGTTCCTTCAGTTTTACAGTCCGGTACAGAGATGAGGAATCCATGTCAGTAGTGTGGTTTGTAAAACTGTCACACTCTTTTCTGTATGTAATGTGTGTTATGGAAGAAAGCAAATAAACCTTTTCAACAGAATGGATAAAAATTGGTAACATGATTGCACTTGTGGCACATTTCTGCAGCTGCTGATTTACAGAATACCACTCTGAAGAAAGTTATGATGACTGTCAATATTATTCATTAAAATAAATGGTGAATGAAAATTGATTCAGGAGAAGAGTGGATTTTGACCTTTGTGATACCAGTGTTGGCTTTGGAGTGCAGTATTCTAATTAAATTGTGAATGTACTTAGATAGTGGATATTAAATGATCTCACTGTATTCTTTCAAGGACTATGAACTTCCAAAATCAAGGATAACATTAGATGTCAGCCAAGTATTTTGTCCTTCTCGTGGTTTGTCTTTACATCTGAATTAGTGCCAGTTTGCACAGATTGTGTGTCAGCTTAAATACAAGAAACAGGCCTCAGTCTGCTTGAACTCATTCCACCAAAGACTTCTGAAAACTTTCACTAGTCTGCAAACTGTAATGGTTGTTTCACATTAAGTTGCTTTGTAAAATTATAAAACAGCTTTTCTTGTGCTTTCAAATAAAATGTTGTCATCTGCTAATGAATGAGATACCATCTGTAATAATTAAGGTTATTCTACTTGTTTTCCCCCTGCAGCAAAACTTCTGAAGGTTTGCAGAAGACAATAAGATAACCACCAAGAAGGCTATTGCAGCACTGTAAGTACTGCACCCAGGAAAAAACAGAAATATGTGAATTAAGAATGTTGTAAGGAGACTTTCATTTTTGGGGGGAAAAATGAGCTACATAAGGGGATTACATGTAAAATACAGAGCAGGATGTATTGTAGCAATCATGTTAATAATTTACAAGGGAAAAACTGCACTCTTGTAAAATCTAAAATTGTATCCTTATGCAGTGTAATCAGGAATTCACCAATAGCAATGAAAAATATTTCTCTATCCACCAAAGATTGATCTAGTTTATATACATTTGTTTATTTAAAACTATCAGAATTTAGAAAATCATTGTAGTTTTGTAGGTTTGTCATTTGTTTTAGTGACTTATTGTTTAGGTTATTTTGCAGAATTATTTATTTGCTGATTTATTTATGTATTTCATTATTTATTTATTTGATTATTTAGTAAATTATTTATCTGATGAATTATTAATACATCTTCATGACATGCTTTAAATTATTTATAACTTAATTTTGAGTTTATTGCTTTTCGACGCTGCATTGTTACTGACTAGTTTTGATTTTTTTTTCCTTGGTTCTTGAAAATTAAAGTACTAGCTCTAAGGCAAAAGTATATTCTTTGCAGAATCCATAGATGATTTTCAATGAAGTAATTTACCATGTAGATACTAATTTTGTTTGGTTTTATATTGCTTAATACCACTTTTCTACTTGTTTAGCTTTTAGTTTTATGATTTCATAGGTGTGTCATGGTCAAAGGAGTGACCTTTAAGGGGCAAAGATAAATGTTTACTTTAAAATGTGTAGAAACAAAGTCGTCTTATTTTCCCCTTAATAAGTATTCTTTAATAAAGTTAACTTGAGATATTCTTGTTCCCATAGAAAGGATCCTTCTAAAATGAGACTCTTGATATTTCAACTAATACATTTAATCTCTAATAAGAGAACAAAATACATTAACTCACGGAGAGTTATTTCTTAGTGGCAAGGTTTTAAATACATGGAGAGGAATGGTGATATCTTTAGACATAAGTAGAAGGAGATACTTGTCAAGGGGGGAAAGGTGGATGTAAGTAGGGTTTTTTTCCCCCCATAGTGTGTTTTGCATGTAGTGGCATTTATAAGCTCTGCAAATTTAGCATGTCTGTGTTGTACATAAACTACTTTCAGGTTCTGTGATCACAAAGAATCATTTCTAATGCACAACATAGTGTGAAACCTGTTTTCGTGTTCCTTTCTTTCGCCAGTCAAAAAGGTCTGAAATGTCATCTTTTACTCCACAGAGGCTTGAGTGAAATATAAAAGCAGTGTAAGGGGCCAATTTTAGGCTTTACGTGAGCACCAGCTCAAGAGAGTTTAAAATTGGTGCCTGGGATCAGAATTTGACTCGGAATCAGTTCTAACTGATGGGCTTTTCAGGACTGATGAGCCGCCTGAGTCCTGAAGTTGCCTGTTTGGCCTCAGTCCCCAGCAAGTGACTGGTCGGGCAGTCACAAGGCACCTTGCAGGAGAGGGCTGTGACTGGCCACCCCTGTTTCAGAGCTGTAATGAATAGAGCAAAGCAGCAGTCCCTCTGCAGAAGTGCCATGTGCATAATGTGGCCTTTATTCTGTGTTTAGTGCTTGAAATGAATTACTATATACTTTAAAGTTTTAACACAGCCTGGAAAGGCTGCATTGTACATTTCAAGTTTCAATGCTGTTGAAATACAGTAGAAATGGCCTCTGTAGACAGGTTTCACTATAGAACTTAAATTATGCATGTGTATATCCAAATTCCTTATTTTGAAATATTGAATGTATGAATATTTAATTTGTATCTTGCTTTAGTATCTTCATATGCTTGCCTTAAAGGAAGCTGTTTCCTTTGATTTATATACATGGATAAAAATGTGTGTACAGTATGTATCAATGGTTTTTCTCTCCATGGTGTTAGATGAACAGCTTTAGATAATGATAGCTACTGATTTTTATTCTGCAGCTTGCTGCCATTGTATAAAACGTAAATTTGTTGTATTTGTTCTATTAATCTTACTTGAATTTCAAATTCATTTGCTTTCCAGAAATATTTTCTTAATTACATGCGTTAAGAAAAGCCAAGTATGTTGCAGATCTTAATGATGCAGTATTTTTGGTCTGTGCACAGTAACAAAGCTCTGAATGTTATTATTTGGGGCAGAGTTCCAATCTGAAATTTACATTTCTCCTTATTTGAATGTTTTCACTCAAGCTGAGAACTCCAAGGGAGTTCCTCAACGTATACTAGTTTATATGACATGCTCTATGAAATTTAGTACACTCTTAATTCCTTTTGTAAATGAGGTCTTATTGTTGAATAAGACCTATTATAAGCAGTTACAAAGGTAAGTGCTGTCAGTGCATTCTGCCACCAGTTTCTTGGAGTATGAAACACTCCCTGAAAGACGTGCTACTACTGTTATGGGGTAATATAACGCAGCTTATGTGTTGGCACTGAAAGTAGCTACTTCATAATGATGACAAGTGAAAGTACAGCCAAAGGTCACATTAAACAAGAGATTTCTTTCACACCTCATCCATTTTCTGAATGTGGTATGAAAATAGCTTTGTTCTGTACACTTCAGGATTTTTAAAAGAAGTTTTGAAATAATTTTTTATGCCTTGTATATTAGTTTATGTCTTAAGTGATAAACTATGGAATTCTAGCATGCTAAATTGATGCTACAAAAGCGTTTGAAATTAGCTTAAATTTTGGGTGCAGTTAGACAACATAAATAGTATTTCATTTCATTACTTTTTTTGATTTGCAGATTTGCTTAAATACATAGCTTTAAGTTCAATAAAAAAAACTATTGACGTGTGATGGTTTAACCCAGCCAGCAGCTAAGCATCTTGTAGCCATTTGCTCACTCCCCACTCTGCCATGGTAGGATGGGGAGGAAAATTGGAAAAAGGTAAAACCCATGAGATAAGAACAGTTTAATAGTTGAAATAAAGTAAAATCTAATAATGATAATGATGATGATGATAATGATAGTAATAATGAATAATAATAACAACAATAATAATAATGAGAAGGGGGACAGCAAAAAGAGAGAAAAACAAGTGATGTACATTAAAATTGCTCACCACCTGCTTACTCATGCCCAGCCTGTCCCTGAGCTGCAATCTGCCCCTCCAGGCCAACTCCCCCCAGTTTATATACTGGGCATGCTGTTGTAGGGTATGGAGTATCCCTTTGGCCAGTTCGGGTCAGCTCTCCCAGCTCTGCTCCCTCCCAGCTCCTTGTGCACCTCCACACTGGCAGAGCATGAGACACTGAAAAGCCCTTGACTTAGGGTAAGCACTATTTAATAACAACTAGAACATCAGTGTGTTATCGATGTTATTCTCATCCTAAATCCAAAACGCAGTGCTGTACCAGCTACTAAGGAGGAAAATGAACTCTATCCCAGCCAAAACCAGGACAGTGTGCAAAGTGGTCTTTATATTGATATGTAAGATATATGGGTTTATTCTTTTTTTGTGTCTTTTATAAAGAAAGATACAGATTTTTTTTTTTACTGAATTAAGATTCTGTTCAGACATAGGAAAAGAGTCAACCTGTGTTGACAGTTTTTTAGCTCTGCTTTAAAGAGATTGTGCCAGTATTGTGAAAGGATAATTTCTGCTGAAATGGCCAACCAGGATGCTAAAATAAGATACCATTTTAGGAAAATTATTAGTAAGTATTAGATAATGAAAATGAAACTGACTTGTTTCACAAAAGGTGCTGTACAGTTATGAGATACTGGTTGGAAAGCCTAAATCTGGTATATTATTGGTAGGTGTATTTCTGTTCTAATCTAACTCCATAGAAATTGCAGAAGCCATATTAAGCTCTTCTTCAATTTATTTCATACAGATAAAAGAATTTGCATCTCATGAGTCACATATTTCCTGTTGTATCTTTAATACAGCCATTTTTAGTATTTTTCTTGCCTCTTTCCTCTATTGGTATGCTTAGAGAGTCTGTGTGTATGAGCTTGTCATTTCACCCGTGAGGCAAGGAGGAGTTCCAATCAATAGCAGTGTGTTGTTGACACTAAATGATGTTTCTTCTTGCCACAATAAGACTTGATTTTGTCATCCTAATGACGCTAGTTTGCTTCACAGAGTAGGGATCAGCACTCTCTCAAATCAAACTGTACAAGTTTAAAAAAAAATTTTTTTGAAGGAAATACTAGAGAAATAGTCCAGTATTTGTAACCAAACATATGCACTGGCTTTGTAAAATAGATATTCAAGTTGTGTTTCACTTTGCAGGGTAGCTGCTTTGCAAGGCATTTTAGAAGTCTATGTTAAAGGATGTAGGATTGATCAGAGCTGACACTGATGAAAGCGTAATGTTTTAAAAAGAAATGTTACAATCATTATTTAAAATATAAATTCACATAAAATATGGATGGTAGTAAGACCTCAGCTAAAAAAAAACCCTAAGAAAGCAAAAAGCCTACAGCTAGTAGAAATTCTGTGTTTCACAATAAAGTCTTTGCAGCACTGCCTAGAAAGAGAATGTCTGCAAGAGGAAGTAGGTACAGCCAGCAAGACATTACCAGGCCTGGTCTGTGATTGGTCTCTATAGCGTGGTCAAAAAGGAATAAGCAGCTGTTCTACTTGAAGGATCCCTTAGGAAGACAGGAGCTGTAGAAAGATGTGAATTTGAGAGGAAATAATGTAACCATGGGAAGCAGTAGTACGATGATAGGAACTTATGGGCAAAATGTTGGTGGCAACAGTGGATTGCTAAGAAGCATGAGGTCTTTTATATTGGACATCTGAAGGCAATAGCAGAGTGGAAACATTCTATAATATTATCAAAATATCCTCCTTACAACAATGTATTTATGCATTTGTAAGTGTTTCTTTTGCTGTAGGAGAGATGTTACTTTTTTTATCTGAAAGAACTTTAAAAAATATAGCTGCATGGTTAAACACATTGTAAGTTGTGAATTACAGTTCTGTTTGCACTGTTTTCATTGTTTCGTATTTTTATGCAAAACATGGGTTCTCAGATGTTTGTCATATAAACTGCAATATGATATTTTTTGGTTTTACAGTATCTCCCCTTGTTACTTCTTCATAGAATAATTTTCATAGAGTCATCTGACATAAACTGTCCACATATTGTGATGACCTTTCCTGGAGAGGAAATGCCTCCTGTTTTGCAGGCAGTGAAATAAATCTTTATGAGAATTACAGTAACTAGTTATAATTCAGTATTGGTGGTGAATATTATATGAACTTTAAGCAGTATTTGGTGGTTTGTTTTTTTTTTTTAATTCATGTTAACTGCAGGGAATGAGTAGCACCTAAAATAAGATGACCAGCAACTTCAGAAACATAGCTGATTGACTTTATCAGCCTCAAATTCAGAAAGTTTTTTATTATTCTGTTTCTCATCAAAGTATTTTTCAATGAGTTAGGTCACACATCAGGAGCACTTTGCAAATTTGCTTGTAATAATACACATCTACCTTAGTTGCAATTTACCAGCAATGTGGTAGTCAGAATATCTTAGCCTTATTCATGCATATGTCTTCATTCTGTCTCCAGTGCTAAGAGAAGCTAAAATTCAGTTTTTCTAGTGTAACTTGCCCTTATTTGTATGAAGTTAGCATACTTGTGGAATACCACAGGCATACTCTATCCTGCCACATGTAGGTATAACGTCTTACTGTATACGTTAAGATGCCTACCAGAAAGAGAACCTCTGACATATTGTCAGCAATACAGTGAAGAAGGCTGTGGTGACTTGTCTCTACTAAAACATGTTTTTCCTTTCAGCTGAAATTCTGATCTTGTAAATATTTGAGTGTAACTTAAGACAAGCTGATAGTAGCACTGAAGTTGATGAATATATTCTCTTACAGCATTATATTTAGTAAACACTAATTTTAGGTTATTTTCTTTATCCCAGGCTCTTGCATTTGACATATGGCTATGGCTGGATTTAATGTTGCTTACTTTGTTGTGAGGATCAACAAACATTAAAAACATCCATTATAGTAGTTGGAAAACCAGCAGAAATATCAAGTGCAAAGAGCTTTGTTGTTACCCGTTTTTTGGTTGTTATTTATATTGTTTCTCATGTTTCTCTGTGTCAGAGTGTGTATGTGTTTAAGTTACTGCCATGTTTCAGTTGATCAGAGTTTTAAAAGACCTGGATCATGTGGGACAGTCCCATTATATCACATTATCTCGATTGTAACATTTCATACAAAAAATTTTAGATTAATACTGCAAAACTTAACTTCTGTGTAATAAAGTTTAGCATGAAATTGATATGATTTAAACTTTTATTTCATATTGTAAATATGATTTACTTTTACTTTTTTCTGTTTCTATGAAGTTTGTTTTCTATACAGTCGGTTTTTGCTTCTGTACTATGGAACTCCTGTCCCTGGTATGTCTAAGCTATCTTTTCTTTAGCTGTTTCAAAAGAGAATTTTCTTAACATTTTTGTTCACCATTTATGAAGAATTCTGTTTGCCTTGCTATGCCTACTTGTTTGTAATAAACACCTGTACCACCTGGGACTGAATGTCAAAATAACTTGGAATTGAGAAGTACATTTCAGTAACAACCTCAAAAAAACCTTTTGTTCCTCTTTAATTTCCTAAAAGAAGTAACTACCCTTAAGATTCTTTTCTTAGAGGGAGCCTTTCTTGTATGTGTGTGTGTGTGCAATACATTCTTACAGCAATTAGTAAAACCATGGGCACATCTGAAGGCATATTCTGCATTTTAGTGAAGTGTATTTTGAATAAGTAGCTGATCTATTGAGTAGAGTTGTCCATTGATTCTAAAGATACTTTTTTCTGTGCTCAGACAAATCAAGATGGTAATCACTTATAATTTCTTGCCTTCATGAAAAGCAATGATGAATAATATGATTGGAAGGAATGCATGAGTCATGAAATAGGGAGTTGGGCAATCATGGAAAAATGCACTTTAAAAACTCTTTTCTGCTTACCAGGATATGTAGTGTGAGTTCAGTTTTCTGTAACATAATCCCAAAATTGGTAGAGGTTTTAATAAAAGCCTTACATGGTTGAACAAAAACTCCCTTAAGTTGAATGAAAGATTGGTTGATGTGTTATAAAAAGGAGTTTCTTAACTCTCAGCTAAAAGTGATCGTGGATCCAGTGATCACAGGATACTCCCTTCTGACCCCCATTTAAATGTGAAAATAAAATGTCTTAAAATATACTACAGTTAATATGGAGTGCAAATAGACCCTACGGTCCTGAAAGTATATACACTACTATGAAATGGCTTTTAAGAGCTGTTTAAATATTCATAACTTGGTAGAGCACTTAGGAAACTCCTGTATTACTTATATTTCAGAGGTAGATCTGTGTAGCCAGTCAACATTTGTTCTCTTTTTGTTGCATGTATGTTAGAGAATAAAACCAAGTATTGTTACTAAATAAGTGGTTTAATTTGTCATGGCTCCACCTGCAAAACAATCCATCTGGTTTTCAGTTTTTTCCCCGTACTAAAATAATCAAGGAAGTGTTGAATAATTGCACACTAGAAACAAACACCAACTCTGTGTCCCAGGCAAGACTCAGATAACCAGCTGTTGTTCTCCCTGCAGTGACCTGGGCTAGGCAGCCTAGCATCTGCCTCTGTTTTCTTTTCAGTGACCCAAGCCAGATTTCTTCAAAGCCTATTGCTGATGTTTTCCCTGCGGTCACTCATGGCAATTTATTTTACATTCTACAGCTGTTTTTGAAATATCTTTTTCCTTTTTGTTTTCTGACTTGCTCTTTCTTCAGATTAGGGGTGATTTGTTTTAAAATTACTGGATAATCTTGACCATAGGACTGTTCTGGTTGTCTTGCTTTAAGGCATATTTCAGCACTGTAGAAAAAGGGCAAATTAGATTTATTGTCCAAAGGAAAGCTCAGTCTTATGGACAAAGAATCCTGATCTTGAGCTGAGTTAATTACATTCATTTAAGTTGTGAGAATCAAGGTGAATCTGTTATTAGTGGCTTGGGATAAAGCAGAGTTCAGAAATATTCAGAACTGAAAAGGTAGATATTGTGCTCTATGAACCAACAGTATAAAAAGATTGTGTGGCAAAATGCTCTAAATGAGAAGAAAAGGCTATTAATGATATAAAACTGCTGATTATGGGATTAAGCTGACCTCAGGAAGACAATATTGCTAAATAGCTAAATGCAAACCAATAAAGTGTAAGTTTGCAATTTTGGAGGAGATACAGTTCAGCTTTCACAGTCGTTGCCAATGGAAATTCAAGGAAATCATTTAGAAAGGCCAATTTTTTTAAAGAAAAAGAACCCAAAAGTTTGATGCTTTTCTTTCCTTTTTTCCTGTAAAACATTCAAATCTTAAAGTGAATCAGAGGTTCTTGGTTCTTTGCATATTTACATTTTAGGAGAGATTGGGCACCTTGCTTTCACTTTGCAGTCTTAAAATTCTTTTGACAACTTCAGAATAGTTTACATGGGCAAGTGATTTAACAAAAACACCCTGGCTACTACTGAGTGACTAGAGTTTTCTATCACTGAAAATGCAAAAGATATGCTTAACATGGACATTTTTTCCTTTCTAGATCAACGTGAAGTGCTTTTTTCAGCCATCTTTGTTCTGGGGCAGCTAGTCTAGTTATTTGACTAAATACTACTCTACAATACAAACTGAAACATAGTAAGTGTGACTTTTTGGGCCAACCACTTCAGGTACTGGAGAAGGTAGCCCCTTTCCCTAGCCATGAAGGGGATAGGAGGCAGTCACAAAGCAATACCCTGAGCCAGTGTTTAGGTATGGTGAAGACGATACTGTTACCAAGTCCTTAACGCTCACTGGTAGTAGTTGCATACTGTCTCTGAAGTTAATCTTGCTGTATTTTTGCAACAGCAGGAGTGCAAATTATAATGTGTTTGGTTACTTTTAACTCTAATTTCTACTTTTGCTGATCTTCTTCAGAAAGTACAACATTATTTTAAAAACCCGTAGACATCAGAAAAATGAATGCAGAAAAAAAGCCTGTATTGTCTGAAAAAATGAGCCCTTTGGCTCAATGTGATAGAGCTTTCTTAAGTAAATTCTCTGTGATGTATTGTTTCTTCAGTGTTCCAAAGTTGTCTAAGGTAAAAATGTGTGCATAATTTATAAGGCTTAGTTGACATCCTGAGTACAAAAATTCAAATTTTATCTTGCAGTTTTTCTCATGTGCACCTCTGTTAGTTCACCTGTCTTGTAAACCTTTGGTTCTCAACATTTACCAAAATTTTACTCTAAAAAAGATTACTTTCCAGGTCTTGTGCTGTTCTGGTAGATACGTGAATTAATGTGCAAACCCTCTGTATTCAAAACTCATCCTCTAGTTAAATTCAAGATGTGTGTCAATCTGTGTGTATATATTTTGATTTTAAAGAAATATTTTTGCCCGATTATTTCATTAAGATCATGTTATCGAGTAAATGTTTTGCTCACATGATGCTTTCAGAGTCCTAAAAAAACAACAGAAAAATAATGTGCATGACGAAATATTTGAAAATAGGGTTAATACAGTGATTTGGGAAGACCTACATTAACAGACTATTTAAGGTCCTGTTGCTGATTTCTATATATTTAACACTAGTGTTGTATAAATACCTGTTGAGTATAAATAATTTGAGCAAAAACATCTCTGATTCCCCGTAAATCAAATTATGGAGTCAAAGAAAACTTGAGGTTGGAAGACACCTTTAGAGTTCATTTACTGCAAACCTAATCTCAATGCGGGGGCAACTGGAGCAGGTTCCTTGTCTGGTTGGGTTCTGAATATCTTCAAAGATGGAGACTCCACAACTGCTCCGGACAAGCTGTTCCAGTCTTTGATTATCCTCACAGTAAAAGAAGTTTTTATCATTTTTAAATTAGTTTTCTTTTACTTGTATCCATTAAGTTTTGTCTATTTACTGGTTACCACTAAAAGAATCAGGTTCCACTCCTTCCCATCAGAAATGTCTAGAAATAGTTAAAATCCCCTGAGCATTCTCTTCTCAAGACTGAAGTCCAAACTGTCTCAGCATCTGCCTGTGTTCCATATGCTTCAAACCCTTAGTTATCTTTTAGGCCCTCTTCTGGATGTGCTCTAGTAAGTCCATGTCTCATACTGGGGAGCCCTAAACTTACCAAGTACCACAGAACCACATCACCAGTGCTATCTAAAGGGGAAGAATCACCTCCTTTGACGTTCTGTGAATACTTTTCCTAATGGTCTTGACCTCTTTTGCTGTGAGTGCACATTTTTTGCTCAGGTTCAACTTAGTGTCCACTACAATGCTCAAGTCTTTTTCTGCAAAGCTGCTCTCCAGATAGCATGGCACATGTGTAATGTGTACTTCTTTTTGGTGATGTGAGGCTGACCAGCCTGTAGTTCTGTAGATCCTGCTTTGTGCTATTCTTCAAGAGGTGAGTGGCATTTGGTTTGCTCAGGTCTTTAGAATCCTGCTGTCATCTCCATGCCCTTTCACATATTACTGTGAGTGACCATGCAATCCAGTTAAGCAGCTCCCTTAGCACCTGTGAGTACATCCAGTTTGTTTAAGTATTCCCAAATTTGATCCTGCTCCACCTCATACTGGTTTTGCAGACGTGAGATTGCTGAAGATTTACCTCGCTGGTAAAGACTGATGCAAAGGAAGCAATGAGGATCTTGTCCTTTTATCTGTCTTGTGTGATGAAGTTCCCTTTCAGTGGTAGGCCCACACATCCCCTGGTCTTCCCTTTGCTGCTGATGTACATGATGCCCTTCAAATCACTCGCCACATTCAAATCCAGCTGGGCTTTGACTTTCCTATGTCTGCATATTTGGACAATGTCTCAATATTCATCTCAGTTTCCCTGCTTCCATCTCCTGTATGCTTTCTTTCTGTGTTTGACTTTTGCCAGCTGTTCCTTGTTCATCCATTCAGGTCTTCTACCATGTTTGCTTTTTTTCCTGGTTTTTGGAATGAACCATTCTTAAGCTTGGAGGACATTCTTGACAAACAAGAAGTTGTCCTGGACCCTTCTTGCTGCCACCATCTGCCATATGATTGTTCCAAGCAGATCCCTGAACAGATCAGAGTCTCTTCTCAGGATGCAGAATTCCCCTATCTCATTGTAATTGCAGCTAAGGTTGCCTTCAACTTTTATATCTCTGATTAGTTTTTCCATGTTTGTAAGTATGATGTCCAAAAGAAAGCATTCCCTTCAACACCCCCTTGATCATTTGTGTCAGGAAGTTGTTGTCAGCACATCGGAAAGCCTCTGGAGTGCTTGTTCCATGCTGTGTTGTTCTTTTAGCAGATACTGGCATGGTTAAAGTCCACCGTGAGGACCAGGTCCTGCGAATGTGAGGGGAGTCATAGGAAGTTACCCAAGGGATTGTTTCACTCATAGATTATGTTGGTAAAGGTAAGAAGAAATAGTTCATTTTCAAAAAGGAGAAAGGGTAGAATATATGGAATAAGTTAGAGAAATAATTACTTGCTCATCTCATATTAGAAATTAGTCTGATTAGGTAGAAGGGGTTTGGGGTAGAGATCTTATTTGTACACAAATACTATGAAGCAAAAGATTACTGAATATTTTGCTAAAAAGCTTAGAAAATTGCCACTAAATATTTTTCATTTCCTCATGCATTATTAACTGTGCTTCTGTGAAAACATGATCATTTTCGCTATTTCTTTTTGACAGCAAATTCCACAAAAATTTCTGCTAACAGATGATTAAATACATGAAAGGAAGACTGGAGGAGGAAGGGGTCGCATAGCAGAATTGTCAAAAGTCCTGTGATGCAAGGTTTCGTTTTTGTCACGGTTTATTTTCTGATATTCAGTCTTTTTTAGTCTTTTACCTTCAATTATGATTTTAAAATATATTGTTGTTAGGACTATAACTGAATTTTAATGATTTATCTGTTTTGTGAGGGGGGAAATTTTTAGCATAGGACAGTTAAAACGTGCTAGAGAGACATCATGTTTGAAGGTTTTGGAAGTTGCAATGTTACAGTTTCCTTACATTGTTCTCAAGTAGATAGTGTGCCCATAATCTTATTAAGTTTAGAATAGCAAAGACACAGCTAAAGTGTATTCCATTCATTCAGATAAGAGGCGTTACTTGTTCCATATGGTTGTGTCTACCAACCTGTTAACTAAAACGTGATTAGAAGTTGAGTTGCTTTCTCTCATGCTGCCTTTGTTATGCTGATTATGAGAGTATGTTGCTCTCTAAGTCTGGGCATTCCTTTACAGACATTTCTTTAGTAGAGTGCGATTTTTCACTGCACACTTACTGTGCTTTTTATATTTCATATGAAATAGCAAAATGAAGTAGTTTGTGGCTTGCGTAACGCTTTTTTTGTGCAGAATACAGAAAAGATCATATTGTATGATGGTATTGGTATATAATTGAAATGGCTGTTTTATTTCATGGGTGGGCTGTACATCCCCCTAGATGTAGACAACTTGAATGAAGCCTGCTTCTATTACTAAGTAACACACCACCTTTACTCAGAATCACTAAGTCATAGAATGGGTAAAGTTGGAAGGGACCACAGTGGGTCATCTGGTCCAACCTCCCTGCTCAACCACATTGCACAGAATTATGTCCAGGTGGTTTTTGAATATCTCCTGTGAGGGAGACTCCACAGCCTCTCTGGACCATTTCTTCTGGTGCTCAGTCACCCGCACAGTAGAGAAATTCTTCCTTGTATTCACGTGGAACTTCCTGTGCATCAGTTTCTGCCTGTTGTCTCTTGTCCTATTACTTGGCACCACTGAGGAGAGCCTGGCTCCATCTTCTCAAAAC
>WEIV01011852.1:2000-16576 GCA_013390005.1 Calyptomena viridis | reverse complement strand
AATTTTACATGACAAAACAGCTTCCTGGATCTGCTCATTTATAGGACCCGTGTCTGTGCCCTATGAACAACAGGCAGCCTACTATGGTTTTTTTTTTTTAATTTGCCAACAGTAAGGGTTTTCTTACGAAACTAGATAACTGACTCCAATGGTAAATGACTTTTGGCTCAGTGGTCTGATGCTGGGATCAAGTGTATTTTTGTCTTTGCTAGGCTTCCCAGAGTACATTCCCTCTGTCTGCTGGGACCTAAGGTCTTTGAAGGTTTTTTTTGTGCAGCTTGTGAGGAAAGCATAGATATCAATACTTTGCCTGTGATTTATTTTCTCCAACTTTTGTTTTATTTACAGTATTACATTTTTTTAGATGTGGGCTTGTTTTAGAACATCCCTTGTTATAATGATAAAATTATTCAGCTCTTATGACAGTGTCATTCTCTTGAAAATTTTGGGAGGTTGAGTTCAGCTTGTGCAAGGTTGATTGCAGCAGATGACGCTTTTATGTTTTAAATGAAGAAAGGAAATACCATACTGCAGAGTAAAACTGGAATACAGATTTTACAATCTTACTAAAAAAAAAATTGATGTTTGGGAAATATATATGATAATTGCTTTCAAATAAATCATAAATTTCCTGTATTTGGGAAATTTTTTTGCAATGTTAAAAGCAGCGTGAAAACATATATGTATGTCAGCTATTTGGACTTGTAGTTCATACTGTATTTTTCTGTGTATTAGGATTAATGTTGAGAAAAAGGGTAAGGCATTTTTGTTATGGCCAATTTATTTCATTTCAGATTGTATTATCACTTGGTGAAAGCCCTATTGATTAGCCTTCATAGCTTTACAGAGGTTTTCTTATAAGCACTTAACGTTTGAGTTGTCTCAGTCCCATAGGACTGAAAGAAAGCTGTTAATACCATGAAATTCTTCTTCTGTGTTTCCAACAGCTTGAATCCTCTTCTTGGAATGCAAAATATTAGCACATTAGTTATTAACCCCTTTAGTACAAAATGCTTCTGGAAGTAAAAATATTTTCATATCTTCAAAGTCTAGATTGTTTCTTCTATGTGAGTACAGTTTCTTAAAGCTGAAAAATGTGTTCCTGTGCAACAAACAGATGCTGCTCTAACAATGCAATACATTATGTACCAAAAATGATCTTGGTTTTAATCATAGATGCTGATTTAATGAGAGAAGACTATCTTACATCAAAAATGGATTTAGGGTGTGATTTTGTTTTCTCTATGTTTTCTCTACATAATTAATAGGAATATGGTACCTTATGTATTCTCTTTTAAATTTGAAAGTGTACTTTGGTTTTATACCATTTTGTACTCCTGGTTTCTAATTCTGCCTTGTACAATACTCTTTTTTTTTAATTCCTTTTCTTATATGAACACAAGGGCATTAGTAAATCTTGTATCTTTAATGTATTTCCTCAAAAAGTATTGCCTTTTTATAGAGCTGTTTTGTTCATGCTTAATCCTTCCATTTTGCCCACATCTTTTTTATTTCTTTTCTGAATGTCTCCTATCCAGTGTTTTCATCTAGCATTTACGATGTTGGACATGTGAGATGTTTGTCTGAAACTAATGTTAAGTTTATGGATCAGAAAAACAATGCTCATCAATATCTTCAGACACTATCAGTATTTTATATCTTGAGAACACGTCTGACCCCCTGGGAGCATTTCATTGTTGATATCTCTTCAGTTTAGCTTTCATTTTATTCTGCAGATATTTTGTAACTCAATGTTAGTTGCTAGCTCTAATCTTTCTATCACCAATACAAAGTTTGATTGACAATTTTACTTTTAGATAAAGTCAGATAATACTATACTTGGGGGGGAAAACGTCTTCATATTGTGTTTTTAATTCCACTGAACCCAGCAGAGTTAAATGTAGTTTGGATGCACAGGGAAGAATTAATGATTGGAAGATACAGAGTTGGTAAATTATTTATTCTGGCCCTGAGGAAGCTGAAAAGCTGAGTGAAAGACTAATAAATCATTTGTGGTAGTGCTGGTTGTCACTTCCAATTATTTTAGACGGTTTTGTGATAAACTGCAGCACCTGCTAGATATCCCTGCACCATCCCTTGATGCTTGCAGTGCAGCTTGTTCAGTCGATTATCAAAGGCAAATTTGTCTAAAGTTTCCTCAGGTTGGAAAGAGAATTACTTTTCTCAATCACCCCTTCCCCCATTTGTTAAGCTCCTTTTTTCATTGCATGCATGAAGTAGGCAAAATCGATGATATATGTAGAATTTTATTGACATAATGTACAGTCAGGTGTGGTTGATGGAACCAGTAAGGAACAGGATGAGAAGTGATGTGTCTGTGAGTGTAAATGTACCCTTGAAAAGCTGGCTTGCTTTCATCTTTCTGAATAGCAGTTGTTTTTAAAGTATGGAAACTAGTATTCATCCTCTGGTTTTGAGGATTATGTTGTAGATAGTGCTGAAGTTAGAGAGGAGATAGATTTGAATATCATTTGACTTTGTCACTTGTTAAACTTTTCTACTGCTTTTATTGAGGAGGTCTTTGTTTTAAATTACAAGTACAGAGGCCCCGTTGTTGCAGCCTCAGCGTGTAACACTTGCATAAATAGATTAAGGCACTTGAAGGACTGGGGAAAAGATTTAGAAAGAACAATGGAGTGAGTTTTAAGAAGAAGAGGAAGCAAAATGTTGGAAAGATTAAGGTTGTTGGTAGAGAAAGAATGAAAGTGAGATGAAAGATGAAGAAAAAAAGAACTAGGATGGTTTGGTGGAAGGCAGCTGCTTCTTTATATCACCTCACTGAGAATAACGTTAGTTATCATCTCATTTAGCTGCAGTCTGGCCACCCTTTTCTCAGATACAAAAGAACCAGGCCTACCTTGTCTATCCTGAAAATACTTGTCATTCCAAAATGAAAAAGTAGTGAAATGCAATGCCATTCTATGTGCATTACTTCCAAGCTTCTAAATTGTCATCTCAGAAAAGAAAAAAGTTTTAGGAAGTTGGGCTCCATGTTGTGTATTGTCTGAAGGACGGGGAGGAGGGAGCTCCTGGTTGTGCAAGAAGTCAACATGTTCTGTTTCTGCTGATGCTGGGGAAAGGATTGCAAAGATTTTAAATTGCATTTATATGAAAAAATACTGGAGTGCAAAGTAGTCAGCTTAAAGCTGTTGATATTCTCTTTTATGTCTCTGTTACTGGTTAAAGAATGCATCTTGCACATAGTGCTGAAAGACTTGCTTGTAAATGTTGAATGCTGTAACTTAAGTTATGTGGTAAGCTTTCATTATCTTTTCCATTATCTCCCTAACCTCATCCATCCAAATAACATAGAATTCTAAATATTCTGGGTCAATACAACCTACAACTCCAATCCTTGGAAAGTAAAAAATTCAAGGTTTTTTAGTATTGATTTCCATTTTTCCATTAGTTGGTCCCAGCTTGGAATTTTAAGTGAAATCTTTGTCTTAGGAAGTGGCAGTATTTTGACTCAGATAATTAGTTCAAGAAAAATCAGAAAAGTGACCATACTGACTAAAATCAGAATTAAAAGGGCTTTGTTTTCTTGCTTTAAATCTTGTTCAGACAGACTTGTTTTTTTCATTGTGCTTCTGTAGGTCAGGAAGGAATCAGATGGAAAATTCAAGCACAGTCACCTTGCTTCCCCAGATGACTTCAATACAGAGATCTGCAGAATTTCAGCTCTAGATCTGTCCACTTTAAGAAAGCTCCATGAATACATCTGTTCAAGTTCCAGAAAGTAGATACTAAGCTCTGTCAAGGGGTACTTGTTAAGTTTTCTGTGGGGGGCAGCATTTTTTGCTCAGTTTCCTGGAAGATTTTTTTATTGTATCGGTGTCTTTTTAACAATTCACAACCATTGATGACAGTATAGAAAGGACAGGTTGTAGGAGCTAATGTGTATTTTTATAATTATAACTAGGGAGTGTTTCTGTAAGCATGGTATATCTGATGGTAACAGAAAATCAGTAGAATTTTTTATGGAGCTTGAATCAGCTGTTTATTCATGAATTGAACATCTAGACTTACATGGATGTCAGGTTTTTACTTTCTTAATGTTCCCAAAGAAAGGTGATGTCTGTAGTAAATGTTAGTTTTCAAATAAATATGTTTTTACTGTAGTAGTTTCATATTTCGTTATTGCTAAACACAATAGGTACATTTATGCATATTTAAAGTAATTATAAAAATATGTACATAATGTTTACATTTACATAAAAACATACAAAATTAATATTTTTATAGTTTTGCATGAAAATGAAAAACCAATTAATTTGTATTTGGAACTTTTAAAATTCATTATTTATGTTCAGTTCATATTGAGTTAGGTGCACAAAGATATTGATATGTTATATTTTTAAGGTAATTTCACTTATAGGATAAGTATCCTGGATATATGTTAAAAGGAGTAGAACAAAAAAATGCGTTTTGAAATGAAAATGGATTTCTTTTATGAGATATCATTTATAATAAACTGAACTGTTAACTCTGCTTTTAAAAAACAGTGAATTTTGTCTTCAGACAATTTTTTAATTCTGTTTTAAGATAGAATAACAAGTCTTTCTGCTTTTCCTGTTGTTTTACAACTTTGAAAGTCACTGTCCCATACAAAAACCTGAAAAAAATCAGATAGGTTATTTAGCATCCACGTGAGAGACTGTCACAGTCCAGAAATGCTGAATGAGTCACTGAGCAAACTATATCCAGGTTTTTACCATTTTTTCCTTCTACCTTTAGCAATGAGGCATGTGACAACCAGAGTGACTAAGACCAGACACTCTTCTAACCTAGTCTCCTTTCTCCAGCCTGTCTGAGGAAAGATTTTTAGAAGGTTTGCTTAAGAGTTAGAGAAGTCTGTGACATTATTTCCCACATATGCTTTTCTGCCTTCTGGAAATCTGGAAGTTTTTGCCAAGAAGAACCAGCAATGGTGTGTTTATACCTATCAACTCTCAAAGGTATTGTTTGTTTTTTGTGAGTTTTACCCCAGACAGCAGCCAAGCCTCACACAGCTTCTTGCTCACTCTCCCAACCAGTGGGATCAGGGAGAGAATTGGAAGAGTAGAAGATTGAAAACTCATGGGTCGAGATAAAGACAGTTTAATAGGGAAACCAAAAGCTATGCCCACAAGCAGAAAAACCCCAAAGAATTAATTCACTGCTTCTCCTGGGCAGGCAGATGTTCATCCATCTCCAGGAGAGCAGGGAGCCATCACAAGTAATGGTTACTTGGGAAGACAAGCACCATCACTCCAAATATCCCACCCTTCCTCCTTCTTCCTCCCCAGCTTTATATACTGAGCATGATGCCATATGGTATGGAGTATCCATTTTGTCAGTTCGGGTCACCTGTGCCAGCTGTGTCTCCTCTCAACCTCACATGCACTCCCAACTTCCTTGGCAGCGTGGCAGTGTGGAAAGCAGAAAAGACCTTGGCTCTGTGGAAGCCCTGCTCAGCAGTAACAAAAATATCTCTGTATTATCGACCCTGTGTTCAGCACAAATCCAAAACAGCCCTGTACTAGCCATTGTGAAGAAAACTGACTCTACTCCAAGCTGGAAACAGCATGTGTGTGTGGGGTTTTTTTTTTTGGTGGTGGTGTTGGTTGTCCCCACTCTCTTTTTTCCTCTCTTCCAAAAATGTGGTCACTTTTTGATCCTCTGTAAAGTTGTAATGTCCCATGGCAAAGAGTTCTATGGCTTGACTTTTTAAATCTGTGAAGAAATAACTCCTTTCGTTTGTTTTGCAAATGCCACTTAACTTCATTTAATTTTCCCATTCTCCAATTTTTACCCTAAAATGGAAAAACGAACCAGCAGGAAAGAACACTGGCCTGGCTGAGCTCAGAAAGTGTATCAGCTTTGGAAGAAGGGACAGGCAACTCAGGACTACAAGTGTTGCGATATTATGAAGGGAAAAAAATCAGAAGGGCTGAAGCCCAACTAGAACTTAATCTGGCCATTGCTGTAAAAAGAAAGTTTCTACAGATATTAGCAACAAAAAGGGGGATTGAGCAGAATCCCCACCCATTATTGGGTGAGGAAGAAACATAGCAACAAAGAGTGAGGAAAAGGCTGAGGTACTTGGTGTCTTCTATTTTTCAGTATTTAAAAGTAAGACCCACTGTTCTCCAGGTACCCAGCTCCCTGAGGTGGAAAAGAGGAACAGGGAGCAAAATGAGGTCTCCTTAATTTCAGGGGAAATGGTCAGCAACCTGCTGCACCACTTAACCTGTGAGTCTGTGGTGATGGGTGGGAGCCACCCAAGGGTACTGAGGAAGCTGGTGGAAATGCTCACCAAGTGCTTTTGAACATTGGTGATCAGCCCTGGCTCAGCTGCGGAGGTCCTGGTTGGGAATGTGCAAATGTGAAGCCCATCTACATGAAGGGTCAGAAGGAGGATCTGGGGAACTGCAGGCCTGTCAGCCTGACCTTGGTGCTGGGGAAGGTCAGGGAGCAGATCATCTGGAGTGCCATCACATGGTATGTACAGCAAAACTGTGATTGAGCCCAGCCAGCTTGGGTGTATGAAAGGGAACTGTTGATCTGCTGAAGGGTAGGAAGGCTCTGCAGAGGGAGCTGGATGGGCTGGATCAGTGGGCTGAGGATGGCTGCATGAGGTTCAACAAGGGCAAGTGCTGAGTCCTGTGCTTGGGTCATAATTATCCCATGCAGCACTACAAGCTGGGGAAGGAGTGGCTGGAAAGCGGTTCAGCAAAAGACCTGGAGGTGCTGGTCAACAGCTTGCTAAACATAAGCCAGCAGTGTGTCCAGGTGGTCAAGGAGGCCAATGGCATCCTCACCTGTATCAAGAATAGTGTGGTCAGCAGGACCAGGGCCAAGATGGTCTCCTTGTACTTGATGCTGGTGAGGCCACACCTCAAATCCCGTGTTCAGTTTTGGGCCCCTCACACAAGAAAGACATTGAGGTGCTGTTGTGTGTCGAGAGAAGGGCAATGGAGCTGGTGAAGGGACTGGGGCACAAGTCCTGTGAGGAGTGGCTGAGGAAGCTGGGGCTGTTTAGCCTGGGGAAAAGGAGGCTCAGGGGAGACCCTGTCACTTTCTACGGCTGTGTGAAAGGAGGTTGTAGTGAAATGGAGGTTAATCTCTTCTCCCAGGAAACAAGGGGTAGGACAAGAGGAAATGACACAGATGATCTTAAAGGTATTTTCCAACCTAAATGCCTCTATTATTTTATCTCCTTAGGATTGCTCTTTAATCATCTTACATGCATGTACAGAAAAAAAATGTTACATAGAAGAGCTTTCCTCCATCAAATAATTAGTAATCTGTCTTTGTGTATTACAGAATGGAATAATGTGGTTAAGGTAATCTGCATGCTAAAGGCAAAGTATAAAGTAAAAACCATTATCCCTGTTTTCCTTAAAAAGAAGAGTGTCAATTCCAAACTGTTGGTGAAGATGTCTGATGATTTGTTGAAGTAGGCTGTATACAGTGATTAAGAAACTGATTTAAAGACAGTTGATCACTTCAGTAGATATCTATGTAGTGCGCTTTCTTTTCAAATTAAATTAATTTTAGGGGGTATTCCCAAATATTTAATGCTTTTTTCTTTGCTGTTGAAAATAGTGATAAATTACAGAGCTAGTAAGTCTTACATCCTTTATACGGTAATTATTGGAAACTGTTTTAAGAGCTGTGATAGGAGTACATCTGGAAAAGAAATCCAAGGATATCTAACCTTGATTCAAACATGGTAGGTCATACATATCTAATTTACTGGAGTTCTGTATTATATTTCTGTGTTAAGAGATAGGAGAAGTGCACTGTATACAGTGTAATCAACTGTTCAGAACAATGTTGACTAACAAGCTATGAAACACAGAAGATACAACTGGAAAAAAAAAAAGGTACCTACATTAGTCCAGTTTTTAAATCTCTCTTGTCTTTGTCCAGAAAGCACAGTAAAGGCATTTGCCAATGAGAAGTAATTAATGTTTGAAGATGATTGTCAGCTTTTTAGTGTTTGCCTCCTTTGGAACAAGTAAAAAGTACATGTTACAAAAAGCAAGAGGAAATGACACAGATGATCTTGGCAGTAGGAGCATGGCAGCTCTTGGCAGACAAATGTAATACCAATGTGGACCAGGATCTTGCCTCTCTGCTGAGGTCTGACAGTCTCTTCCCCATAGCAGTGTTTGGTGATGCTTCTGCCATGCAGTAATTGCTGTGCTTTATCAGTCTCTTGCAAGGGAATAAGTAGTAACAAAAGAGAATCGTGTTTTGTGTTAAGCATTTTAAAAGCATTTTGATGCGTAGGTTGGCAAGAACAAGAAAAGCACTTTGGGCTTGGAGTTGATGATGATGGTGGTTGTTACCTGGTAGGAGTTTATTTTGTGTTCTTGGACCAACCTCCAAGAAAATTTTGTCCTTCATGTGGAAGAGTTTTGTCTTTCTAATCACAGAAAATTTTCTTCCCCATGGAATTTTGGGTAGTTATTAAAACTGAAATCGAGCAAATACACAGAAGAGAGAGCTCAAACCCAGAATTTTATGCCTTGAACTTGAAATATGCTGCAGTCTGAGTGATGATGAAGATATGAATAATTGAATAACTTTTAGTCATTGCTAGAATGGAGTAGAGTTTTCCAGCTAACAGAAGTGGTGATAAGTGTTTTTTCTGCACATGCTGCCAAACACCAGGTTAACATCAACGAAGAATGTAAAAGTGTTGCTAGGCTACAGAGTAGATTGGTGAACTGTTGATTTAAAAAACCCCCACCTACTAAGTAGTGTTTTCAGTTAGTTTTTTCCACCATCTCTTATCCATCTCTTCACTGGATTCAACTTCAGCCATCTCTTTGTCCATGAGGTGGTTTTCTCCAAGTGCTTTAAGATGGTGGCATGATCACAGAAGGCAGTTGGAATGGTATATTGGTACACTGTTAATCCTATGCCTGTGTCACTTAGCATGTAGCTCTTGAGAAGGAACAGAAAAGGAAATGATGCTTCAGAAATTACACAGGCAAGGGACTACTGGGAATTGTCCGGAGTTTTCCACCAGAATTACACAAATCACTCTACTCGAGTAACTAGGACTTGTGTCACATCTTTTAAAGTACATGAGAGTTCATCATAGGTCAAGAGCTGTTGAGATACACAGAATAGTGAAAATAAATATTTTTCCTCTTCAAAAAGAGATCATTCAGAGATGCTGTAAGTGCTTTCAGGCCTTGCCTGGTCTGAAACTAAATATGCTTGTAGCTGGCCTTTGTCAAGTAATTTCATGACATGCTTGGGGACAGGTTGTGTGATACTGAGGAGTAAACTACTTATGGTTCTGTTTGCTGACTTGTAGATTAGAGCTATGCAAGTTCACGACTCTGCCACAGGATTCACAGATGATGGATTATATTTGAAAATCTTTACATCGCAGTCCAGACCTTCATTAAAAAAAAACATGCTGAAGATTGAAAGTGTGGGTGATTACTGCTTGTGGGAATGAGCTAAATAGTTCCTTATTGTTGCAAAAGCCTTATATATGTGCCTGATCTCAATAAGGGTTTTATGTGCTCAACATTGAGAAAGATAATTCTTGGAGAAACTTTGTGAGGCCTGTGCTTCACTCCGTATCACTGCAGTTAGCTGGTGACCTGGACCTATGCTGTGCAAACATTTCTCTGTCACGAATAATCAATTATCACCATGGATATTTCTTTGAGAAGAACTTGATAGTTTCCTGGACACTGTTGAAAAGACTGCCAAAGTGTGTAGTGTGGCCCCAGCCCAGAATTTAAGACATGTTTCAGTTATAATCCTTTACTTTCTGTCAATTAATGTTTAAATTTTTGGGTATCATTTTGGTTTTTAATCGTTCAGAAAACCTGGGTTTACTAAGAGGGAAGCTGGCTATTGTGATGAGCCGCTATGTTGATGTGTGTAACTAAAATACAGTGATTGTTTCACCATGGTTTCATCGGTGCTGGAAGTTGGCCATTTCTGGTGTAACCAGCAGTGTTGGACACTCTTGCTGACCACTGCCTTAAAAAGGCAATATTCTGCCAAAGTCACTGATTGGATGGCAACGATCTTAATTTTGATATCTTGCTTCTCTATTTAAATTTCCACTAGGTTTTCCTGTTTGTTTATTCTAAATGCCTCCATCCTGGTGCGTGGTGTTGGCAATAGTTCTCTTGTGCACTGTTTGCACAAATAACAACAGAGTCAGACTGAGGACAAAGTTGCATTGTTGCTCCAGATTGTTATTTTTTTTTCCCTAAGGATTTAGAAGATTAAATTTCAGATGTGGACATTATTGGATAGTATTTAAACACTAATTAAAGGTGCTTAATATAAAATTGTGAATATTGCTGTTGTCTTTGGAAGTTGGAATTTACTTCATCATTGCAGAACAACTTAGACTTCTATCTGGACAGTGACTGCAGTTATCTCTTTCTTCACTTTGCTCTTATATGGATATTGATGTTGTAGATATTTTCAGGCTTATTAGCTTACTATTTAATAAGAGAAATCAGGCTGATTAATGTATCCAACAACTGGAAAAATATAAATATGCTCTTTAACCGAGTCTTTTCTTGATGAAAATGTGTGTAATGAGATGTAATTTTTTAAAAGTCTGTGTTGCTACTTATTCATTGTGGATTTATTTGGAGGAAAAGTGATGCAAGATGTGGGCATTTGATTTCTAACTTCCACATTCAGGCTTGTTTATTTGTGTCATGAATTGTTTATTTAAATGATAAAATAGTAAATTTAAGGTATGTGGCATATTTTGTTTTTCTGTCTTGAACATGTTTGTTACTGTCTGTGTATCAGCACTACCATTTGCTGAATTGTGCTTTGAAAGGATGCTTTCGTTTAGTAAACCTGAGCTGAAATTTGGGGGTTGCTTAAATCTAGGAAAATACTGTTACACTGAATATTTGGCTGAAGAATTAGGCTTTCACTTTAAGCCATTAGGTTTCATAGGTAATTCTGTTCTTATTTTGTCTAAAGATGGGTCACTTCAGGGTGCAATTCCTCAGCATGACATGTTGGGAAAATGCTTTGTTTCATAACAAGAAGTCTGGGAATCAGACAGGCAAAGATCAGGGCAATTTGAAATCAATCTTGAATTTTATTTCCTGGAAGTAGCTTCTGTGCTATTCTCAGCCTGCTGATATTTTGAATATTGCAGCTACTTGAACACTTGTGATTTTTAATCCTAAATGCATACAATGGGAAACGTGATATAAAATCATTGTATCTGGATAGTCTTTGTGATTCACGTGACCATAATGATTCAAATGAGAGTTTTCCTCCTGACTACAAAAATGCAAGTTTGTGACTGCTTAAAAAGTTCTGTTTCAAAGATATGCGAAATACTTGTTTGGTTTCTGGATTCATAGCTGTATTTTGAAAAGAAAGAGTTTCACATTGCCCAAGTTTTGAGTCTGACATTGGTGACTCTGCTAATTGTAATAGAGCTGTGGAACTGTTTCGTTCCAGATGGAACTTTAATCTGGCTTCTGATTGAGCTGAGTGTCCTTGTAGAGTCTCTTAGCATCTGCTTTGGAAATGTATATAACATTATTCAAAATTTGTACCAAATTAAACTACCCTAAGGCTATAATTCAATTTTTCTTTATTGAGAAATGTATTGTCAACAACTTTATGCCACAGAGTAAAATCTGCACTAGATCTATTATTTTTTTGGCTATTAGCTGGTCAGTTGGATTACTGTGATTGATTTTCCAGGTTCTTCAACTTTACCTTATCAACTGCAAGCTTACACAAAGGACTTAACAAATAAGACAAATATGGTTGCTTATTTTTTTGTTTAGTTTTTTTTCCGCTGAAAGTAGATGAGTTTAAATTGATGCTTTCTATTATCAATGATTGGATTGTATTTTTATTTGTCACATAGTAATGTTTTCATAATTCTGGGTAATTTCTGTGTATGAAATTTGAGATGCCTGGTTTTGTGTTTGGATTGTAATATGAAAAAGAATGCATGAAATATATTGAAATACCCCATATTACATTAATTTAATTCTGTACCTTATTTTAGTTTCCCTTGTGTCTGTAACAGTTGATGATTGTGACTTTTCTTATTTCTCAGTTTTACAAAGTCTGCTGTATTTAATTATAGTTTTTATTTTAAAATCTTCTTCTTGAGCTCAGTATAACTACTGTTTTGAATACCAGCTCTGTTACTAAAGATGGTCAGATTAGGGTAGCAAATTGATGCATTTTTTTGTGTTAAGACATGATTTGTGAAATGCCTCCTAACTTGTTAGGAAGAGTCTCTGACCAAGTTAATGAAGTGTTAGGCAGCTGTGTATGTTGATGGTAATGTTCAGTAGATACTCTTATTATTTCAGTTTTGGGCATGACTAAATTTCAAAACCACAGAGTTATCATGAACTGAAATTTTGATAATCCATCTGCCAGTGTTCTTATATTCTCTTCTTTACTGCTTTGTTTCTGAGTGGAAGAGCAGTAAGCACTTATCCGTGTTCAGTCCTGTAAATAATTAGAGCACTAAGTGTTAAGTCCATTTACAATCTACTTTTCCTTTTACAACTGTGCTACACTATAGAAAGCACAGTAAAACTTCTGAAGTATCTCACCACTTCCAGTAGACTGTGACTTGCCAAACTTTTTGGTGAATGGATGTCAACAGCTACTATTGAGAGTGGTATCTGGGCCCTAGCTCACTGACATCATCCCCACTCCAGCTTCATGCTCCCCATCCTCCATTACATTTTTGTGCAAGTCTTTATGCATTCGTTTGGATTTGTGAAGAGAAAACAGAAGTTATTTGTTTTGCATTTCACATGCTTCTGAGAGCTGATTTACAAACAACAAAATTGGTGTGAGAATGGAATTGCAACTATACAAAATGGCTTAGCCATTCAACTTGTGTAAACGGAAATCTTCGCTTTTCTAACATATTTCTCTTTGGACACATTAGTTGCCGTCTCCATCTTTCTGCATGCTCCATCTTCTTATTCTTGAGGAAGTTTAGACAGGTTCGTGTTTCTAAGATCTTTTGTAAGTGAATGAGAGAGGTTGCACACAAGTTGGTTCACAGCAGAAACCAGTCTTTTGGAGGAAGGCAGTGACAGGGCCAAAATGGGATATCTGCCTCCGATCAGATCACCTTAAATCAGCATTAAACTGTCACACATTTATTAGTATATAGAAATCATAGAATTTTCCTGGTTTCTTTTCTTACACTCAGACATCCTCATTTATGTGTTGCAAGAGACAATAATTTTGAAGTGAGAGTATACATGAGATAGAGACACAGTTGCCAAATCAATCTCTCTGGTATCTTAATGCCATCAGCTTGTACTGAAGTCTGAAAATAGTGACCAAATCACTCATTAATTTCTTGAAAGTAGTTGAAAAGTAAATACCATCCTATGGACTGTCTTCACCAGTGCAGTGTTGGAAAGACCCCAAAACTAACACAGTATCAAGCAAATGGATTTCTAGGAATACAGTGATACGAATATTCCACGGTTTTTTTCCACCATCTTTCTTTCAATATTTTATATTTCAGTACCTCAAGGGAATTTGTTTCCCTTGTGAAAAAATCTAGAACCCTCTTTTGTCTACTTGCCTGAATTTTTCCATCGTGACTCCTACAAATACCCATCATTGCTTTGTGACTTTCACTCAATGACTTTCAAACTTCTCTTACTTTTTTAAATTCAGAAATTTGTTATAATCTGGAAAATGTTCTTTTACAGGTATATATCTAGTTTAGAAAGAACTAAATATAAATTAGGTCTTGTTTTTAGTCACAAATAAAAAGGCGATATTCCAAGTTTTTGTAAAGCATCCAATGACATTTTTCAGTCTCTATGGAATAAGAATTTTATGATGGTTCTTTTCATTTTTTCTCATCTGATTACATGAAATTGAAAATAAAGCATGGGACAAAATGAAAAATAAGAAATATCATCTATGGGAACGAGACCTACCTTCAGAAAGTCACTGTTTCCCTCTTCTTTCTCTTATCTGAGAATTTTTGTTTTGTAGCTTGCACATGTTATCAAATACAGAGTATGATCCCCAGGGGAGTAGTGGTTTTACCATTCAGCTGGTCAGCTTCACAGCTGAAACTGTTTGAACATCTGTGTGATACCTGCGTGGTTATACCAGTAGGAGTCACAGATTGGTGTACAGTGTATTTAGATTGTTGTTTGACAATTCTTAAATTGCTGTTTTGCATAGTTAAAGTGATTTGTAAAATCATGAAAAAGTAATAGGCTGTTTCCTTGTGAGATTTTAGCCATTTATTATTAGCAAGTTTAATTTATCCTCACTAAAAAGAAATTAAATTACATAAATACATATGTGTGATAAATGAAGATATACTTCAGTGAAATTTGTAAAATCAAAAAGAAAAGAAGATTAAATAAAGTGAAAATATATAGTTCATAGATACTTGAATTTCAGTTTGACCTATGTTTGTTAAAGGCAGATAAGTTTGTCATTCTGATGAAGATGCATTTCTTCATACCTTGCTGTTGACAGATTCTCACCTACATTTCCCATCTATTATGATAATAGTCTACCAG
>WEIV01011851.1:0-34560 GCA_013390005.1 Calyptomena viridis | reverse complement strand
TTTCAAGAGACAAAAAAATAATTTTGATACTCTGAAGGCTACCAAAATAAAATCCAGACAAAGGCAAGAATGAGAAAGGAAGCAAAGAAGGAACAAAGAAAGCAAAAGAAGGAACCCAGCAACAGCAAGGGGCTCTGAACACCCCCCCTCCACCCTGCCATCCTTCCCTCCAGTCAGCACTACTTTAAGACTTATTCCCCCCTTGAATGTGCTCAAACCACCTCTAACTCCCCACATCTTGGTAGGCATTTTCATGCAATCACTCATCAGTATCTGTAAGTTATGGGAGTAAACATCAGTAAGAGGAAAATAAAGGATGATACTGTGGGGAATGGAAGCACAACTGGTAGGCTCATAGAGAGAAAAATTTAACCTCAGTCTCAAAACAGGTCATAGAATCCTAGAATGCCTTGGATTAGAAGAGAGTGTAAAGATCATCTAGTTCCTTCCCCCTGCCATGGGCAGGGACAAGGACAGGTCTTGGAGCTCTGGTTTAATTTGGTATTTTGCTATAATAGCAAAAGCTACACATGAATTCATTTTTATTGGATCTTGAGCATTTTTTTCCAGAATGCACTTATTTTTCAAAATTTCAGTGATGGAAAGTCAATCCCTGGACTGCTTTTGACATGTTGCTTTCAACAGCTAATTATTGTTGCTGATTAAAATTACTGTACACTTCTTGTACATGTCTTGAATATGTCTAAATGTCAGCTTCCAGCCAGTTGAGCATTTTATTTTTCTTTCAGCACTCCTATGGATAATTCTACCATAAAATCCTGGTTCCCCACATGTATCAAATTCCCCTAAATTAAGCAAGCTCTCTGAACTTCACCTCCTTAAATTAAGGGGATGTAAATCCTCTTACCATGAAGCATATTTTCCAACATTACAATAATTATGCATTTCTTACTTGCATCCTTAAACTTTGTATCCTACAGATACATGCAGTATTCTAACATATTCAATAATCTTCCTATTGATACACATGTATTTTTATAGTTCTTTAGAATAGTTATTACTTTTTTTTGCCTTCTTGGGCTTAAAATAGACATTATTCACAGAATGAATACATTTCTTAGGACTGTAAAGTAAATTTGAGGTAAGTTGAATATAATTTTAGTTTTGGCTAACCTACTTTAGAATTTTGCAGGTGAAAACCTGCAAGAGTTAAATTACTGAGAAATGTACGGAGAGTATGGCATGCTTTAAGGCAACACAGTAAACAGCACAGTTTTGGAAAAATATTTTTAACTCTGTTACAGATAGTTTTGAAAAGGAAGATACATGTGATGCTTTAGAAGATGAAATTGAACACTGGAATATTTGGTTACAGAAATAGATGACATTGGAGCACCTTGCTTTTTAATGTTCCTTTAAATACATGTCTTCCAAATCTTGAACAACATTAATTTGAAAGTTAGCAGAAATGTCAAAATTTATTGATTTATTGTGTTTCCTGATAACTTCATAACTCTTCTGACAAAAAACCTCTGAACAATGTTGGTCTAATTTTCAGGTATGATAAGGCAAGAATTTACAATATTTTTCAAGCAATGTTCACTTTTCCCTTTTAAAACATGAGCAACTAATTCAATCCTAATACTTATTCAGTTTACCGAACAAGTAAAGGCAAGAAAATAGAGGGATAATCATGCACATAAAAATCTCAGGAAGAATATACAAAGGAACAAATTATTAAGCAGATATGTAAGGGCAAATTAGGGCTGTAATCCAAGGGTATGATAGTCTCTGAAATACTTTTCAAAAAGCCCAGTTTCTGATAGGGAGTGAAAATTTACAAATAATTTTCCTTAAGACTATACCATATACTCAGCCATCACAGGGCACACAAGAATCCACAGGGAAAGAGATTGAAAAAAAGGTACAGAGAGATGCACTCAGAAGTTTGTTTCCTTAGGAAAACATCCTATAAAGACAAGCCTGAGTTCTAGGCCTGATGAAGAAACCAAGATAAAACTTCTACATAAGAATTATTGCTAAGATGATCTCTTCAGGGCTTTGATTTTGCTGGCTAGATGGCAGAAAGCTGGGAAAGTATTTGCACTTAAAGTAACTGTGGAAGGAAATAAAAAGCATGTAACTTCAAAAGGTGTTGCATGAACCCCAAAATTATTTTCAAGAATATGCTGACAACCACATATATTTTTTTAAGCTTCCCAATCATTAATACATGATGTTCTCTTTTTTCCTAATTTATTATGGCCTTGATGAAAACAAACTTTGTTCTGGCTTACTGCTGCAGAGTGAAGTAATTGTTTTATTTTTCCATCTTCCCAAAATTGCCTTTCTGTGTGGACTATGTAGTGTGCAGTCATCCTGACATCTTGTACAGCAGCCTAATCCTGCACTTTTGCAGCCTGTAGTGCCTCACAAAGGTCTCAACCCTGGAAGTAGCCTTGTCTACTGCAAATGCACAAGTGTTTGCTAAACTACTTTCCCAAATCACAGGATAACATTATCAGATAACATTTCTACTCAGGAAAGACAGATTAGTACAAGAAAGTTCAAAACTCATTTCAGTGGAGGACCATTAAAGTTTGAAGACACATAATCAGTATATCCTTCCATGTTGGCTGAGATGATACATTTACATAAACAGTTCTTGAATTCAACTGCTATAAAAATGAAGGAGTCATTTTTACATGTTCAATTGCAGAATCCAAGCCTTAAAAAGACTACAACATTTTGCTAGATCCTCCAAAGTACCAGTAACTCACCGTTACTATCATATGTGTTCAATAATGTTGGTACAGAATGTGAACCCATTGGACCACGACCTTCAGTAATACCACCAGCTGCTCTGAGCCAACAGTGCATTGCTGTTTGAAATTATAATGCACATTAAAAAGAATATATCTGACAATCAGAAGCAGAACTTTAAAAGCAACGTTCTACTTAAGTAAGATAATTTTGTCAGTTCATTGACAGTTTTTTAGCAGTTCTGTTACAATTTAAGATAAAGTTATCATCTTATTTTACTTCCAGTGGACTTAATTTATGCATTGAACAGAACTTTTCATATTTTTAGTTTACTGCCTTCCTGTACAAACAGGAAAAAAAGAATATTTTAATTTTTGAAGGTCCACATTTTTAACTGAGCCTATTCATCAAATAGCATTTTTCTTACAAGGCAATTCAATCAGGTTTTGTAATTGTTTTAATACAAAATTCACTGTCCTAATTTTACTGCAAGCTAGGGGAAAAAATAGGGCAAGAAAACTGGTATTTTTAACACTCTAATCAGTAGGAGAATATGATTACTGAAATGGCATTTTTCAGCATAATGATCAAATTATATCTTACCTGATGGCATAAGTGGAAGCTGTACACATTAGGAATAATACTAACACCATAATGACTCCAGTCAGACCTGGAACTAAAAGAGACATAAGATAATTTATATTTGAACTGTGAAGAGGTATACTTGTCTATTATGACCTTTTAAGAAAGTGGAATTAGGCATACAAATCATGTTTTAATCAAACTCTTGCATGTACTTATCTCTTGAGGATAATTCATGTATCAAACCAGATAGGGAAAAAGAGTTATTGTGCAATTTCCCATCTTAGAGAAAACCATCCTCTCTCTTGCATTTCACCATGCATCACTAATTTTGTATTAGTCTTCACTCCTGTAATCTTTTGCTCATGACATCTGTCTCTAAGCAGGTAATTAAAGAACAAACACTGTTTATTTGTAAGACTGACTGTACAAGTTTCTGTATCTCTTTCTTATTCTAAACCCTAAACACTGTTGATCATGACAATTAAAAACTCGGTCAGGGACAGAATTTCAAGTAAATCAATTTCTATGCAAGCTGTCACTACAATTGTTTGCCAACCCATTTCATTCTGGAAGAGCCTGAAATTAATCTCCATGGCACCGTATCTTGCTTGAAATTGTTGCCCACAGAGCAAGGTCTGTAGGAGTGATCTGCAGCCAGTATTTGAAAAGGAAAGGTGAAAAATATTAACAATTGGACTCATTTGCTCAAATGCAGACTTATATCAGAACTAGTTTATCCTCTGCTTTTTTTTTAAGTCAAAGAAGAGAAACAAGTATTCCTACAACATGACACATTGGACAACGCTTTTTGGCACATGGTGTGATTCTTGGGGTGTCCTGCAAGAGTTGGATTCTATGATCCTAATGTGTTCCTTCCAACTTAGCATATTCTGTGATCCCAACCTAAGGTAGAATTCTGTCCATAAAGTACAGTAAGTCACCAGCCTAAAGATAGATTAGAAAAATGCCAAAGTCACCACTTTTTCTGAGCATCTTATCTTCAAAACTGCCATCCCAGGAACTAAGAATATGAATTGAGAATTAAGATCCTAAAATCTACAAAGCATTACATCAGTACCTTCTACTCCTCAAAGAAAGAGCTTTTCAGCACAGCTTCTAGTCACCTTAAAAGCCACATGTCTCGGTTTAAACCAAGTCAGTCAGGCCAACCACCAAGCACAAATCTAAATAAGTGTCAAGACACAAATGTCTTAATCAGATTTCATGAATGTAAATGGTAAAACCACATATTGTAATGGTGCATGATCTTTTACAGAAACATATCCTAATGATAAGAGCAAGATAATTTTTTTAATAATTAATTGTGACTTTAGACTCTCTAGTAATAAAGAGACAATCTCAAATCTTCTTTTTATAAACTTCTCAAATCCACTCATTGAAAAGTCTGATACCCAAAATATGATACATCTCAATCACTTCTCAGTTTTATAAACTTTAGGAAAAATCAGTCTTACAATCAATGGAAGTTTTGTCATGGACTACATAAAAAACTTAATTTCACTCCTTCATGCAAAGACTACAATTAAAAGCAGCTACAATAAAAAAAATATGCATTCTGTCCATCACCTCCATCTTAATTTCTTCCTTCTTAATCTAATTTGATGCATAACATGCAATGAATTTCCCCTCTGACACAAATACTTCCAATGCAATTGCAGTGCTGCACTTGATTCATCTTCCTATACTGTCAACTCAAGCCACAGATCATCTTTTACATTTAGTTTTTGATTCTCTTTCTCAAACTCACAATCTTGCCCCAGTTTAGCAGTGCATTTTTAGTGTTTCCTCTTTGCTCTGTCCCCATCTCTCTTTTTCTCCACTAACTACAATCTTGAACACTTATTCCTCTCACAGTTTGCTTCACACCCTCATACAAGGAAGTTCTTTTCCTGAACTGATCTGAAAAGCCATCACACTATAAATCCTTCCGATTCCTTATTCCTTTTGTTTGCTGTTCTGAACTGTCTGGGAAGAAACCAGGGGATTTTTGCATATTTGCACATCTCCCACTGCAGCAAAATATTGGTCCCTGTCTGGGCACTCCTTCAGCAAAAATAATAAGTGTTAATTACTAGCCCTTAGGACAGTGAGTGATCTGAGTAATTTTAAATTTAAAGATGAATTTGAATCACTGCTTTTTGCAACACTGTGCTCAAATTTTTGAAAATGCAGTATTTTTTAGCTGACAGAGTAAAAGGGTTTCCACCTTTCAACTAGAGAGGTCTCAATATATCCCCACAATCAGGACAAAATCTGATTGGGCCTCTCACTCCTTGTCTATATCCCAAGTCCTTCTCCTTTATACATTAAATATATCCTCAGTTGCTTGGTTTGATTCTCCTCCCTCTCATCTTTAACTCCCTCCTCAATTACTCTCTTTCAAGCCTCCACTACTTATTCACTACCTACACCAGTTAACTGCTAACTGGAAGCAGGTTGGGTAACTTATACCTCAATTTCTATTCTTTCACTTTCTCACTTCCTCTGCCATCAACTGATCTAAAACTCCCCTAGGGTTTTTGGAAAGCACTGTCAAGCAGGCTGCTAATTCTAGACCATTTGTTGGTATTGACAAATCTAGAACCCCACCCACTGCTGCCTGTTCATAGATTCCTTCGGACCATGCTCCAAATGCTACATTTTGTGTTTGATCTAAAATAAGGTGAAAGTGTCATGGTATAAGGAAGGACCTTTCCCTGCTTGTGAAGCACTACAGCTCAGGCTTATGCCTGCTCTCCATACCCAAACATTGCTCTCTTCTAAATTTCTGCAGCAAAAATGTCTTCATCTATTTATTCCTTATGAGTGCTGAAGACCAATTCCCATGCAACAGATTACAGAGGTCTTACGGAAAAGACCTCTGAGATCATCAAGTCCAAGCTTTGCCCTAACACCACCTTGTCTACTAGCCTATGGCATTAAGTGTCACATTCAGTTTCTTCTTAAATATCTCCCGGGACCATGACTTCACCACCCCCCTGGGCAGCCCATTCCAATGTCCAATCACTCTCTCTGTAAAGAACTTCCTCCTAGTGTCTAAGCTAAATCTTCTCTGGTGCAGTTTAAGATTGTGCCCTCTTGTCTTACTGCTTGTTGCCCAGGAGAAAAGACTGACACTTACCTCAGTACAACCTCCTTTCAGGTAGTTGTAGAGAGTCGTAAGGTCTCCTCTAAGCCTCCTCTTCTCCAGGCTAAACAACCTCAGCTCCCTCAGCTGCTTCTCATAGGACTTGTGCTCCAGTCCCTTCATCATCCTTGTTGCCCTTCTATGGTGCTGCATCACCTCAATATCCTTCCTAAATTGAGGGGCCCTGAACTGGACACAGTACTTAAGGTGTGGCCTAACCAGTGCTGAGTACAGGGCAAGAATCACTTCCTGGTCCTGCTGGCCACACTATTCTTGATAGAGGCCAGGATGCCATTGACCTTCTTGGCCACCTGGGCACATTGCTGGCTCATCTTCAGCTTCTTCTGCCAATCAGAATCCTCAGGTCCCCTTCTACCTGGCCGTGATCCAGCCACACTTTCCCCAGCCTGTAGCACTGCATGGCATTGTTGTAGCCAAACTGCAGGACCCAGCACTTGGTCTTGTTGAACTTCATGCTGTTGGATTCAGCCCATCTATCCAGCCTGTCCAGGTACCTCTGCAGATTAGATTGCTTTGAAGCCAAATCAACCCTTAAATAAATGAGCTGAAGCAAGAAGACTGCTTTTCTGTTATGTTTCTTTTTCTAGAAATTGGTTAATTTAGGAATTTGGTTTTAATATTATGCAGAATCACTAAAACTAATTAATTTCTGCTGACTCATCTGTAAAACAACAGCTTTGAAAATGCTGTTCATCCTGCTATGGCACTTATGTAACTCCTCCCTCCTATTGGATAAGCAAACACCAATTACATTAACACAAATAACACAACTCAGCCTAGCTGAGATCCATGCTCATGGAGCATGTGAACACAGAATCAAAAAGTTTTGCCTGGAGAGTGATAACAAGTAGCAAACCTTCACATTCAGTGTTGTAACAGACTTACCAGTTGCAAAAAGTAGTTTCCTTGGGTCCTGAAAAACAGACAAACAAAAAAACCTCCATCATATGGGATTTTGTATCTATATCAATAATGTGGTAATAATAAGTAGCTCATAAAGCTCTATATGCTTTTATGCACTTTAAGACATAAGCAATCCCTAAATCTGGATGCAGAAATGACTTGGGTTTTTGGTAACAGTTTACAATGATTGCAATTCAACATAAACTAAACCTTTAGCCTTTGCATTCCCCCAGTTAAGACAACTCTGATCTGTTAAGAAAAATTCAGATTCAGATAATTTTACAGACAATTATTTTTTGAAAGCTTTACTCAATTACCTCATCTCTTTGAGAATACAGAGGGGAGCAGAAGAGGGACAAACTTTGAATTTAAATGTAAGGCAAGAGGTGAGCATTTCACTGCCAGCTACATCACCCTGAGATTTGCAGGGGACTCCAGTGAAGCAAGACTGAACACAAAGGATCTGGCAGATGTTCCTGTGTCCTTCATGACATGCAAGAGGAAGAGGGGTACGTCAACCTCACAGGAAACTGCCTCACTCCCCGTGTCCTTTACCTCAAGAGGTTTTGTCTTCCTTGCAGAGAATTTTTTTTATTATTATTATTACTTAAACTTGCAGTAAAACAGTGAGAGGATGTGACTAGTTTTCATACAGGTCAGGAAAAATGAAGTGTCCCTCTCTCTGACCCTGTCTGTGCATACACATCTAGAGAAGATGACAGTAGCATCCAGACTGTCCACCACAGTTAAAAGACAGGTTTAAGTGGAATTCAAGTACAAAGGTTCAAGTACCTAAAATATAGGATGTTTGATCCTAGAATTCCTGAAAACTTGCAATTATCTCCATTTTCTATTGTAATTCCTAAGGCTGCTTAGTAGAGGCTGCCATGCACAGCATTGCCTGAGGCAAGCTCTATTAGACCATTCCTACCATAAGCAGACACTCAGATCAACCCAGAAGCTCAGCACAACCGTTGGTGTTGGCATGTCTATCTGCCATAGAATAGCTCCATGATGAGATCATTCATCCTGGGAGTGGAAGACCTTGGTTGTTGGTCCTTAAGAGCCTGGGCTGAGTCAGGCTCTCTTTTTCCGGGAAAGGATGCAGCTGGGATAGGATCATTGTAAATATTTCCTAATTTAGCTGGTAGAAAAGAAATGCAGACTTGAGACTAGAATGAATATAAACAAGAGGGAACTTGATTGTAGCACAAAGAAGAAAGAGTCCTGGACTCTGATACTGCTTCTAAAATCTGCAAATATCTTCCCAGTGCCAAATACACAAGCAAACAACTGGACGGGGAACTAGGAATCTGACATGGCTGCAAGACATCTGCATCACAGTCAAAGGCGGCACACAAATCAAGTATTTCACAAGCAGAAATCAGCTTCCAGCTCAGTTCACACAGACAGTTAATTCCACTCTTAGCACATATATATATATATATACTCCCTGCAGCTTAAAAATCAGTTTCAAATCTCACTGTATTCTAAATAGTGGAAATGCACAATGTATTTTCCCAAAAAGGAGTAGAAATGCCTTAACCTGGCCCACTCAAGCAACAGAGAGAAGCAGAAGAGAAGCAGGAGAACAAGGTGTAAGGTGAAAGGACTTGATGACTGCATTCTCCATCTAACCAAATAGGTCTGAACTCTACTGGCTTAAACAAGAAATGCTTAATACATGCTTTATCCAGAGAAATTAAAATCCACAATTCACATGATGGTGAGTTTTTCAGTGCAGCACTATATAGATGGATGGATCATACAATAGATTTGAATATGCAAATAATTATATATTTAAATTATATGCTTAAAAGCAAAATATGAAAGGACAGCTGGCTCACCTCACCACGATAGTTTGCTGCATTTAGGGCCAGAAATTCTTCGTTGTAGTTCTCAGAGAAGTTAAGAGCATTCACCAGATGAGCAGCAACATGCAAGACTAAAAAAAAAAAACCTGAGTAAAGCTGAGGCCTGTAAACAAGAGGTGGATGTTCCTCTGATGAAAAAAGAAAGTGGCCACCCAGAGGCCAAGCTATAATCACATCACCTGCATGACATACATCAGGAACTAAGGGACCCTTTTTCTGAAGTAAATCACTTATAAATATTCATGACAGAAAGCTGTATGTATTTTAAGATTTTTTTTTTTAACACTATAGCAATGATTTCCATGCTGCAATGCTTCAGCTGAGAGACAACATTCAAAGGTGTCCAGCCAAGAATATTTCTTCTTCGCCAAATTGCATCGTTGTCTCCACTGCTCCCTCCTCTGCAGTTAAGTCTGTAGTACCCTGTTTCTTCACCCAAATTCCTTAGGCACAATAAGAGTCACTTGTAATGGCAAATTTTGACCTGATCTCATACACCTGTCCTTTCAGAAACTGGAATTTTAAAGAAGGGCATACATTCTAATGCTGAGCCTATGTGTTTAAAGCAAAAATGAACTAAAACCCACACACATGAGAGAAAGCATTTACAATTTAAGACAGGAAAGCACAGAGCAAGACTACCCCCAAATGTACTGTAGAATAAAAGCCACAAAGTACTGTTTCAACATGTTTCCCAATCATGCTGCTGCTCAGCACAGTAGGATCTCACCTGAAAAGATGCATATTGTAACACCACACGTCACATGGAAAGTTTTACTTTTGTCTAGCAGCCTTCTGGTTTTCTTGCTGGCAACCTAGTAAGAGAAAAATTTAAGCAATCTCTTCTAAAGCAAAGACAGCGACAGCAACTGCAGCGATATAATAGCAACTTGAGCTTTTACTAGGTTTAACACTCTTGTGAGCATAGTACCTAGAGCCTAATTTTAAAAACTAGCAGATTACGGCAAGGAAACAATTTTGAAGACTTAATGAAGAAATTACAGTCAGATCTGTATTCTGTATAGATGGCAAAAGCACATAATGTGTCTTCTGGCCTTAAAATTCAGGAATTCCACCACTAATTGTGTAGGCATCACTGACTTTTCTAAGTAAGATCAAAAGGAATTGTATATTTGCATACACATACACATCTACCGGCATCAAATTTTATAGGTATCGTCAAATGATAAACCAAGCTCACAGATTCATTTTGCAACCATCTAGCAAAATGTTCCTCAAGATCATTACTTATATTTATGTAAAAACAACCTGCAAATCACAAAGAAGCTTAACTATTGTTTATTGAATACTGATACAGAAAACAAACCCTCTTAGATTTGCCAGAACTCTTTTTTTTATCTCCCATGATAATGAGTTTATCAGGCTGGGTATTTTTACGTAAAGTTCTATCATCTCCAGCAGGACACTTACAGTCATACAGAGACAAAGTTGTTTTTGCTCTGTTGATGCCTCTAATATAACTTTCAAAAGACAGAGGAGATTTCATCTGGTTACAGTTCCACAGCAACACCTCATCCTTCCAAAATACACTGAAGAAACTGTTCTCACAACAGGTCAAATTACACCAGTGTCAGCCATGGCACTTCAAAGGAGTCATGAACCTAGTCTGAATGTCTCATACTTACACCATGCAAGCATATACTGTATAATAACCAGAGATATTATATAATAGAAAAGAATCTGTTTTGACTAAACCAAGGCCACCTTCTTAACTGCTGCATTCTGAGGACAGTACTTACCTTCTGAGATCCTCGCAGGAAGGCCAAGATAACACGGCACATTGGTAAAAGGACCAGGCAGCAGTTGAGATTGAGGACAGATGCTGAAGCTCTGCTAACACACAATCCTAGCTGAACAAATATTGCAAGAGTTAGATTAGGGGAGAAAGGAATGACCCAGGTATCAGTATTCAATCTCTTTCTTTGCTGTCAAACCAAAAATTCCCATGTTCTCTGATTCATCAGAGTAGTGAAGTTTCATTATGTTTTGTTGTAGGGGGAAAACCACTGTACACACAGCATGCTATCCTGTTCTCAGATGAAAGAAAAGAGCCCTCACCTTTGCCTCAAAATGCTATTAAAAATTAATTTTTTCAACAATAATATCCCCATCAGTGCTCACAGTCACAGGGAACAAAAACATCTGAGACAAAGATAAGTGTCCGCTGAGAAATCACCTGAAATCTTCAACAGACATAATTAAATAAAAAAGAGTAATAAATACTACGAAGACACTAGACAGCCACTTAAGTTTAATGATTTTCTGGTAAACAAGCCATAAAAAATATGTAAAAAGATATCAATTCAGTCAAACTGAAATGATCATATTGTTTCAAAGTCAGTTACGGAATTGTCACAGAACTCCTCATCCATTCACATTATGCAGTGCCATATTTGGACCCAAAGAAAGTACCTTTTCTTCAGTTTAACTACTCAATAGCTGGGAACTGTAATGAAATCTAATTTCACTAATGCTTTCACTGATATATTTGGAACTTACATAATTAGAACAAAAACACTTGTCAAATAAATGAACAAAGCACACATTCATGTCATAACCCTTTATTTTAATCTTATATTATCTCATTCGTTTATGATTTTAAAAAAAGTTAGCAAAATGCCATTGTTCTCCTAGTTATTAGGTTGAATTAACATTTTACTAGCTTATATAAAAGATGCTTTTAGACTGTCAACAGACTTCTGAAAGGATATTTCTTACAATGTTCTCGAAACCCCACGTTTTTCAACCCCTAAAGAAATTAATAAAAAAGTATTATAATATTAAAGATGTTTGTGCAGTATTTGAGTTATCTGAATGAACTGGACAGGTACAAATTAGCAAATTTTTATTATTACTAAATTACTAACTACTAAAGATTTATTACTTTTTCAGAATTAAATTTTATGTAAAAAAAATGAGCATTTATTATTTTGTCAGTCAAAAAAATTAATCCATGAAACATCTATTATATTCAGATCTTTGTTATCAAGAAGAAACAAAGGTTTTACTTATTTGAAAATACTTTTTTTTACAAAAAGTATTAGAAAATTCTTGTAATTTAAAAATTCCTATTTGTTGGTTTTTCATAAACTTGCGTACAAGTCACAGAAGTGGATCAATATATAACCTAGTAAAATAAACCAAATAACTCCACCTTAGAGTGTCTGGCAGGATCTCAAGCATGACTGCATGACAAGAGTTTCTTAGTACCATAAGACACCAACTAGCCTGCCCTCACCACTAGTAACATCAATGTACCCCACCTTCTCTGCAGAACATCTAGGCACAGCATCAGTAGGCAAACAGAAGGTAAAGACATTCAATCTACCTGAAGCATCCAGCTCTCCACCTAAATCCTGTTTCTCTTCTCACTACTTTACATTATTTAGTTAGATCTGAGTGCTAAGGAAACCTCACCAGACACCACCAGCTTCCACAGAACAGAGCAGTTGTAGTGGCAGCTTCTCTCAAAAGCTGCTTGTTACCCCACAAAATGTGCTCGGCCTTCTTCACTACCATGTAAATGTGGGATCGCCAGCAAAAAATCCCAGGAGCAGATTCTCTCTAGCCTACTGAATGATAGAAAATAAGAATAAAATTAACCATGTCACTAAAAGTTCTCTCCCACTCTCCAGATGTCATCTACTATTTCTTCTACTATACCTAGTCCTTTTTCCTTACATAAAACCTCCCTTGCTTCTATTTCATGTTACTTCACTCTCTGCTCACATGCACAATGAGAAATTATTCTTGCTATTCTTCCCCCACATTGCTATGTTCTTCAGACTTTAGATCATCCTCTTCTCCACACTCTGGACTCTCCCAACTGGTCCAGAGACCAAGTGTACTCACTAAAACTGAGCACAAGCTACAATGGCCACAACCTCAGCAACTGAGCTGAGATTTTACCAAATGCTGATGTCACTTCCCACTTCAAAGTATGATCAAAATAAAAAAAAAAAAAAATTTGTCTATCCTTGCCCACTAAAGTAGCTTAAAGTGACTTATAAATATTTTTGCACTATGATATAAAATGGCAGTACCATTGAAATGACTGGACTTAATGACAAGTAAAATGTCTCTATAATGTGTTGTTTGAATATACAAGATTCTCTCTATTTTCATTAAATCCTCTAAAGGGAAGCTAAAAATGAGCTATACACTTCATGAAAGCAATAACTTCAAAAACATAGTCACTAAAAGCATATAAGCATTTTTATTATAGCTTGCTTATGTGCTACAGCAGTTTAGTGATTAAATGAGCACGATCTGAAAAACCCAAGAATTATGTAGAACTAATGTTGTGCAAATGCCAGATGTAAACTAAATCATTTCCATAGCTCTTGACTAACACTCAAAAGCTGAAAAAAGTTGCAGTACAATAAGTAAAGCAGTTTGAAAATTTTAATTATTTCTTTTGTATGAACTATGTTATTCATCATTAGTTCCTCAAGAAATTATGTTGTCTTTGAGTTTAAACAAACTGGGCACGACACCAGTTATCCAAGACTGGCCTTATCAGGCACAACAATTCTTCTTTCAAAATTTCAACAAAAAGTCTAGTTTGGAATAGTCTAGAAACAAGACTGTTTAGTGTCAAATAACTGAACTAATTCCTCTGCGAGTTCAAAAAGCACTTGGACAACACTCTCGGGCACATGTGATTCTTGGGGTGTCCTGCACAGGGCCAGGAGTTGGACTCAATGGATCTGATGGGCCCCATCCAATTCTGCATATTCTATGACAAAGTAAAACACTGAACAATTTAACTGGTACAAAAAGTATGAATCAGCAATGATGTGTAGAAAAAGCTACCCTACTAGTCTTCCTTTGTTTTTTTCCAACTATTTAATAAGTAGTAAATATTAATTCATAACGCAATTAGTATGGAAAAATGCCATTACATTAATCCTAATTCATTGCCATCAGCACCTGTACAAAGGACAAAAAAACCCCAAACAACTTCTTCAAATACGCAGTGCACTTTTAGGAAAGTGTGATCCAAACATTGTTACCAACTATTCATGTAAGATTTTATTTCAAAGAAATAAAGTTGGGCAATGTTTGCTGCAAGAAGCCCATGCCCAATTTGAAAACAATGGTAAATACATTTAGCAATGCTTAGAATCAGAATTCAAGCAAGACCAAGAAGAAAAATAGAGAACTAAGTTTGCTCTTAATATATATCCAAAAGATAAGAATATTCCCATGAAACTAATTCTCTCCAAATGGTTTCCAAGTGATCTCTCTCTTAATTGCCTTTGTATTGCCTGGGTGGCATAGTAACAAATTAACATTGTTGGATTTTTAAACAATAGTAGAATAAAGGATGATTTTTGCTCCAAGGCAACTCACTGGGTCTAGAAGAGAATATATAGATCCTTATTAAATAGCTAAGAAATGACACAAATATAATCCTCTTTTCTCGCTACAGTTATTATTGTCTTAAGAAAAAGAAGAATAAAAATTGTTATTTCATGTCACTAGCATGTGAAATTTCTATAGGATCAAAAAGGGAAAAAAACCCCAAAACCTCTGCTGGACACTGTTTTATTCACCTTTGCTGATACTAAATCCAAGCATTTAATCACCTCTTTCTCTACTGTGTCTACCCAGTACCATGTACACTGTTATCTCATGTCACAGAGAGGCAAAGAGGCAGAGAAAAACCAAAGGATTGCTCAAATTCAGGGAGTAAATCTGTGGCAAGAATAGTAGGGACCTGGACCATCCACAAACTCAAATCCTAAACACTAGGCTAGATTTTTCCTCCAGAGAAGTATAAAGCAATCACCACCTTCTCCAAATCAGAAAAGGGCTCCAGAACATAAGTTCTCCAGCTATCTCTGTCTGATGTACAGTCCCACAGAAATCCAGATGGACTCCTGGCTATGCTCAAACATACAATACAGGACAGAGAAGCAAAGAGTCAGTTCTCATTGGATGTTCTATGTGCTGCTGGCAGCAAAGCAGGGGTAAGGAGCTTTCTCTGTTAGGCAAATGATTTCAGTATTAGGCTGAGGGCTAAAATAACTTACCATATACCACAGAATACCCCAAAGTTTGTCTGTTATAAATACAGCAATGAACATTACCTGCAACTGCTGTGCCCAGAAACCTAATCCTCAATACACGGTTGCAAAACATACAAGGGAGGAGAATAGAGGAAGACTTCAACAAATACTGTCCTACCTCACCTTTTAAACCCATCTTGTATCATAAAATAGTAGAATACTGAAAATCCTTCCACACCTAAAAGTGATGCGATTCTGTTTTTCAAGACTTCACTATCTACAAGCAACAGCCCTAAACAGGTGACGGTACAATAGAGACACCATACTTCATGCTCTCTCTGGAAGCCTTTCTTTGTAATTTTTCAGTCTTCCATGGTTCAGGGCAACTTGAAAGGTTCTAGGAAGGCTCCCAAGCCACATGCTGCTCTGTAGACACAGGTCACAGACCACCCCACCAAATTAGTACCGGATCAACTAAAATTAGTTACTTTCTTAGGTGGGACAAACTGTACTACATAACATGCCTGCTTTTGACCCAACTTCCTTTTCTTCATAGAGTACTCCTTGTCTTGAGTAACTGCTAATCCAAGATAAAGGACAGAACTGAATTGTATGCATAGCAATTATTCCCCTTAGGCTTGTCAAATCCAGCTAGAGATCTAGCAACAAAAACATGAAGCAGCTGAAAGGATGGAAAATGCAAGGGTAGTGGAAACCTACCAGATCACGTGAAAACTTTGTAGAAGTTTGACTTGGTTTTGTTCCTGAAGATGGCAGGCTTCAAGAACGGACTCTATAAACCAAATCTCATGTACCACAGCCCTTGAAAAATTATTTTAAGACTAAAGTGGTGCAATATTTTTTAATCAAGCTTGAAAAAAGCATTTGAAAAAACAAACAACAAAACAAAGAAACACCTGCAATTCTCTACACAAAGAATTTAACAGCAGCCCAATTCTCTACACTAATTCAAATTTTCAACTTCTGATTCATATATTCAAGCAGAAGATAGAAGTTAGATCTATTTTAGGAAGGGAGAAGTACCAGGAATGAACAATAGCAACAAATTTTCATCTCCTTCATTAGGTATGGGATATCTTTCCTGGACTACCGAGAATCTATACTCTCACTGCTCACTTTTAACTCACCACACACACATTCTTTGAAGACTTTCCTTCTCTTTCTGTCTACATGTTGAGGTCGTGTTCCCATTTTAAACACAGTGGCTTTGTGTAAGATGTACTCCTTCTTCTGCTTAAATCATTCAAATTGAAGAAAGCATCTAACTTAATCATGAATTCAGTAATAGCTTCCAACTTCTCTGATAATTTCCAAGCAATGTGTATTCACTTACAGAATTACAGACCAAATGTTCATCTGTTTTAATCTATTAATCAGTTAACTTAAATGTTAGCATCCTGACCTCAGGACTGATAATTTAAAAAAATACTTATCATTGTTGCTGAATTAGAGGTTTCTTTTTGTGCCAGGCAGAATGATGTACACAAACTGGAAGGGTTCTCAAGCTATTTTCCAAATTTGAGTGTTCTAGATCATCCTTCTTCTAAAGCAACACCATGAAGCGTGACAATGTTTTATATAAAACTAGCAACCAGAGCTTAAACATTGATCCTGCTAGATGCAGCATGATCTAAACTCCACAAATTTTGTCATTGAAGAAGGGATTAAGGGTACCCAAGTCCCTCCAAGAGATTCAGAACACACTGCAAGTCATGGCCAGAGCAGGAAATTGCTTACTGTCTTATCTAAGGCACGTCAAATCAAAGCAATGCAACAGCTGCTACAAAGGGCTTCCTTTATGTAGAATTAATTTTCCTTCTCAAAACACAGTAGGTAATACAGTCTGTAAAACCAGTCTTCTGGAGCGTAATGCAGCCATTTTATGTCAAGACCTACCATTGTTGGACTAGCATGGAAAATCTGCAAGAATACATAATATAATTGACAATCAAATAAAGAAACATTTTGGCCATAATTCAGTTCTGTTCTACACAGAGAATTATGCTATGATCATCTTAGAATGAGGAGCAATGATGACAACACGACTATTTTTAACATACACCTAGATGATACAGTAGTAAAAATTTGAGTTAATCATTTGAAATGTACCTTTACTAATTCAATCTCCACTATTGACAATTTCACAAGTACTGCAAAGGTGAAAGTTTTCCCATAAAGCTGAATAATATAGGTGTCCTTCACTGGATTACTGCCACTTTAACTTAAAAAAAAACAACAAAGGAAGCAAGTAAACAGAAGACATATGAATATATGGTTCATCCCTGGTTATAACTGAGAATAAATCCCAGCAATGATGCTGAAATGTGAGCTGCGAAGGACAAAGGGTTGAAGGAAAAAATGTTTTGGCAAACAAAAAAAAAACCTAGAATAAGGCAAAGAAAATGCAGGAAGAGATTTACTTGCAAATTTAAGGGGACTATCGAGATAAAGTCTTGCAACACCCTCAATCTTCACCAGGGAACTCTCTCTCTATATATATATATCTATATATATAGCTTCCATAGCAACATAAATCTATAATTAGACAGTTTTGCTACATGTAACACTCTAAAGAGCAACTCCCAAACAGCCTCGTTAAAAGACAGCTAAATCACAAAACCACACTGCATTGGGGAAAATAAAGGATCAAGATACACAACCCGCTCCAATGCTTAAGCGTGGGGGGTAAGCAGGCTGCAGTGTGGTTGCATAGCAATCAATGAAAGCAGAATTTGGCCTCAATTAGTAAAATCTCTATTGTTACAATAAATTAGCAAGGAGAGACATGAAAGTTACTAGAACATCTGGAACATATTCCATGCAGTGAATAAAGACGACAAATGTTATGTACAATACTGCACAGTAAGAAAAGGCAGAAACCATATAGATAAAAAAGTCAACACTTTTCAATCCCATTTTAAGTTATTCAATCTTTTCTCAAAGAGGTCCTTCTGAGAACGTATTTTCTTCACTTTAGTCTGAAACCTAGAAGCTTACATTGCATTAACATTTGACTACATTACAAGTATTTGAGCAGGAACAAGTGAGCGAACAGGGAAAGAGACCATTACAAAACAAGCTCAAGGGTCTTTCTGTTCATGGGGAACTAAAGCAACAAGAAACAGGTATTTCGTTCAATGCCTTGAGTTCCATAAGGCCATTACCAAATTTAGGACAGAATTTTTGGGTCAGGTGCAAGCATATTTGTTGGGGAAAAACACAGCTAGGCTAATCTGAAGGGAGAAATCCATAAAGAAATTAATCCTCTGGACAATTTGACTGAGCAGACACAAAACATCCAACAATGAAAATTTTGGAGTTATGTCACGTAATGTATAGCTCTTCCTTTCTGTAACTCGTGCCTATTACACATTCTAGAATTTATTGTGAACACGAAGACGAGAATACTCTATGCTCTTTTATAAAAAATCCATGTCTCTTGGGTGTTTCTTCACAGGCTTCTCTTCTTTAAGCAATGTAAGACCACAAGCTAACATTTAACCAATTATAAAAAATTGAGATTCTTTATCTGAATCATATTCCTGAAACCAGTAGCAATGAATGCACTCATACAGTAAGATTCTGACCTGAAGCATTACAAGCAATTCAGTATCCAAAGGGAATGTTCATCAAAGAAAAAGAGGGCAAACCCCAGAAAGGGATTTACACCCACTCAGATCGGGTGAACTTTCATTGCAAGCATCATATAATCACAGAATTACTCTGGTTGAAAGGGACCTTGGTGTGTCTCTATTCAAACCTCCTGCTCCAAGCATGTTCAACACCAAACTCGGGTGAAGATTGCTCAGGGTTTTTTGCCCAATTAGGTTTTGAAAATCTCTAGGGATTCCACAGTGAAGAGTTCACGGCCTCATCAACAGGACTCAAACTTAGTAAAGCAGAGGTATTTGACACAACATAAATTTACCCACTAAGTTTTGTAGTACATAATAGGATGATTAATTTCCTCCTAACACATTAGTGCCTTTGACTCATTTGTTCTCTTTGCACTTCCAGGACACCATCGTGCTCTTAGTGCCTTTTTTACAGGTATAAAACTAAGGATCAGAAACACTGTCATTGAAAGACTGAGTGAGTTTGGTACCTAAATACTTGGCACAGGATTTCAAAAACATATTGTTCAACATCACAAAGAATGCAATTGGAAAAGAATAAAACTGAGTCTCCTTCTTCTGTAGACAGCTGAAGTAAATCACTTCAGTGACCACTGAATGAAAGACTAACCTTATTCTTTCTTCTTTGTCACATCACAAAGAAAAGACATGTCATGAAAATATAGCAGAGTAGAATATATTTGGGATATTCAGACCAAAATATCATTCCATATTACAGTCTGATTTCCTACAGCAACTCTCCATGTTCTCCATTCTGTTACTTGGTAAATAACAAAATTATCTGTGGTAAATCTTTCAGTACTGCAAGTGCGAAAGTTCTTAAGGAGATTTTAGGCTATTGTAGCATACAAAGTGAGAAAAAAAACAAACAACAAAACAAAAAAACTCCTTAGCAGACCTCACTGAAAAACAAGAGAAACTTTTTTTATTCAAAAAGTGCCATTTTCTTTTTGGCATTTTTTATCAACTGGCTGGAAAAAGGACTCATTGTCATGAAAGAGCCTATATAAGAGTTCATTCTGTTGAGACAAAAAATATCAATTGGTGAATTATAAATGAAGATTTTAATCTAAATCTCAAAGTTTTCCAACATCAAGAAATGGCACAGAGATTCTAGGAACCACTCGCATATGTGCAGAGACTGGTTAAGCAGATGGGACAGGAGCCAGTGGCTACACAAACTAACAGGAAAAAAGAGGGGCAAAAATCCCTGTAGAAGGTAATAGCAGCTGTAGTATAGATATGCATATGCAATTTCCTGAAGAAACTAAATTGGGTTCAGTTTTCCCAATCGTTGCAAAATAATCTATGATTAACACACATATACACATATACAAATATACAAATATACTGAAGAGAAGGGACAAACCTAACTTTGGGGTCTACTGATGATATTTACACAAACTGTAAAAAGTGAACTGCAACAATATTTTACAGTTTTTAACATTTTTAAAGTTTTAAAATTAGTTTCAGAACTTTAACCAAAATTATCTTTTAGACTTAGCACTTCATTTTCCACCTCATTTTAGAAAGTCTCTAAATTTCTGTGGTACTTTTTCCCCAAAGTTGCAGAGCTAGAAAATAGCAAAAGCATGACCTCCTGGTCCTCATCTCCTGACCAATACAAGGAGTCTGTTGCCTGAATCATCTGAGGTTCTGAACGCACTTAAAGTTACTTTGTATGCATCTTTCATTTTGAAGAAAACAAACAAACAAAAAATAGACCAGATGATGAGCTGGTACAAGGCAGACGAGTCCTCTGAATCGAGAAAAACTTGCTGATTGATAGCAGCTGACAATCTGGCCCAACACGTTACCCAAGATTTGCTTTACAAACAACCTACTTGCTCTCCCAGGAACAGCTGTCAAATTAATACACTGGGCTGCAAAGCCATTAGAGATTGAGGTAAAATTTAACACATTTTCATGTTTTTTCTGACAAGAAAGTCATCACCATGAAGGGTTTCAGTATTTTCATTCCCTTCTTTATTGCACTACCTTTGCCAAGATTCATTCTTGAACACATCTGAACCAAAAGGAGAAAGAAAAGGAGAGAATTTTATCAAGTCAATTTACTTTCAAGCAAGATCACAAAACCTTATAGAACTGGCTAGCTAGGAAAATTATATCAACCATGTGAAAATATATACCCTGGATCTACCAAAAATAAAATCCAGAGGCTTTACAGCAGGTTAGAATGTGCATCATCTGTGCTTTAATCCCATGTCAACTTTCCATTGAAATCCATTCCTGAGTATGACTTAATGTGACAAATCATGTTATTCAGCCACTTTTTCCTGGATTGTCAGATTGTGAGCAACCCTTGAGTATTTTCCAGAAAGCTGTTAACTCTTAATCTATCCCTTTGGATAGAAGTGTTTTTCAAACAATTCCAATGGTGTACCTGTGGATATGTTCCCAAGACAGACCGGTATCTTACTTCTCCAAATTATCTTTTTGGGTTCATCTTTTGGTGGTGAATGTTACCCTTGCTAAATCAAAATACTCAAATCTTCATTAAACCATTAAGAATCCAAGAATTTATTATTAGAAAACCAAACTAAAATTATATCAATTACAGTGATTTACAGAGAATGGAGGACCTATGAGAATGACAAAGACTGAAGAGAATTAAGACTTATTAGAAGTTCTTCAGCAAACATGTATATCACAATAACTCAATTAGAAAGAATTTGCCATCATGAGCCCATAGCTTGGCTAATGTTTTGATGATGAAAAGTCGAGCTCCAGTCATCTGTTGAACATGTTTGTGTTCCTGTGAGTCTGTCTGCAGCTGGGAACACCAGGAGGGAGGAGAGGAGGGGGAAGAAAAGCTGTCCCACACTTGACTGGCTCTTTTTCTTCTCAATTGTGTTCACTTTCTACTCCTAAACAACTGTCAAAAGTATCCCAGTAATTTCTCACTTGATCTTTCCCCATTTCGAAGATTTAACAGACAGTTTGTGTCATCCTTGATTAGCAAACTCATTCTGCCCCTTTCCTGTCTCCTAGCATCCCACCTTCAAGGGAAAAAAGTAATGTCCAGGTCACTCACCCCTAACATCTGATGCAAATAATAATACTGCAGCCCTTGATAATAGAGCAGGAAGGTTTTCCAGAAGAGCCACACATTGAGGGAGAGCCAGAAAAGCTGAAACAGAAACAAGAGATTTTAAGTGCAAGTTACATGTGCAAACTTCTCAGTGTTAATTTCATTCATTAAACTCATAAGTCTGTAGTTTCATAAATATATGAAAACGGAATGGGAAAACAAGCTTTAAGCACTTAGTATAAAGATATTTTAAAATATTAAAATGAATAGCCACTATGTGTGAAATTTTCACTTTCATCAAACTTCCCGAAACTTTGTATTTTTATCTTCAGACAACAGAGAGCTGGCAAAGCCCCCCCCCACAAGATGCTACCTCAAACTTTTAGTTAAGATATCCAAAGAATAAAAACCAGCAACAAAGAGAGAAAGAAAGGAAGGAAGAACTTGACCTCCAAGAAGCTGCATATTCTCCCCCAAACTTTCCCATACAGAGTCTAACAAAGAGCAAATACACGCGCAACGTGTGCCGAGCCCAGCAGGGCACAGTCGCCAGCACAGTCCCGGGCCATGGCACCCGCGTGCATCCCTGCCAGCGGCGCACCGGGACGCGCACGAAGCACATCCCACCCGCCCGCCGAGCACCGGCATCCCGCACGACGTCTTCCTGCCCCAGCGCCGCACGCCGGGAACGGTACGACCTCCTGCTCCGCGCNGGCCGGGGAACGGGGGCACCGCGGAGCTCGGCGGGGGCCACCCCCGAAGGGACAGCCTGCCCTGCCGCGGAACGGCGTGGCCGGTTCCTCGCATCCCCCCACCTTGGAAAGTGCATTTCCCCACAGAGAATCCCGTCCGTGTGGATCCCCCTTGCTCCAAACCGCCGCCCCCGCCTTGCTGAAATGTGATACAGAAAGCGGGAGGGAGCGGCGCGTGCAACTGCTGCAATTCGGGTAAAACAAAGAGGTTGTCCAAGAAACTTGTTCGGCAGTAAAAGAGGGCCTCGCAATTTGGGAAGGAGAGGCAGCGTTATTTATTATGAGTCTGATTCTGCTCCATCAGGTGTCCCTGGAGGACACTGGAAGAGGCCGGCTCCTGTGTGCAGGCACAGCGGGTGTGCAATCGAACTACAGCGAGGAAAAAGAGGCTATGGGCACCTCTACATCCACAGTGTCCCGAGTTTGGATTGCTACACGTTGCGATCAGTCTGCTTTTAATGGTGGTCTTCGTGTTTGGTTTGTTTGGCTTCTGGTGTTTTCTTGAAGAGAAAGTTGCACCAGATTTTTGTTTTAAGAAAAAGGTTTTTAAAATGTTTGTTGCTGGCAGCTTTCAAATAACCGTGATGAGTCACGGGGGAGCTCCCCTTTAAACCCGGCATTGTGGTGCACACCTTGAGATAGCAGCAGCAGTGACAGCTGGCCGCAGAGCAAGGCTGGTTTTCTGGGAGATGCCAAGTTCAAGGAGCAGTGCTGAGAAGTCTCATCCAGTCCAGCTTGATCTGGCTATCTTTCTCTTATGACTCGGAAAGTTGCCATTTTTTGTGCTTCTCATGAGCCACATACCAAGGATCCAGCGAAAAATGGAAGGAAGTGAAGTACTTCTTTCTCCAGTTCCATATAAAGATGGAGGCAGTGTCTGACCCATACATGTCCCTGGCAGTAAAGAGTACAAGTAGGGCATGACTCCCGTGAAACTCAGTTGAGAGTATTTTGGCTGCAGCAGGACTCCTTCCTCAAAAAAGTGGCAGGATTTCTGTGACTGTGTGAAGTACTAGATGAGGTTTTGAAACAGCAGAGCAGAGGATTACAGTTATTTTGTGTCATCAAATGACACTAAAAGGAGAACTAGTGAAGGGGTAAATACATACGTTGAATTTAAGACTTAACAGAGCCATAGTTAGGTGCCGAAGCAGCCCTAACAGCAAAAGAAACAGTATAGTTTATCTATCTTGTTTGCTATTTCTATTCACTTTCTTGTTTCAGTAGCAATGCAAAGAAAATGGAAACTGCTTACAGAGAAGCAGACAATGAAACTTCTCTAGACAAGAATGTCAAAGCTGGAATAAAACTTACAGGATATGTCAGGCCTAATAACATGGGCCTTGGCCAAACATGAAGCTGCGGCAAGCACAAACAAAACTGAAATACTTTGCCCATCCTATGTTTGCCCATTAGAAATGTCTCTGAAAAATCAGCTTATGCAGAATTTGACTGCCCACTCACATGAAGCTGATGACTCATGAGCCAGCACTACACTGCCCGCTTATGAAGTGCTATAAGGCATGTGGAGTATGTGACTCATGCTTCAGTCGACATTGGATCCTACATCATATCTAAGTACAGAGCAAAGAATTTGTTTTTGTAAAAAACATCCTTATTTCATTTCTCCCCAGAAACAGCCAGGGGCTTTGAATCATTATCCCAAGAAGAGTCCAGTGGCACAGTAATACATCTACATTCTTCCTTCATAGAAATGGCTGAGTTTTTAAGTCCCTAAATCATGCCTTCCCGGGGACCTATGGAAGTTCTTTGTCTTCATTCTTGGTTTTAAACTATCCAGGATGTATATAAGCATGTGTTTTGAACTTATAGGTGAGAGCACTCAGAAATGGCCATAGATGCTATTTATAATGGGAATAATTAGAAAGGTTACACTTTGACTCTCAAACACCATTTGAGCACCAGCTCATCTCTTCTCTGCTTTGTGAACATTCATCCTCTGCTTATGGTGGTCTTTGTGCTTTGTCCTACCAAATGGACAGAGCACTTCCGAGGTAGATAGCCCCGCAGAGACTGAGCACATAGTTTCTCTGATAATGTTACTTCTGCTGCATCAGCAAAGTTACTCTGATTGCACGGTCACCTTCCAGGTCCACTTGCCATCAACATCCACTACACTCAAATCTACTCTCCCAACACTTTGCTGAGTGTTGTAGTTAATGTTACAGACATGACTTAAAACTTTTCTAGTGCTGGATTCTGCTTATCTACCTGAATGTGATCCAGAGTCAAATCACCTAAACTCACAGGTGTCTACATCTGTCAGCATATCATGACCATCCTGCAAGTTCCTGCAGTGACTGCATGTGTCGAGGGCACAACACTGCATCCTTCCAGTCTGGGGAGTGACCCGTGCACCTCATCTTCTGCTCTGTTGCAATATAGATTTAAGCATACAGGCCCTTAAATTCTACATGCAGCCTCCAAGGGGGTGGGTCCAGTATGCCTTCTCTGGGTATTTACCCTTACCACTGAGATCGTGGGAGGAGAAGAAAATGTTGGCACTGATTTCATTTCAGAGAACAGGAAAAATACAGTTTCTGTATAATAGCTGAGTGATTAGAGCACTTGCCCAGTAGTGGGAGAGCTGGACCTTCTCAAAGAGCTGAAGCCATTGCATTCACATCCCAGGAAAGTTTCCTAACCACTGCCTTTCTCTGGGGTCAAAGAAGTAAACAATCTCCAAGTAGTCCACTGTGTAGCCAGGAATATAAGAGAGAGAGGTCAAAGAAAATCAGAAAGCTATGCTGGCCAAGTGGTAACATCACACATCTAAGGAAGAGAGGATCATATAAGAAAAGGAGATTTAGGATGCTAGTTCATTTTTTTGTTTCCGTTGGAGAAAAAATCTGGAACAAATTTCAAAATTCAACACTTCTAGGAGAAATTTGCAATCACAGGAGAAATCAGAAATTTGAGTAATATCCTGTGTCATGGAATATGGCTTTTATGGCATTACATGTTGTAACATTTCTGTCCCTTTTTTTTGAAACTGGATCTTTACATTTGCTGCATACCACAAGATCAACTTGCTTTCTTGTATGCTCCCTGGTAGAGTTGGAGGCCTCCCTGGGGTGAAATGCTTCTCCAGATTTGGGTGGTAGCCAAGTTTATTAAGTTGGATGAAGCTGCAATGATTCATGGTAATGCTTTATTTACTACTGCCTTAGGATCTAGGACTATTATGCATGGCCCACAATTTACCTTATCAGAAAGGTAAAATTTATGTCCAAAGACTTTAAATGGAAAGTCAGACAATGACAGATAGAGTTCTTATCCTCAATTCTTGTAGACACAGCAAAATGGACAGCAGGACATGAGTCCACTGATAACATTAACAGGCTGTTTTCTGCTCCCATTGAACTCTCCTAAACCCAGCCATTCAGCCACTTCTCAGCTCCATGCTACAAGTTCAAAAATGTGACAGGAGGTCCTACTGTATTTTGTCCTCAAATAACCTCCTACACATTCCTGATTCAAAAAAGAAAGATAGCATGAAACTCCAACACACGGCAATATCGTTCATCACAAAAGAATGCAAGCACATAGCACATGGGGAAAATGTGTATAATAAATACAGCTGGAGTGCATTCCATGATAATTTGAGAGAAATGTCAGTTACATTTATTTTTCCAACTGTTTGCAAGATTTTCTTGAGCACTTATTACAGAATCAAACCGCAGATCTACAGATCATTAACACACAATGTATTGTACCTTTTTAAAGTTTTTAGGTCCAGTCCACCTTCCACTGAATTTATGTGCCTTTCCTTGATTTTCCTGTTAGTGGGGACCAGGTCTGAGAATAGTGCAGGGATTAAAATGTATGCTGAATTTATTTTAGAGGTTAAAGGAACTATTGTATTACCCCCAACTGGAATTCCAGAGATTCTCAACCAATCGTTTCTGTATTTGGCCAATCAACTCTGTTTGAGCACTTCTTTGAAAAAAAACTAAAATTGCTAGTCTTATTTTAAAACATTTGAAGAGAGAAATAACACATCCTACCAAGCTAAATGATCCCTTAAATCATTACTCTTGCTTGCCTTTTTTTTTTTTTTTTTGTTTTTGTAAATGCATCATGTTTTTAGAGCAAACAGAACTAAAACCATTTTGGAAGCACTGACATTATCATGAATTTTGCTGTTCCACAGAAATTAATCTACCTTCAGAAATAACTTTTCAGTTTCTTATCACCTACTGTCATGTCACCTTTTGGCCCTTTTCCCGCTTAACTGAATAGTGCATTTATTTCTTAATTCTTCCATTCAAGACAAGCTTTCCAGAGTTGGAGGGATTTTAGAAGACACTTTGTCTTCTTTTCTGAAGAGCAGCCCTTTACTTTTATATAACAGTCCAAAACCAGGTTTATTAATACTATAGGTAGGAGTACAAGTATCTTAATACATGACTGGATACTACTCTGGTTACATTTAGAATGACAGGATAGTTTGGTTTGGAAGGGACCTTAAAGATTGGCGAGATCCAATCCTGCGATGGACAGGAACACCTTCCACTAGACAAAGTTACTGCCCTTGAACTCTACAAGGGATGGGGCATACACAGCTTCTCTGCTCCCGTGCCTCACCACCCTCACAGCCAAGAATTATTTCCTAACATCTGCCCTTTTTCAGTTTAAAGCCATTGCCCCTTGTCTTATCACTACATGCCCTTGTCAAAAGATCCTCTCCAGCTTTCTTGTTGGAGGACTCTTTAGATACTGGAAGGCACTTTAAGGTCTCCTCCGAGCCTTTTCTTCTCCAGGCTGAACAACTCCAGCTTTCTCAGCCTATCTTTATAGGAGAGGTGTTCCAGCCCTCTGGTCATCTTTGTGGCCTCCTCTGGACTTGCTCCAACAGGTCAATATCCTTATGTTTGGCAGACCTGGATGCAGTACTCTGGGTGGGGTCTCACAAGTGTAGAGTAGAGAGGCAGAATCACTTCCCTCAACCTGCTTGATGCAGCCCAGGAGATGGTTGGATTTCTGGGCTGTGAGCATGCATTGCTGAGTCACACTGAGCTTCTCATCAGCCAGCACATCAGAAGTCCTTCTCCCCAGGATTGCTCTCCATCCATTCTCCTCCCAGCCTCTCTTTGGCTTGGGATCGCCCTAGCCTATGTGCAGGACCATGCACTTGGCCTTGTTGAACTTTATGAGGTTCACAGAGGCCCATCCCTCAAGTCTGTCCAGATCCCTCTGCATGGCATCCCTTCCCTTCAGGATGTCAAATGCACCACACAGCTTGGTGCCATTGGCAAACTTTCTGAGGGTGCCCTCAATGCCAGAGTTGGTGACAAAGATGTTAACACTGGTCTCAATACCAATACCCCTGGGGAACACACTTCATCACTAATCTCCACTTGGATATCAAGCTGTTAACCACAACTCTTTGAGTAGTACCATCCAGCCAATTCCTTATCCATGACGTGGTCCATTCATCAAATCCATGTCTCTCCAGTTTAGAGAGAAGGATATTATATGGGACAGTTTCAAATGCTTTGCACGAGTCCAGGTAGATGACATCAGTTGCTCTTACCTTTTCCACCAGCACTGTAACCCTGTCATAGAAGGCCACCAGATTTATTAGGCACAATTGCCCTTAGTAAAGCCATGTTTGCTGTCAGCAATCACCTCCTTGTTTTTCATGTACCTTGCCATAGTTTCCAAGAGGAGCTGCTTCATGATCTTGCTGGGCACAGGGGCGATACTGACTGGCCCATAGTTCCCTGGGTCTTCCTTATTTCCCTTTTTAAAAGTGAGGTTTATCAATCTCCTTTTCCAGTCAATGGGAACTTCACAAGACTGCCACAACTTTTCAAATATGATGGAGAGTGGCTTAGCCACTTCATCCTCCAGTTCCCTCAGGACCTGTGAATGGATGTCATCAGATCCCATGGACTTGTGCGCCTTTAGGTTCCTAAGATGATCTTGAACTCGATCTCCTCTTATAGTGGTGTGGTTCTGTATTCTCCCAGTCCCTGCCTTTGCTTTCCATGATTTGGACAGTGTGGCTAGAACACTTGTTGGTGAAGACTGAGGAAAAGTTATTGTGTTGCCAATATAACCAAATCACTATACTGAAGATTACTACTGCTTCCAGACCATAGATAGAAGCTATTGAACAGAGCTGATGTAAAAAAACAGTTACTGAACAATCACACTAACTCACTACCACCAAAAATCAATCACTTTTAAGTACTTAATAAAAAGATGATATCCTTGAGAGACCAGAGCTTTAGTGTCATTAATAGTCTGAGTCTTTGTACAATCCATGAAATAAGAAAAAACTAGTCACGAAAGGCTTCATAGTCACTCCTCAGGTAATAAGGGAGAGCAGGTTAAGAGTGCACAGCAGTAATTTAAGACAAGAAATAAAATATTCTTTTACATGTATTGTAGTTTGCATCCCTAGGTGATGTAGTACATGCTAATACCGGACCAGGGTGGATCATTCAGTGCCAGGACACAAAGGTCAGTGGCAAATAATCTGAAGTATCCAAGTTTCCCAAGGGTCTAATCAAGAAAACATCAGTCTCAGTTAACTGAAAAATTTTAAACAATTATAGTACAAACTACAGCTCTTACAGTTTAGGAGCTTAGTTTACAAAAACTCTTAAAGTCTACAACACAACATCCCAAAACATGCTTATGCAAACGTCATAAATATCAACATTAAATAAACACTCATAATTCCCCAACTCTTGGAAAAACATACTTCCTTAGAAGAGTATAAAGTTAGAAGCATCAAGACTGGAGGTCTGAGAGACTGGCATGTTCTTCTGCATTAACTCTGCCAAACCGATGTTTGCACTTTTACTACAAAGTTAGCAGGGCAGGAAAAAAAGAAATCAGAAAGGCAGGGTTAAAGGAGAGCATAAAGTCAACAAAGGACCTTTAAGAAAGAGTTGACTTCTATCTACAATCACAAAAAAGTAAAATCAGAAAAGCAATTTTGATAAAGCTGTGGTAAAAGCAAGATAAAAAGTGGTGAAATTTTAGTTATATATTACAGATATCACAAATTCACATCCAAGGAAGAATTCGTTCTTTGTTCACATTGTCACACATAAAAGTTCCACAGCTAACTATATTACTCTTATTTACTTTGGGGTTACATTTGTCATTGTAAAACTTGCTTGAATGATTCATGTAGACTAATTCTATGGAAATTCACTGCCGTCTTCAAATTTGAGAAAGAAATTCTCATGGGGGTGCAGAGAAGAAATATTTGGATATATTTCCTGCTTATTACTTTGTCTTTAAAATTTTGCTTACTGAAAGATGCCTTTAGGTTACCTTCAAGGTATGTCGTGCTGCCTGTAGAGATAGGCAATCTGAAATGCAATACATGCTATTGCCAAAGATACAAAAATCACCAAAAGACCACATGCAGGTGAAAGGTTGTAACAGCACTAGAAAAAAAAGAAAAAAACACAACCAAAAACCACAAAGCAATCAAACCAACAAACAAAATCAGAAAAAAAACCCCAAACAAATAAAAACCAAACAAACAAAACCAAAAAAAAACCCCACAAACAAAAAACAAAAGCACATAAGCAATGACTGGGATCTGGCATGACAATAGTACAAACTTAAGGCAGAAAAGTTGACATCTGCACTTGCTGAGGAGTCATGCAAATACAGTGAAAGAGCAAGATCTGCTCGGCTTGGAGAGACATAGGGGTATCGGATGCAGTCAGAGCAACTATAGTTGGCAGTAAAAGGGTAAACATTAATGAGGCAAAGCACTCCACCAGCCTTTAAATAAAGATGAACACCAGTATGTGAATAAATATTTATACCCTTGTCGTGACTAAATTTAGCCCAGAATTTAGACAAGGTGCAGCAGAGTGCTGGAAAAGCATTCCAGTGAGAGTAGTTAGAAAAAAAAGAACTTGTTAAGTGTTAGAGCTCTATTGTTTTATGAAAAGGACTGTATAATAACTCTTAGAGTAAGTGGAAGACTGTTAAATGATCCAATTTCAGAAAAGGCCTTCCACTGTAAACACACCTTCCAGCAATCATCACAGTGGCTGGGGACTGCCACCCAGGACTCCCATCAGCCAGGCATGGTCTTGACTTTACCCCTCCTTCCAGTTTTAGTAGCAGGTTTTTGAGTCAGAATTTCTAAGTTAGTTCTGATGTTTTGTTTTCAGTTTAGTATAGAACACAACATTTCTCTCTCCTTCCTTAAGATAAAGTCCTCTAGAACTTTCTTGAGAATGTGCTTCTTATTGTCTGAGTTATGGAGTCTTACTGTGGAAGTCAATTATTTTTGTAGAAACAATACTTAATGTTCTTACTTGGCAATTAATTGCACTGCAAATTTAAGTCATATTTCTTTCTTAGTATGACCTACAGAGGCAATCTGACAATGTCAGAGAATCTCCACCGAACATTCAGTTTTATGAAGCCCAGTGACGTGAAACTTTCAGGGGATCATGTTGCATTTAGTGTTAAGACAAGGTAAACAGTATCAGGAAAGATAGTTTAGAGAAGAAAGATTGTGAACATTATGGAAAAGATTATAGGGGATAGACTCGAATCCCTTATTTTATTCAATTAGGCTCTGATCTGGTTAAGGTCTTAGGCACACACTGAACTTTAAAAAAACCAAGCACTGAGGTCCAGCCTAACTTTGCTTACAGTTAAGTAAAGGGATTTCTTTGTTCAGTGGAGGCTTCCAGCACATATGTAACTGCTTTATTGAATCAAATTCTGGTACAGGAATAAATGGGAAGCAACATTGCTGAGGTGCATGGAATGGTATCAGCTAGACTGGGAACAAAATGTGGCTTGTAATTTTCCTTGCTTTCCTCTCAGTATTCTGAGTAACAAAGCTGGTTTCATTAGAGAGACCCATTATGAAAAACATTGACACAAAATGCTGCTGGCTTGAGAACCTTTATTTTCAATACATTTCAGGTTTAATAACACATTTAAATGTCATTGAATATCTAGAGGCTTATGATTTGCATATAACTGATTACCTTTTTTTTTTTCCAGATTGTGCCATTCTTTTGAAAACTATCTAAGTAGAAAGTTGGGACAAGTCTTACTTATCTGAAACTTTTTTCTGCTTTTGTACTGGACAGTCTTCCGGGAGAAGCTAAATGTCTCCTCACTATATAATAAGGACTTAACGTTAATGTTTTTTATTTCTCTGGAGTCACAAGCATTACACAAACCCTTGCAAATAAATGGAACATGGTTTCTGATGAGGCTACTTAAACTGAATCAACCAACAGCATCATGAAAGGTGAGTCTGGAGTTTGTGTGAGACCAATTCCACAACTGAGAAATAAAACTCTTGCATGGTAGTTGCACTCCTCGGTTATATAGTAAGCGAACTATTTCCACAACCATTTAGTATCCCCCCTACCATGTTATATGACAGCACTGTCCTATTTTTTCTTATTTATGTGGTGCCTCTGAAAACTTTTATGCAGTCACCTTTTTATATTGCAGGTTTAAAATGTGTTGGATTGTGGATTACATTAAGCCTCAATGAAAGTAAGGGCTGTAACCATTGCACTTCCATTCTCTCAATTGAGAGAAACATAAGAAGTCACTGAGATCTGTCAGTGAAAAAAAGAAATATCCCCAGATATAAGGCATGTTACTGCTCCAAAAAGCAAGTGTGCCAAAGCTCAATTTATTACAAGGCAGAGTTTGCTACATATTGATTAAGAAGAGAAAAATTTACATTCGCATGTGAATGTGTTGCAGGCTAAAAACAAAATAAACAAATGGAAGAAATAGAAAAGCTGGGACATCTTGAAGAAGAGTGTTAAGATTTGTAGCTCCTGAAAAAAGTATGGAGTACATAGAAAGATAATATTTTTTGTTACTCAATGCCTTGCTAGGAAAATATAACTGCATATTCTTTATGAACACTTTTTGCAAATACTTACTGCATCAAGAAGTGCTTTGTTTCTTCATGTGTATTTTCTTCAAACATTTTTTATTTCTGCGTGTCTAGCTCTACTGATTAAAAAACCAAAGGAATAGTATAGATCATAATTACATGATTTCTTCAATTCATGCATATTCAAAATTATTAGTTCAGTAATTCTAATTTTCATCTTAAGGAAAATATATGATATATCTTTGAAAAAATGCTATTTTTCCCCCAAATAAGTATTAGTCATCCTTTTTTGTATAAAGTGTTATGAACACTTTATAAAGTAGAATAGATGAATAATATCTATTTTCACTTATGCTGGGCTTTTGGAATTACAGCAGCAATTACTCCTTACTTGGTCATTTATTGCCTGAAAACAGTTTCACTCTTTAATTGTTACTGAAAAGCAAAAGGTTTTTTCCCTCACATACACAATTTGAAGTACATTAAATAATTTAAATGATGAAAGATATTCTTGAGTATTCTTGAGCAGATTTTTTTGGCTGTTGTTTATTGCCCTGTACTCTCAGTGGAATTTTATCTATCATTGCCTGCTTAGGAAGCCAAAAATGTGAATTGTGGTATCAACTAAACAGTTAACATTAATTATTTTTCAAGAATTTAGAGTGGAAAGGTCAATGAACAATGTCATTTTTCAATAATTTAATACAAAGATAACTTTGCTACTTGATTAAGAGAACTAGGGGAAGGTGAAATAGGCTTGCCAGGAAAAAAATGCATTTACATTTTCCTGCCAGTAAAGGTAATGGACCGACATTTGAGAAAAAAAAAATAAACAAACAAGATATAATCAATTTTCTGTGAAAATGGAAAACATTTTTCTGTAATTAAATTGCTTCCCAAAGGAAATAAATTTTTCAGTTCAATGCCAGAGTCTTTCATCAGGTAATGTTCCCCAGCATCTACAAAGAGAGTGCTGGAACACTAAGGTACTGGCATTTTTAAGAATGTAAATCTATAAGATTTTGTTTTAAAAGAATTAGTGCTTTTAATATGAAAAAATCTAGTTCAGCAGAAAATTATGTTTATGAGCTGGTTGCTGTTCACTTTGTTTCTCAATGTTTCTCTCCTTCTTTGTCTTGCTACACATTGGTGAAGGAAATAACGGGTATGCTCTCATCAGGTTTTTCTCTAAGTAGAGCTACATGTCAGGTAGATTGTCCTTATTCTACAAAAAAATGCTTTTTTGAAGGAATCTGAGGACTTTAGCTTCTAATTTAAAATTTCCAGACATATAGCAACTCGGTCAATTTATAATTGCTGATCTTCGTAAATTTTAAAATCTCTTTTGGAAGGTAGGTCCTGCATGGAGGTTAGCTTGGGCTTTTTTTTTGAAACAGATGATCAGTTCACTCCAAGTAACCAAAACATAGTCCATGGGGGTAGTGAAGCAAGTAAGAAAACAATTGAATGCATCACAAATAAATGAGGATGACCATTAGATCTAGAGTTTATTATTGAGTGTCATCTAATATTGAACCTATGTGTTCTGTCCTCAGTCCAAGGAGACTTAGTCCTGTTATTTTCCTACCACCTGTTTCCAGGGTGGTAGGATATGGAGTGTGGATATGCCACTGAAACTCTCATCCAGTGCACTAAGTGATGCAAAATTCAGGCAGCAAAAAGGAAAAAGAGCACAAGTCATATTTTGACTCTGCCATGGTGGAAAAGCACTAATAAAAAGTATAAATTTGTATTTGCAGTCCCAGCTCCTCACAATTTCTGCTGAGTAGAACATTAACAAGCTAACACAACTTGTCAAAAACAGCTGCTCCTTAAATTACTTCACCAGGTGCTTACCTTGTTTTTTTGTGTGCGTATATTGGGTTTCAACACGTTATGGTGTGTCATGTCACACTATTAC
>WEIV01011849.1:78152-105766 GCA_013390005.1 Calyptomena viridis | reverse complement strand
ACTCCTATAGCTACCAAAATACTCAGAAACTCATCCCAACTTTCATTTGAAGTCCTCCTCCCTCCAAAGTGTCTGGTGGATCTATTTTCTGCTTTGAATATCTTGTCACTCTTGGTTTTGATGGTCCATCAAATTAAGATTGTGCAGTCTTAAGAGAAATGGCCCTATTTCCATGTGTACATTATAAAAGATTGCAAATAGCAGAATTTTATACCCTGGAAAACACACGAATAGGATTTAACAGAATTATTGAGAATTTTGTACATTTCTTCTCCTGCTTCAAAACAAATGAGAAAGGCAAGGCAATATGTTAAGCCCCAAAGCAAGCTGTTCACTGGTAACAAAATACTAAATTGCAACTCCTGTAATATGTCATCTCATGTCATATTACATCTTTCTTAGCTACAAGACACAGAAAAGCCTGAGAGATGCTAATTGCTCCATGGCAAAGCTTTGATGCCTACAGAAAGATAAANTATGACACTGAAAAGAATTGTGCATATTAGATTATGCTTATATTAAATGATTATAAGAGTTTGCCTTACTGTTATCATTAATAGACTATTTTGATGTATGTTTTGAAGTATAGTTAAAAATAATTAAAAAAAAAACCCTTCTGTGCCAAATCCTTCAAAAATTTAGGTGATTGCCCTAATGGTCTGACAAAGTATCCACCCCTCTGAGAGAAATCCTAATTTATCCCTGTCCATTAGGGATAATTCTCCTGCCTTCAGAACTCAATACCAGAGATCTGATCCTAATTCTCTCAACAAAGTCATCTGAAATATTTCTTAAACGTTGCATCAGGAGGAACTGAAAAGTTGAGGTGATAGTGTAAATTCAGTGTAATCCCTGGAAAAATGGAGGGATTGAATTATGAATTTTGTGAGCAAGATGAACTTCTCCAAAATAAAAATGGGTGAAAACAGAACAACTGGAAAGTTTTGACAAGGTGGTAGATCACAGAGTTCAAGAGATCACATCCTTAGCAGGTGAAGTAATAAAAGATTATTTATACTAAGGGAAGTTGCAGGGTGAAATAATGAAGTAAATGAAATTGAAATGAATAGTTTGAACCAGTCAAGTCCCATTAAATAGCAGTCAGACCAAATGTGTGTGTGCTTGTATGCAACACAGAAAGGGCAGCCAGGGTGAATTAAAACTGAGTAAGAACTGTCATATTAGAAGGATACTAAAAACAAAATAATCTGTGTATTTCCAAGGTGCAAAATATACTTGGGAAAACCAGCAGAGGAAAGGCCCCACAAATGGTACTTTGCACTAAAGGAATCATCAGCCCAAACAGGGGATTAAGTTAAAACTGCACAGGATGTAACAGAATCTCCCTGAATTAAAACTCCACACTTACCCAGACAAAGCACATTAATAGTGCAATACTATCACAGCATGGGGAGGATGGAATGAGGGAGGATGAGGGAATCTCTCTTGGACTGAATTAACCAAATCAGCCTGTGGGGGGATCACATTGCCAGGACCAAGGCCAGAGGAATGCCAGCCATTCCTACCAAAATCTGGGCTGACATCACCCAACTAGTGAGTTTATCTTGGACAAAGTGATAAAAACTACGAAAACCAACAGAATCTGTAGCACATTCAGGGAAAAAGCAATGCAATGCTTTTAGGGGAAAGGTATGTCTGTGAATATGAAGCCTGTCTCAGGTAGGTATTTTTATTTAAAAATTCATCTGAACTAACACCAGCACAAATCACAGAAACACTACTTCTTTTCACTTTTAGGCCACTATTTTTTAGGTTACTAGTGCCAGCCTATCTACATGTCTCTAATATTTTGAAAGTTATTTTAAATCCTGGCTTTTAAAATGTTGCATTTGCCATATTGGCTTGCTTTGGCATTTTGAGAAAAGCAAAACAATACATTTCTTTAAAAGAGGCAAATTTTCATATTGAGTAACTAACAGGTCTATTTTGATAAGATTAACTAAACATAAGAACTGAGAGTCAAGTTTTAAAAAGAACTCTAAATAACTTCATTGATGTTAATACAAATATGTTTGCAACTGTGTTCAGATTATACAAATTCCACACAATTCCACCCTTCCAGACCTGTGCTAATATGGACATTGAGTGAGGTATTTTCCCAGTGTAAGGTACTGCATAATGAGTTCAGTGCAGAAAATACACCACATAATTACATTTTTGCCTGCCTAAACCACCCCTGTAGGTTCAGTTGATTATAGGAATTTGCCAGCTGTTAAGCAACTACTGTGTTTCACCTCAAGTAGCAGCTTCTCATTAATGCACTAGGAAAAGTAATTCCTTTAATTCTATAAAGTCTTACAATGCTTTCGAATGGACTGATAGATCTAACTCATCATGTGTAGAATTGCACAATTAATGAGACCTAAGTGTTGCTGCCTTCAGGAACACAGCATTATGCAGCAACCAGTCACAAGTGCAGTCCTTGGAGGTACTGGTAAGGAACACCAGGTTCTCTGAGCATTTTTACTAGCAGGGAATGCACAATATGGCACAATATTTTGAGGAATCAAGACAAGACTGTTGATATATTTTAGCGAAAAATGAATCCTTTTTTTTAGTGCTGACTCTTTTTCTCGTCCTGTGTCAACAGTCACAAGTTTAACTGGTTCTGGGAACTCACCTGGCCAAAAATAACTCACTAGGTACAAATAATCTTGTTGCTCTCTCAAAAGGCACAATTTTGAAAAACAAGGTTTAGCAAAGACTGTTCATTCCACCTTACTGCTTTGGACCTGTGCTGTTAAATACACCTGAGGTTTGAAGTCCTTTTCTAGGTTCTTTTGGCACTGTAACTAACTGAAGTGCACTAAGCATCTTTAAAGTCAGCACCTTCCTAATTGTAACCAGCCTCCCTGTGGAAATAACCAGGGCCAAAGTTTTACAACTTAATAGTAATATCTGTGGTATCTTGCCTAATTAATTTTGTTTAGCTGGAACCATGCAGTAGTGACTCTCATGTTTTTCATGTATGAAGGTGCTGACTTTAAAGATGCTTAGTGCACTTCAGTTAGTTACAGTGCCAAAAGAACCTAGAAAAGGACTTCAAACCTCAGGTGTATTTAACAGCACAGGTCCAAAGCAGTAAGGTGGAATGAACAGTCATTGCTAAACCTCAGCTTTGTCAAGAACATCCACTCCAGGAGAATAGTCCAGGCTGTCTTAGATCAATAATAAACCTAAATTCTAAACCTGGAAGTGGTTTCTTTGGCACCTGGTCCCACAACAGCACATCCAGCTCATCTAGAAAAGGTAAATACCTGCAGCCCCCCAAAGAGACCAACTACAGCCCAAGTGCAGTAACCACGTGCTGCTGGGCTGGGACTGGGGAAGTTCTGCATCCCCTGCACCAGATCCATGTGCTGAAAGGTTCTAAAGGCTCTCCTGAAAGATCTTAAATATGTGGGAATCACAGAATGGAAGAGAGTCCATTAAAAGGAGAAAGAACAATTTGTATCAGAGGTGCAGTCTGAAGGCCACAGCAGAAAGCTTTGAAAAATTGCACAGAACTAAAAGAATAAGGGAGAACAACCTACTATTTCCTTAAAAAACCATAGATATTTCTGAGAAGGAAGATCAGAGAAGGAATGTTAGGTTTTCAATCTGTTGGGGTATTTGTTGTTTGTCTTGTGGGGGGGGTTTATTCCCAGCTGAAAGCAGAGGGAATTTCATTACAGGATTTCAAGGGAGAATATGGCTTGGCACAAAGTAGAAATAAAACTATAAAGTTATATTTTACTTTTTCATAACAATTCTAAATATTTCATACTATCATTGTAAACTACATATACAAGATGCCTTTCTCATAAAGGCAGGCTATACTATAATATTCATGATCATCTTTATGGGTTCAGTGAAAATATATTAAAAGTGCTTAAATTACAGACACAGGTATTTGTTAAGTCTGCAGTCACGAAGTGACAAGTAAAAAAGTAAAAAGGACACTTACAAACAAAGAAATGTTCTTGTCCATGCTCATTTTTTAGATAGACAGACAAGCAGGAGACAGCCTGCCTGCTTTTAAGATCTAAAGACAGGCAGGCAAGAGTGATACAGTCAAACCCACAGCTCCCAGATGGAGTAATTCTTCACAAAAGATCAAAGCTCAAAATCAATGTTTTTAGCAGTTGCTGAAGGTTATGAGTATCATACTGTATTTTGATGACATTTTTCTATTTAAATAAGTACCCCAGGAGAAGACTACAAAAATCAAATTTCTTTTGCAAAGATATGTCACACAGTTCTGATTCAGCAATATTTAATTCAACTGCTGCACAACTTTTATTAAAAAAAAAACCCAACAAAACCTTTACTTTTCCCCACAGCTCCAGCTTTCTTTGTCAAACAGTTTGTTCTGGAAATTCTTAGCCTGCAATGCCACTCTGGCAAACCTGGTGAGGAATTCAGATGTAAGACACTACATGGCAAAGGGCCAAAACCAACACCAAAAAGAGATCAGGGAGAGAGAAACAAGGTTAGCCCAGTAACCCTGTCAAGAGATTTGGAATAACAGAGTAAGAAATCCATGGGAGAGCAAATCCCTTTCATCCTGTACAGTTATCCCTTGTAACATCGTTGGGTTTGGCTATCTCCTTTCAAGTTGTGAAGGCCTGGATACTTCTCTGCAGAAATTAGAAGTTTGCTGGGTATAACATGTTAATTAATAATTCTGAGTTATCTAAAATGTGAATTAGGCTGCCAGATATGTTCCATTAATGATCCTTTTGAAGTCAGAACAGCATTTCCTCATAAATGTAGGTCAATGACTGTATTTCACTGATCAGATAACCAGAATATCTTAACCTACTTAACAGTGTTTAAATTTAAACTTATTTCCAAAATCATCCACTGCAAAGTGATATGTCTGTGTGATTCTGTGATCGCTGTATATTTATAGGTTTTATATATCTATATATATCTATACATATACGTTCCTAATTGCAATTTAGCACGACATCCCAAGTATTATCATAAAATCAAAAGATTTAAAATACAAAACATCAATAGTCCTTGATGACTTTTAATTATTTCCAGTTACAGTTCAACCCAAATGTTCATGCTGCCCTGCTGTATTGCCCACCCTCATTTCTTTCAGCCATTGTTTCACAGCTTCACAAGTGAGCACGAGATGTTAATGTGTTCACACAAAATACACCTGGACATGCTTTCTTTGGTTTTCTAATGAAGTGCTGAGCCAACCTGTGCAGGAATATGAACACAGGTAACATGTATACATGTGACATCATGATTCTCCTGCAAATGACTCCCACTTCTTGGAAACACACGTGCAAAGCTCCCACCTCCCAACTGTAGATGGTATTAATTATCAGAAAGGATCTAAATGTTTCCAACAGGGATTCAACATTTTCATCAGCATGCTTCTTTATTAAGTATTAATCTAAAAAATAAGTGAAATAAGGGCAGTGCTTGCCACACTAGAAACAGAAGAAATGCGAATCTACAATTTTTACACAACTCTGCTTTCAATATTTACTCAAAGATATATCCATTGCCTAGTGATTTATGATGTAATTATCATTAAATAAGGTCCAATTTTTATACAGCAACCATCCACTCATTCTAATGAACCACAGACCTTAAATATCATCTAGTTCTGACACACTGCAGTAGGCATGGACACCTTTCATCAGCCCAGAGCCCCATCCCACCTGGCCTTGAACACTCCCAGGGATGAGGCATTGTCCCAGTTTCAGCCAGGAAAGGGTTCATTTTTTGCAGTAACTGGGAGGGGATGTGGGTGAGGAAGCATGGCCAGGACCTAGATGTTATTTGATACCAACTCATGTCATTTCCAGGAGAGGGGAAAAGGAACTCCTTCTTGTTTCTGTGAAGAAGGGTGTTCCTTCAGGTGGAAGAAAATGTGGTAGGTGAAATGGTAGGTACTGGTTTATTTCATGTGTCAATAATTTCTTTGTTTTACACCTTTTGTTATTCATATTGTTGCTGTTACTGTTCATTTTCTTATCTCATTGCTGTTTCCAGTAAATTGTTCTTAACTCATGATCTCTGTTGGTGGTGGAGAGGGGAGTGGCTCGTGGTCTTTTTAGTGGAAGTACTAAATTGGGAAATACTGTTCCTAAACCATGATAGGCATCAACAACTTCTCTGGGCACTTATTCCAGTGCCTCACCATCCTCACAGTAAAGCATTTCTTCCTAACATTTAATCCAAACCTCCTGTCTTCCAGTCCAAAGCCATTCCCCCTTGTCCTACCAGTCCTACCAGTACCACCACCAGTATGGCCAGTCTAGAAGGGGAGTGACAGTTCATTTTAATTACTGAACTGTATGGCCAGTGCATGGTAACTGTGTGATGACTGTGGGCAATATTATCACTAAGTCAATAATTTCATACTATTAGATATGCAGAACTATAACTGCATCTAATTGTTGTTGCCTTGGTAAATCAAAGTGCACGGTTTCCCACAGCCTGACATAATTCCAAGGACCTGAATTAACTCCACTGACAGATCATCCCAGGATGATGTAGAGAAAAGAAGAATAGAGGGAAAAAAAAAAGGAAATGGGAAGTAACTTCCAAAATCTGCTACTGACAGTATGGACATCACTAAAATATCTAGAAAAAAAGCTCTATTGAAAACAACACTGCATATGCCCCCAGCACTAGGCACAGTGAAGCAAGTACAGAATTATGAGTGGGTAACAGGCCATAAAATAAGAGTTTCTTTGACAGTTAAATGTACCATGCACTTGACCATAATCTCCATGTAGTTAACTGTGATATGAAATCCTACATATCCAGACACGTATCCAGAGAGTAACTACAGTGGCACAAAGAGAAAGTATAGTTTCCCCTTCTCTAAGACATGAGTAAAGATCTCCCTTAGCTGTTGCACACAGAGAAAATACCTGAGGTTTATTTCATCCCAAGCAGAAAACCAGTATAGCACTGCAGTCCTCCTCTAATTCAGCTCATTTCTTGGATATTTCCCTTACATCACTCTCACTTTGAGAGCAGCTCTCCTTTCTGCTACAATTCTTTTACACTCTATTGACTGATAACAACACTATGAAAGAAATATTTCCAGAAGACACAGGAAAATTTTAAACAGATGGAACAGTTCCTTACACTTCTGAAATCAGTTCCATTCTAAATGTACATACATCACCTTAAAGAAACATGAATGTATTCATGCTTTGATTATTATGATAATTTGTTACCCTACTTTAGTGCCTTAATATTTACTGTTTAATACAGAGCACAAGAATAAGATATTTATCTGTGAGGGGGCAGGGATATCTAGAAAGAGGAAGGGACCATCTTTGTGGGTTTCACTGACACACCACCCAGTTCAGCAAAGTCCTGATGCACATCTTTGCTGGTGGATTTTTAAAATTTCTTTTACATTTATTTCTTTAATTTAGTTTTCTAGGCAAAAGTGCTCGAGATAGAGAAGAAAGGAGAGTGCAAGGTTTTTTGAGGGCATTGATTTCCCTGTCTGATTAAGCTCTGTCTGACCCTCTCTTCCTCTTTTATTTTTCTGCATGGCACTCCTTTGTGGAGGGGTTACTAATATGGTGGTAATATATGGTACTATATGCAGACAAGTGGGAGACAGCCAAGGAACAGCCCCAATGAATTTTAAGATAATCTACAGTCCAGCTTGTCTTTCTTGTATGATAGTTTAAGAATCTTTCCCCTCTCAGGTGTATACAAGCTATAATGCTTCTTTTAAGTACAGGCAAAGAAAATTCTAAGAATAAATTCTTTTCTAAAGGGAAAACATCTTCATACCAACTTAACTCACTTAGACCTTCAGTTCCCATAAAAGTGTCAGACTTCTTAGCATGAAAACTTAGCATGTGCTCCTCATATGCTCTGTCTTCAACCCACTGCTAATGCCCTGGAAATCCCTGGCCCTTATGCTGCATTGCTTGTGCTCATCAGTGGGATTAAGAGCAAAGCTGGACAGTTGCAACCACATGACAGCCCAGTCACAATCCCTCCTGCTAACACAGATAGCACTTATCTGTGTGATTCTGCCTGATCAAATTTTTCTTTCCTCTCTGTGTGCAATTTCATCACAGCAAACTACACTGTTACTGAGTATACGGCCAGAAAAAAAAGTCTTAATCTGCCTCTTTTAAAATATTTTCAGGGTACTGATTCAATGATGGTAAATATAATCTGGAGACATTTGATAAATGGCTGTAACCAAACACAGAATGGACAAAGCAAAAAAATCTGGGGATAGGTTTTCAGTTTATACAAGTTAAAGTCACTGGAGCTATGGTGGGAAGTTTACTTCAGATCAGGGAATAAATTTAAATTCTTAATTATGGAATACACAAATAATAGGCTCTCATAATTAATGAAGCACCTATCACTACGTTTTTACTACCATTGCCTAAGCAAACAGTTGCACAATTATGCTGGTGCCATTTTAGCAAACCCTTCTGATTGTCTGGTACCAGTGTTTCCTGTCTCGACCTTTGGAACTGTTTTACTATAGTCTAATAATTAACAAAGGCACCTCTCTACCCAGTTTCAAGAACTGAAGCCTAAAGGCTTAATGAGAAGTTGCACGAACAGGCACCTTTTGGATGTTTTGTCCCAGCTGAACTCAACAGCTGAGACATTTTCAGCAGGCACTGAAAGGTGCTGCTGCCACAGCTGGAATTACTGGGACACAGCTCTGCAGCACAAGGCATCTGTGGCTCTGCACCTCACGTACAGGTAGGAAGCCCAACATTTTTTTGTCATGGAACAGAGAGAGTTGGGCCTCCTTCTGCAGTGGAAAAGCAATCAAAGTGATTTCTCAGAGGTTAACAACCTTCACTTTGGTGTGCCCATTAAATGCCCAGTGTAAGAGGGCCACACTGAACCATTTGTATCCTCTTCCATTTGTGCTTCACAGCCTGTGTGTGTCCCTCCCAGTGTGAAGTGTGACAGAGAGCAAGTGATTCCTGAGTTGACATTCATCAAACAAAGCCTTAGTGATAAACATTTATTTCGTGCCTACTCAGCACTTGCTTCCATGTGAAGCAGAGCTTCCATCAGCATCCAGGGTTTTCTAGGTGTCTGCTGGTAAAGACCTGACTGGGGAGAAGATGGAAGAGGCAGCTGAAAGCAGTCAGCCATGGGCTGCCAGGGCTGCAAACCCACACGTGTCTTTGGGTGCCGAATTGTCTCCAAAATCACCCCGGGGCTCTGAGCTGTGCCTCAAGTCCCACTGAATACATGGATAATGCAGTGCTCAGTATATGATATAGACACCATCACAAATTATTTCTAAAGAGATGGTTAGCCTTCATAATAAGTTGAAGATACTTTCACAAATTTATGCTTAAATCTCTTTACATTTACTGACTAGTTTGGTGATGAGATCTGAGCAGGGCACTGCTTCTCTGTGAGAAAAAACCCTCATAATTTGTTTCAAGCCTCAGATATTAAAATGCCTTAATCCATGAAACACTATAAGCAGCCAGATGAGCAATTATTGAAATCTGTACTTTACTTTTCCTTAGGCTTTTTTAGTCAAAATCCACGGTTAAGTCAGCACAGAAAACATTCCTACACAAGATCCCAGAGTGCGAGGAGAGGAGACAAATATGGAAATATGGAAAGAGAGAAAGTGGGAATCAAAGTAAGAGAAAGTGAGAAGGAAGAAATATAAAAACAAAGCAACAAAAAAAAAAAGAAGGAAAAAACAAAAGAAAGCAAGAAATGAATGGACAGACAGATAGAAAGTAATGGACGAACAATCTTCATCAGAGACAGATGTCTTAACAAATTAGCAGAAGTTCTCATCTCACTTAAAATAGTAAAAAGATGGAGTAACTCCTTAAAATGTACTAATAAGTATACATAATTAAAGCAAGCTTCTAATCTAGGTCATTGTTGAGTAGAGTACTCAGATATGCATGAATGCATTTGGTGCAAAAATCAGGAAGAGTTATGCAAATATAGCTGAGGACAAGATCTGCTTCATTTCCCCAAATTACTGTGCCTGAAACACCACTTTAGTTGCACAAGAAAACTAAATAATGTTACTACAGTATTTCACACATTCTCTAAATCTCACCAAGACTAGTCACACTGCAAATACTAAAAATACATCACCCAAAGCACGACTAGAAAGGCACTCAAATACTGTCTTTCATCTTTGTTTGGTCTTTTAAGTCAAATGACTTGCTATCAACAAGTCATTTAAGTGCAGTCAAGTCAATTAATTAGCTGCTCATATACTACATTTATTACACCACATAAGAAGCCTAGAGTTTAGACACTGTCTCTTGGTGCTGTATTAATATTTAATTAAGACATGCAAAAGCCAATCTTGTAATGCTGTGATCACATGGAGTAGTAGATCACAAAATGGCAGAATAACTACAAAGGATTCAGAGCCTAAAGGTTAAAAATGTTGCTGATTATTGCAAAGGATTAAAGTGCAGTTGTACAGTGTATTTCCATGCCTTACTTTCAAATAGTCTACACCTGAATGAAGATGATAGTGGTACTTTTTCACAGGGGGAATATGATTTTAAAATTAACATGCTTAAGTGTAAAATAATCTTGCAGCAGACAGACAAATGCTTCTGCTTGAGAGCACAGTGCTTATGAAACAGCAGGCCCTTTAGTTGCCCTGGAAACTATATTTGTAAAGGGCCATAATTTATATTGTCCTAGAGGCTTTTAACATTTGCATCAAAGCTCGAGAAGACAAGAGCTGTCAGTGAGTATTTATTCACAAAAAAGGCAAACATCACTTTAAGAAGGTTGAGTGGTGTATTTCTTTTTCCTGGCAAATGATAAATGATCTTTCAAGAAGCAAACTAAAAAAAACTCTTGAAGTTGTACTTGTGTTTATGGAAAGTCAAGAGCAACATTTACAATACTACACTTGCTGGTCAGAGAACTTCAAACAAAATTGAAGGCAAAAAAAATTAATACAATGAATACCACCAGTTTAAGTACAGTCAGCATTTTCTTTTTACTGCTGTTCAGTAATGATCCTGAGGTTGCACCCAGAAACCTCCATTAGATTAGGACACACTCTGTAATCCTATAGCAAAGATCTCCTTGGAAAAAATATAAGATGCAGAAAGCTGAAATTAAACAAGCAGGAAAACTTGAGTTTAGTTCAAATACTTAATGAAAAAATGACCTTTGTTTTAGGCCCAGGAAGAGCTTTATTTTTTAACAATAACCACAATAAAAATCCAGCCTTTCAGCTACGTTTAGAGGTTCACAAATTTAACCAGTAGAACACCAAAACACCAGTAGAAAGTGCCAATACATTTCCTATTGTTTTCTGAACCTCCAAAGAGTCTCGATGCTCACACCAAACAAAGGCACCATGGAAGGCACTGGGTGAAACACTTATTCCAGAATAAAGCAGAACAGTCACAGAGACATCACTGAATTCTTCTCATTTCTGCATCAATTTCTACTCTTGAAAAATGTAAGGAATGGAAGCTGCCCCAAGATTAATTCCTCTTTTGTGGGTCTTGCACATGCCAGAGTTGGGGACATGGTGCAGAAATTTCTATTTGTGGCCCGTGTAATAAAAATTCAGAAAAAATATCAAAAAGAGAGACCTTCCCACAGTCATTGAGATGATCAGAGATGAGTTGAAGGAAAATCTTTATGAAATCTGTGCAGGAAACACTAATGAGGAAAAGAGACAGACAGAATGAGAAGTTGAGAGTACTCTGACTCATTTCCTTTGGGAGGGAAAAACTGAATGAGGAAAAAAGAAAAAATAGAAAGTAGGCAGGATATTCCCTTCAATAACTTTCAGAATAAATCTGCTCTGTCTTTGTGTAGGCAATTGTACACTACAAACCATTTGCAATATTTAAATGTATTATTCAAATAACCAAAAGCAAGTACACTGAAAGTTTCACAAATGAAATCAGACAAGGGGAGGAAGATGGTAATTTTTCACAATATTTTATAAAACAAAGGCACTTATATTTCTGCAGGTAAACCAGTGTACTGCCTCCAAAAAGCCTGCTAATATTTCTGTGGAAATGCCAAACAGAAAATAAAATAATGAGCATTTTATTGTTCAGATTTCCCACTGCTTATTGTAAGTTTTTTACCATTACCATAATTAAAATACAATATGCTCTGGCATAATGCTATTCATCTTTATCACACTATATCTCATATACAGAATTATAATGGTAGCCAATAAAATGTACAAATTATGGGTGGTTCCTTCTAAAACCATGATGAAAATTTATTCAAAAATATTTGTAGAAAAAAAATGCAGTGAAACAATTCTTTTTGGAAAATATATGGGTGAATAGCTATTCTTGATTGTATAAATTCATGTCATTGCTTTGGGTAAACAAATTCAACCCTTCATTTACATCTTATGCAGTTAATAAGAAAGTCACTGAAGCAAATACATTGAAAAAAAAAGATTAAGTGGCTCATAAACACGCTCCATTTAACTGTAACATGAAACTCCTCACTCTTTTATGAACACCCTGCCCCAAGTCATGCAGACCAGAGGAAAAGGTTCATCTCAAAGCAATTGAAAAGAAAACATGACAATATGGCTTAGCCCAGAGTAAATGGAAATATTTTAAACTATTCCTTGGGGCTTTGTGATGCCTAAGATGAAGTCTTCACTTATTAAATTCTTGTCCCTGTCAAGTGCAGCTGGAGTCAGGAGACTCCCAATCTATTCTGACTGACCTCTGAGTTTGGGGAAACCATCTCACTTGTGTATCTCCAGACTTTTCCTGTTCTTGGCCAAGCCCACGAGAGCACAATGGATTTGTCTGTTACTTTTGCACTTGTACAGGAGGCAATGGGTTGAGCAGCTCAGAGCTGTCACCTGCAGACATCACCACAACACCAACAGTAATTAATAATAATAAGACACATTGAATATCAACCTACACATTTCACATGTAGTGTCTGTGAGCAACCCCTTGTTTCTCTGTTTTGGTGTTTTCTCAGCTGCAATGAGAAAACAGTAACAGGAAAAGAAGAATTTTTAGCAATTAGTGCTTTGCTGAAACACTGCTACAAAGTGAGTTTAGTTTCAGGATAGTGCTAGTGTATTTTATAGCACTGCATCACTAATTGTCAGCAAGGACTCTTCTGTGCTTTCCATGGATTAGCTGCAAGACATCTTTATTTGAATACTGAAAGACAAACTTAAATATACTGTAAATCTGCTCTCGAATGTGACTGGATGCAAGAGTGCTGAAAAGCACAGGTTATTACAGGGCATCATGTTTGCTATCAAAATTACAGCCTTTTATGAGGATCTGCTTTGTAACTCAGTTATTCAGAAATACTGTAAGATAGAGTCTGCCTATTTTGTATGGGGAAAAGATAGTTTCTGTCCAATCTGAAGGAAAAAGCATGTTCACATAACATTTCCAAACTAACATGCAAAGTGCATTGATTCCCCATATCAAAATCTCACACAGTATCTTCTGTACTCCAGACCAAACACAGCATTCCCTGCTCCAGAACTAATGCATTCCATAATTCACTCACTGAGTCCAACATATTGGTTATAAACAGCCTATTTCTTTATGGACACTGATGCAATTTTCAAAGATTGAGGCATTTAAAGATGTCACCTTGTAGGAATCAAAAGTCTTGACAAAAATTTTACTTGTTTCTAGCCATTTTTAAATGTAACTTCTTTTTTCAGACCCTCTATGTAAATGGTTTAAGTGGGGATCCTTGAAGTATTTTTAAAGGGTTCTTGAAACACAAGAAAATATAATTGTTGGTCCTTTACAGTAATTTATGTTTTCAAATTGTTTATAAAAGTTTGGCACCTATGCTGAAAGCTGTTCCAGGATCAATCAATGAGAAACACTCTTTTAACAGTTATACTAAATCAACAAACATTTAGTTATAACACCAGATTTAAGTATTTTCCATATATCAGTGCAGAGCATCAACTGTGTTGGGGTGGTGAAAGGGTGTGAAGAGTGGTGTGTATCCACATGCATGAGACTATTTTTTTCAGTGATAATGATGACTTAAAATATGGCTTCAGAGTAAAATTAGGCCATCAACAACTGGTTTTGGAAACCCAGAAAGAAACAGCTGGTCTTTGCATTATTTGTATGGCCCTAATCACTCACCTATGAGACCTCCTTCCTACCAGACTCTAGATACCTGATGTTTCTGAAGTCTGAGCACAGTCTAGGCACTGCCTTCAACACCAGAGCTTTGTGATTCCCTTTTGGAGGCCATTATTTGAGCACCACATGTCATCACATCTGCTAATGGTTTCCAAGTGTACTAATCAGGACAGAAACACCAGATGTGAACATATCACCAGTTACCACCAGGCTTGGTGACCTCTCTTTGTACCTGATCTGTGTGTTAGCACTGATGCCACTTCAGGATCCCACAGAGATGAGACTACATCCTACAAGGCTGTATTGACAGCATGAACCTGGCTGTGAGACAGAGTTTGTAAGCTCACAGCAGTCATTTTGTCATGGAAAGAATTTCCTCCATTCTTCATGAAATTCCCCTGTTTAGAGGGGGCAGAAGAGGTGTAAGAAATGAAGCATCTGCTGGACAGACTGAGAAAGATAACTAGATCCTATTTTTCCTGTGGTACTCCTTTGTCAGATGAAAATCCCAGAAACTGCTCAGACTGACACCACCAATCAACATCTACAGTTGTTGATTATATTACAAGTAGACAAGGTATTATGTCCAGGCACCAGCAGACCTTTGACATCCAATGATCCCAAGAAGCTTTTCAACAGGAGACAGTTTAACCAGCTCTGAAAACAACTGTGAGATTTCCAGATGCTGGAGAGACACATATTTCTCCTGAGGATTAGTAATCTGACCCCTTATGGTTATCCTTTCCTCATCTACTCCCAGACATCCTGCTGTGTGCCAGCTTTTGGAGGACTGTCCCCAGTAGTTTCCACTTGACTTAACCATTCCTTAAAGAAAAACCCACGCTCACAAAATACTTTGCATTCATTGTTACACAGAATTAGCTCATATTATAGCCAGTGGCTACTTACATGTTACACTACTGCCATTTGCTGACAAGCCAAAGCCTTTGGTGCTCCCCTGGGACAGATTAGGGGTCAGTGTGACTTTTGCTACTCTAACAATAATGATATTTACCCAATATGTTAAAAGTCAAACACAGTAGCAGACCCTGTAATGCCCTGGAAGGATGATTGCCTCACTTTCTGTTGTTATACATGCTAATATCATCACAGAATCACAGAATTAACGAGGTTGGAAAAGACCTTTGAGATCATCAAGTCCAACCTATGACCCAACACCATCCCATCAACTAAACCACGGCACCCAGTGCTACATCCAGTCTCTTTTTAAACACTTCCAGGGACAGTGACTCCACCACCTCCCTGGGCAGCCCATTCCAATGGCCAATCGCTCTGTGAAGGATTTTTTCCTAATGTCCAACCTAAACTTTCCCCGATGTAGCTTGAGACTGAACCCTCTTGTTCTGCCACTGGCTGTTTGGGAGAAGAGGCCAAACTCTCCACTCCTGGCTACAGCCTCCTGTCAGGGGGTTGTAGAAGTGACAAGGTCTCCCCTGAGCCTCCTCTTCTCCAGGCTGAACACCCCCAGCTCCCTCAGCTGCTCCTCACAGCACTTGTGCTCCAGTCCTTTCATCAGCCTTGTTTGCCCTTCTCTGGACACTCTGCAGCCCCTCCATGTCCTTCCCAAACTGAGGGGCCACAACTGCCCACAGCACTCGAGGTGTGGCCTCAGCAGAGCCCAGTGCAGGGGAACAATCCCTTCCCTGCTCCTGCTGCCACACTGCTCCTGAGCCAGGCCACCAGGCCAGGGGCCTCCTTGCCCCCCTGGGCACCTGTGGCTCATGTTGAGTCTCCTGTCCCTCAGCACCCCCAGGGCCCTCGTGCCTGGTGCTCTGCAGCCCCTCTGTCCCACCCTGTGCTGCTGCAGGGGGTTCTGGTGCCCAAAGGGCAGCACCTGGCACTTGGCCTTGTTGAACCTCATGCCACTGGATTTGGCTCATCAATCCAACCTGTCCAGGTCCCTCTGCAGAGCCCTCCTGCCCTCCAGCAGATCAACATTCCCCCCCAACTTGGTGTCATCTGCAAACCTGCTGATGATGGACTCAATCCCCTCACCCAGACCATCAATAAAGACATTAAACAGCACTGGGCCCAGCACTGGTCTCTGGGGACACCAGTGACTGATCCCAGCTGGATGTGTCCCCATCCCCAGCACTCTCTGGGCCATCACCAGTTCTTCCCCCAGCCCAGAGAGCTCCTGTCCAAGCCCTGGGTGCAGCTTTTCCAGGAGTATCCCATGGGAGACAAAGGTGTCAAAGCTTTGCTGAAGTCCAGGCAGACACATCCCCAGCCTTCCCCTCATCCATCAGGTGGGTCATCTGGTCATAGAAGGAGATCAGTTGGTCAGGCAGGACCTGCCCCTCCTAAACCCATGCTAAATCCATGAATAAATCCATGAATCCATGCATTGGCCCCACGAACTTGTATTACAATTCCACATAAGACATACATGTTACCTCATAAGTAACCCTAGTGAAACAACACTCATACTTGCCCACAGACTAAGAAAACCACTTTGAGTTTGCCAGGCTTGCTGAATTACCGCCAATGAAATATAAATAGCTCACATTCTCAGAAACTGCATCACCAGCCTAGCACATACATTTTGGTAGATCATGAAAATATCTTCAGATAGGGAAGAAACTTGAACTTTATAAACCTAAATTTGAAAAGTGACCCTAAAGAAAAAAGTATTTTTCTGTCCTACAGCTCCACTCTTGAATCCCTTTGTTGTAATAAGGAAAAAAATTCTCTTTCCCAAGGTTTGTACCATTGAATAAAACAATCTCCACTTAGCATTGTGCACAGTAAGATCACTGTAAATCAGCAGTAGATCAACTTTAGAATGACTTTTTTTTTTTAATTACAACTTCAGAAATAGATTCTCAGTTGTACAAAGTAGTTGTAAATCTTTGATTTTTCAGTCTTTTCTTTTTTTATGAGTGGAATGGCAGCAACTATCATACACAAGGGAAAAGAAGCTGAGATAGCTGATATATCCCTGTGAAGAGAATTTCTTTGAGAATGTTAGATAATGGATTATTTATATGGCAAATCCTTACCTTTACAGAGGACCAGCAACTCTTAGTAAACTTCAAAGACAACTTCAGGGGCATGTAAGACATTTTGTAAAAAAGATGATTTCTCCCTAGCTTAGATATTATATCTTTTCCCCAAGAGAAGAAAAAAAAAGTAACAAAGCTCAGTTTTTCAGCATACAATCGTATTGAAGAAATGGGACTTTTGCAAATGACAGCACAGAAATTTGAAATGAAGCTGCATGACTGCAGATTCACCAACTGAGAAGACAGATGAAGTCCTGGGACTGAATGTTGTGCATCTTTAGGGAAATTAGGAAAGGTCAACCTCCTTTCTGCAGTCATCCCCATCCCAGGAGAACACTCTCTGTTTTATATCTGGTTGATTCTCCCTTTTGGGGGAAATTCAGTAGGGAGTACTGCACCAAGAACTGCAGTGGTCAGCAAAAAACTGACAGGGACTGGTTGCACAAAAGCAGCAGCAGAAAAAATAAAAAAAGAAAGCAAGCACAAAAATATTTAAATTATTACATGTGATGATGATAAACTAGCAGTACTGCAAAAGTATCAGTTAAGGATAGAGAATAATTCATAGCTTTGCAAGTGGACATTGCCTAGTTCAGTACTACTGTTCAGCCTAACAGTAAAGTACCAACTCTCACCTTTTCCAATATATTCTTCCAAGACCCAAGCATAAGAAAGGTGCATTTTTCACATGCCTTGCCCATAGGCAAGCCAAGAAAATCCTGTAATTTACACCATACATTGCCCAATAAATGAATATAGTAACTACACAAAAGATTTGCACTAGTCAGTGAGTATTATTCATTATTCCCTTACTGTTTCTATCAAACATCAAATAAGACTTAGAAATAATGCTGTTGAGATAAAAAAAACCCCAACATCCTAAACGATTTTATCATTCACCCTCTTCTAGATTTTGATTTTAGCATTAGCAACGGAACTTCAAAGGCAAAAATCAGACTAATCTTTTTAACAGTGTAAACAAAAAAGAAATGGGCTATTGATAAAGCAATTTATTTTGACTAACAGATGAGGCAAATTAACTCAGCTGCAATCTCCTTAGTCTACTGCTGCCTAAAATAGAGGGAGCTGCATGGAGAAGGCCAAATAATCTACTGTAATCTTTCCATCTGGGGGAACTCAAGCAGCTATCATTCACCACTGTCATTTACATAACTGGGAGTGGAAAGAGGAAACTCACATACTGAACACGGAGACAACGCTTAGGTTGTTTGTCAGTTTCAAAAAGCATCATCATTCCCTATATTTCAAGGCACAGATGGATGGCAGACAGAGCACTCGTAGCCAATTAACTACGAATTAAAACCTCGGTTTCTTGCACTGCCACAGCCCTGCAGGGAGAGCTGATGTGCATTAAACCAACATGGATCAGCAGAGATGTTGACATGAGTTCCCAAATCCAACGTCAGCAATCCCCCAGGACATCCATGAGAGGTCATCCTCAATTTCCAGAGCACAGGACCACGGCTCTGGGACCCCGAATGCCACATGAGGAGCGGCATCCAAACCTCTGACAGCCACAGCAGCAGTGACCAGGACACCCTGAGCAGTGGGAATTGGGTCCTGCTACACCTTCTGGCCCTGACAGGCTCATTTGCCCACAACTTTCCACTGCCATTACTAATTTTGTGTCATTTCCTAAACAGGCAGATGTCGACTTCCTACATAGCTCACATTAAATGGTGTGTCTGTTCAGCTAAAACAGCTTGGGGTTTAATTATTACAGGCAAGAAGAATTCTGGCACATCAGGTAATTCTCCCCAAAGCTGTGAAATGAGAAGTGAAATGAGGCTCAGGCCTATGTCCTTCACCTTTGGATGAACAGTGATCAATTTACCTGAACTTCCTTTTGGTACATTGTATTTTATGCAGATTAAGTCAATAAAGAGGGGAGGGAGGGAAGGACAGAGGGAGGAAGGAAGGATCCTTAGTTAGAAGGCAACAAAATTTCACGAGTTCTGCTCAAACACAGTACTTTTTTTCAGCCTGCTGATACTTAAAATTAAAGTTATATTTTATGTAAATCTCTTTTAGAACTCTTTTTATTAATGTCATTTCATTTTCTAACTTTGTGTGGGTGGATAATTACCTTCATCTTTAAGAGATAATCATAAGCAAAATTATAGAAATTGACAAATCTCTCTCTGTTATTGTAGAGTATGAATGAGCAACCTATGAAAAAACCCACAACTACCAGGTTAAGCATTCCTTAATTTTATGTGTTAACCACTGTAAGAAAGGTCATACTATAAAGCTGTATAGGAGGATGTGCAATCATTTGTTACTGAATCCAATAATGAACACCTTGCTCCAGAATGACTGTCTGAAGGCTGGTGTTAAAGTAAAATATTGTTCTATAACATTTTTTGTACTAGCCACATATAGATGATTTCTTACACCATGCATAGCTGGATGACAAAGGACTTCTGTAGTTTCTGAACCATAACAAAAGAAATTACTATATTTCTAACAGTTTTGTCACACTTTATTGCTTGCCTTAGAGCCACACTAGATCCACATTTCTGGGATTTTTCACTATATGGAGAAAACAGCTTCTCTTTATATATAATGTGCTTGGTGATTTTATTTCTTTTAGGAGTCAGCTCATGTGGTAAATTCATACAGAATAAAAACAGGTGGACAAAGTAGTAACTATGCTGTTTCCTCAATTTCCTCTAGTATGTATCTTAAAAATTTGAAGCAAAGCCAATTCCTTCCATGACGAGATTCCCACAGGAAGAAGATAAGAAAAACTTCAGGAATTTTGAAACGAAACATGTGGGTTACACTCTACTCATTGATGGTCTCTCAGACCCATCTCTCACAGCAAGGCAAAGACAAACCTCAGTCCCCAAACTCAAACCAGTCTCTTCCACTTACACCCTCTCCCCCCCCTCCCAAATCCCAAAGCAAGGGTCTTGTAGGAGTTAATCCTGCCTGACTTCTTCTTCCTGTCGTAAACCAGGAACATTCCAAGTCCTGGATGAAATGTTCTTGTAACGTGAATTAATCAGAACATGAAACCTGCATGAAGCCACGCCATTCCCTTCCCACATAAAACACTTCCATTAAAGACTTGCTAACAGCTATTCCCTATTGGCACCACCAAGAGTTTACAAGAAACAAAGAACAACACTTTTGGGGCTTGTCTCCCTCTTTCCATACATGCCACCTGCATTTACTCATGTTTTGTACTATTTTATAGTAGCACAAAAAGGGAAGTGATGACAGGAGTATGTGGCCTTTTAAATCTAAGAAAGTAAAAGACAACAACTAACCATGATAGGCAGAAAATACAATTTTATGCTGGCTAATGTTTTCTGGAATGGCAAGAGCAGAATTTGGAATGTAAAAAGGCACTGCATCTAAACTGACAGAATTAGATAAAAATACACTAGAAAAAAAACACCTTCTCTAGTTAGTAAGGGTCATCTAATATAGACAAATTCTCATTCAGGGCTGTGCTTAAACTAGATGACAAGAAATTGAAATCTGCAGTACCTAGTTGTTGTATTACACTCTTTATGTCCATCAAAGCACTGCACTATACTAATAACTGGGAAAAACAAGATGGGGCAAAAAAATTAGAAGTTTGAATCCAGAAGAAATGGCAGATCACATCAAAAACAACTATTCTCTATCATCAACATTTTCTCACAGGTGTTTAGCACTGGGTATATCTAAAATCACAAGCTCAGAAAGAAAGAAATTAAGGAAGAAGGAAATAGAAACCCTCAATAACTTACCTCATAGAAACACCAAAGATCTTTACACTGACACTGGTAGCCCCTGAGCTCAGAGCAGCACAAACACATAGGAAAACTACTTTTTCAAACACTATGTAAAAGAAACCCATTCCCTAATTACTAACATTGCATGCAATGTTTTGCTACTAACCAGGGTCTAGACAACAGCATTTTATCACTTTGCAATAAAGACATCATTTGGTTCATCTTATTGGCATTAAAATAAAAGCAATAATAAGACATCTGGAGACAGTCTAAACCACACACAGGTTAGAAAGGACTGCAAACATACACCCTCAGAATCCTGCATTGCCAGGGCAGCAGAGAAAGCCACAAGCTGTGCACTGATTTGGTGGCATCTCCAGACTGTGCCATACCAGGCTTGCTCTGGGCTAAAAGTTTGGCTTCTCAGGCTACACGATTTTTGACTTCCATGCACATTGTTTTACCTGGTTTAAACATTCTTCCTAATTGACCAGATGTCTGTAGCTCATTTTATGTTACTCTTGCCTATCTTTGTATGCCAGCACAAGAGTTTTATGACTGAAATGTGATGATGTAGAAATGTAGGCTCATGGGAAGACAGCACAGACGTGGAGAAGTGCAGAGATGGTACAGAGTACAGGCATTATGCCACTACAGATCACAGAAGGTGGGGCACAGACTTGGTGCTCAACACCCAGAGCTGTAAAACCAATGCCCCAGTGGTCAGTTAAAGACATGTGAATGTGAAGGTGGACAAATCTGAGATTAGTTGTAACAAGAGAACAAAGAACGAACATCTAACATACATAAAAGGAAATATATATAATAATTTTGGATGAAACATGGAGCTGTAGAACAATAAAGAATGAGAAATTCACGTTAGCAAACATCCAAATGTCCCCTAGTGGACCCTAAGCAAACAAGAAGAAACCATTAATATGAACATCCCTTTCCCTCCTGGGAGACTCCTGGTTCTGCCAACACCAGCAGCCAAATGAAGGCACCACCCTTAGGACTTGCACAAGCAGGGGAAGGGGAACTATAACATCAAGGAGAGAGAGTAGAAACTCAGTGTGTAACAGTGTCTTTTGCTATTATTAAAACACTTTTTGCATAAAGCCGTCGTTTTCTCCACTAATAATGGAATCTTGCCTATTAATAACAACCAAACTTCTCAGATAAACTGCTATTTACTGTTTCTCCAGGTCTGTAAGACTCTTGACAGTTTCTCAAAGGCTTCTGGTTTCTCAGCCATGCAGAACCATCAGCATGCTGTTATTTTTTGGACATTGGGAAGAGTAGCAGTGTCAGCAGTCTGCAGACTCAGGAAGCCAAAAGCATATTAATCTCTATGTGGAAAAAGACCCTGAGCTCTACATTCCATAGAAAATCCTATACTTCAGCCCCTAGATAAAAGGATTGTGGTCAATACCTGGCAAACTCTAAGCCAAAAATTGAGGTTAAAATCCCACTCTAATTAGGAATGAAAAAAAATTTTTTTACTAATTTTTCGGTATGGACTAAATGTCAAATGAAAGTTAAGAGTTACAAACAGATACAGAGAAACTCAGTAACAGTGGTCACCATCTTTGGAAAGAGAGGAAAATAGTGAATTCAAACAGATTATTAGTGCATAAGTAGGTTTGCAATAGCAGAGATATTCTTGATACTAATGTTTGAAAAGCATGACAGAATGAACTAGTACAGTCCCTCAGCAGTATTTTATATTCATAAAGGAGAAAACCTGAGCTTTGTACCAAATAATAAGGACAATGGAGCTGAGCTGTCTTTGATTTACAACTCCTTTTATTAGGTTACTTATCTGCCCTCTGTAAGAGAGACAAAGGTGTGGAGATTTAACAGTTCTGTCAGTGATGTGTTCATTAACTACATTTTCAATATTAGTAGAAATAAGATTGACTTTAGCATGACAATTCCTTGTGATATTCTAGACTACTGTCACACTAACCTATAAAGAGCTAAGATAAAATACAATTGTAAGTATTAAATAAATTATTTTAAATAAATGATACCAATTTCCCCCACATTATCCTTTACACAACCTATCTATTCCCCACTTCTGTGATGTGTGAGGGCACTTTGTTGCTGTATGATTTACTTTTGCATATTCTGGAAATAAGCATACATTTTTAAAAAGGGGACAAAAATGTTTGGAGGACAGAAAAAGTTATTTAACAGTAAGATATTGAGTAATTCCTGTGAGCAGCCTTTGCTTTCCTTATTGCATCTGCCCTTAATGTCTCTAACACCCATTCACTGCATCACAACAAAAATTAGACTAAGCTCCTTGGGGCAGGGTTCTGCATTTCTGTAACTGCTCTGAAGTACTTAACATATATCTGGAAGCTGTAGAGTTGAAAAAAAGCCCCAAACAAAAACCACAAGAGTCCAGACTGTTAAAACTTCATTTGTAGGTTCAGCTGTCTGTGGATACCTTGTCACACTATATGACAGGAGCATTTTGTTCCATGATTCCAAAGGAAGGGAAAGAGTCCAACTAACATCAATATTGGTTATATATTCCATTTACATCCTTATCACGGTATCAGATCAGACATATAAAACCAGCTGTGAAGTTGGCATGCCTTTTGACATGAACTTTTTCCAAATGGGATTGGGGTTGTCCACAAATACCCCATATATTTTTGATACTACACTTACTTACATATATATTATCTATTACTATGTTTCTCTTGAGAAATGAGAAGGACATATTAGCAGATTGGAATCTTTCATTTGATGAAAAAATAGCTATTGAGTGGAAAGATGAAGCTCAAATTGTGTAACATTACTCCCCTGACTCTCATTACCTCCCTGTAACCTGCTTTCCTCCTGCCTTTACACATGTCTCTGTCTCATGACATGACATGATCTTCACAAACCACCCATAGTGCTGTTGGAAAACTTGCAAATTATATTTGCTTTACTCTATAGACCTTGTGACAAACTTCTGCCACAAAGAGGCTTGGTTTTACCATGTAAAGAGTTTGTACACTTCCATCAATGAAAGTTTTAAGTACACCATGGGATCCCCTCAGGATCTGATCTGGCACTATTGAAGTTAGTGATGCTTTTGGCATCCAAAGACTTGAAAACAGAGAGACAGAGAGCACGAAATAGAAGATGTGCATCCAAAAGCTCGCTTCAGAACAAATCTCTGAACTTGGCTACGCCTGGTTTTTAATGGATTGAACTTGAAACAACATGAAGTTTTTGGTCTTGCTGACAACTTAACCTTCCAGTTTAACTTCAGTGGAAGTTACTAGATCTGCCTCATCCTAAAGCTCAGGCTAAACAAAAATAAAATTGGTTCCCAAGTTGGTTCCCAAGTTGCCTGAATCACACAAAAATCACAGGGTTCTTTAACAGAACACTGGGCTCAGTGATGGGTGCAGCTGTTTCTGCATCTCTGGGTACTGCAGACTTCAATTTAAAAATTCTAATTCATCCACTTACTTGGGGCTAGGGAGCAAGTGGTTGTGAGAAAGAACAGAGCCCTTCACACCATTGAACTCTGCACAGAGCAGTTGTACTTCCCCACCAGGTGACCAGCATGCTGTGTCTGCAGGCACTGGGGTGGTCACTACAATACCCAGTGTCTGCAAAGCAGAGCCCAACTGCAAGGCAGTGTCCATTTCAGCCTCTACAGAAAAGGCTCAGCTACTCCCAGGCCAAATAAAGCAAACCAAATTCAGATGACACAGCCATTGCAGATCTTTAAATTTCCAATCGTTGTTAAATTGTCCTTAAAAAAAACCCCCTGAACCTCTGTGTAAGGGAAGAGTCCCTTCCATACACAGAGATAGTCTTCAAATCATAAGACTTCTTCCTTGCAAATATGCCACAAATCAATGTGCATTTCTGTGCAATGTAAGTTCACAGACCAATTATTTTGCTCAACTCAGAGCTGGTTTCTGCCTCCTGTTATCAGCCAAGTATACTGCTATGGGGACTGCACACTAACCACCAAAATTACTTTGGTGGAGGGAGAGGGTGATGAAGAAGAAACATACATATGTTACATCAGATGTTAGTCAACTGTTTCCACATATTTTTAAGCCAGCTTCTCTACTGTTGAATAATTGAGTTAAACTAGTGTGAAGGGAGAGAGTTAGCAGATTTTCTCTCGTCAAAATGTTTCACATTCATGACCTTGGTTAGATAATTTAGTGAGCAGACATTATTGTCAGCTTCTTTATGTTATTCAGCTAGAACAGCAGATGCCACACTGAGCTGCAGCTTGGCATCAAGGAAAAGCTGCCTGTGTGTCAGGGGAACCAGGACAGCCTAGACTCCCACAAGGACTAATTGGTACTCCAGTAAAGAGAGCTATCTTTGGCTCTACTCAAAAAGAATATTCTGGTGGTTTTAGCATCCTTTTGGACTCTTTTAAAGAAGGCTTCTCTCAGTGTTCCTGCATTTCATCAGCTCTCCCTCTCATGGAAACTCTAAATCACATATTTAAAAATAGACCATCAGATTATCTGGGTAAATCATAAAGCTCAGCTTATCTCTCTCTTCCCCTTCAAAATATACAATTTATTTTGTCCACCAGCTCAGCAGCATGAAGCCATGAATAATCCTGTTTTTCTCAGTAACCCCACTCAGTGCTTTTCCCTGTGTATCTCTATTCTGTGCATGTATGTCACAATGGGGGGTGTGTGTCTGTGTGAACATGGAAGGAGGAGGCAGGAATTCAGTTCTGGGCACAAAGGTGTACAATCCTGCTTATTCTAATGTTTCTGTCCATGCCGACTGTGTGCATCCTACCATCACAACATTGCCTTACACAGCCATAGCCAATAATACCATGATTCCGCAGAAGTAATGTACTAAGTACTTCAATTATGCATTAAATTGTTTAACACCAATCTGGACCGCAGAACCCGTGTTGTTCCCCTGAGGGCAGACATGATCAATGCACGAGAGGAAGGACGCAAAAATTTGCCGGTTTCTCTGTGCCGGTGGTTCAGAGGCACCACATAACAGCCTTCAGCAGCAAACCCCCAGTGCCAGCCCCAGCGTTTCCCATCCCACATCTCCTCATCCTCCTCCCCCTGCCAGTGCGGTCCAGCAGGCCACGAGAGCCGAAGAAAGCCCTGCAGGGGATATAAATAGCTCCTCCGGGGAGGAGGGGAGAGCGCAGCAGCACGTTCCCAAAGATGCTTGCTGCAGAGGGAGGTTTGGCTTGATTAATTCGGAGAGGAAAGGGAACCGCTAGGAAGTTCGCTGCCATAGCCGGCAATGTCTGTGGAGAGGGGGGAGCTGAAGGGGGAATGCCCCGCTTGCTGGGAGAGCAGCGAGGTGGGTTTCCCTCTTTGACTGTCCTACTTATTTCAGATTCTCCCTCCAAAGCCCCCCCGTAGCCGCGTAGGCTGTGTGTAGGCACGGAGGGTCCACGGCTGAGAAAGACAGCGAGGATACCAAACAACTCGGTGGAAGTGTTATTACCATACGCAGCTCATTGTCCGTCTGTGCCGAGGTCGTACCGAGCCAAAGGGTTTTACTCCCACGCGCTGCATGGCACTGACTGTGGCTGCGTGCCCCGAACCTGCCCCACCGCGGGCACGTTCTGCCTCCCCTGCCCCCTGCCCGGCTTTTCTTGGGGAGACGGAGCCGAGAGGTTCCGTATCTCCAGAGCGGACCTGCCCCCCGCCTTCCCGGAAACTTTGGGGGAACTACAGACACCTGAGCACAGGTGCGCTCTCCCTCCTTCCCCTCCCCTCCCCTCCCTTCCCCGCCCGGGACATCCCGGTCGCTCCGCAGCCTCCGCCGCTGTGCGGGGCCGCTCCGCGCTCCCTCCCCGCGCAGTGCAGGCACCGGGCGGCGGTGCGGTGCTGCAGTGCCCTGCCCGGCCTCTCTCACCGTCCTCCAGAGCCGCTGCCGCTTGGCACTGACGGAGGTGGCGGTGACGATGAGGTGGGAGACAGACACCACCAGCCCGAAGACGATGGCCAGCAGAGTCCGGACGGGCAGCAGCGAGTAGGAGACGAAGGTGACCAGCATGAGCTGCCACATGCCCTGCTCGGGGGCGCTGGGCGGCTCCATGCCGTAGGCGCCGAGCGAGAACGGGCAACAGAGGAAGGAGAAGGTGAAGCTGAAGAGCAAGGTGAGCTTGACGATCTGCTGCAGCTGGGTGACCTGCAGGTACTTGACATTGGTGACGATGAAGAGGGAGAGGAAGATGATGCAGTGCACCGGGTGCGAACCTTTGGAGATGGTCAGGCTGGGGCCGGAGAGCAGCTCCACCAGGGCCAGGCTGGCTGTGAGCACGATGAGGACGGCCAGAGCCTTGAGGGTGGACGTCTGCTCCAGCTTCAGGTTGTAGCTCTGGAAGAGAGCCTCCAGCTCCTTGCAGTCAAACTCGTCCTCGCAGGCGATGGCATCCAGCAGCAGCAAGGGAGGGGGGTCCCCCAGCCCTGCTCCCGCTCCTGACGCCGCGGCAGCCGGCGGGGAGCAGCAGCAGTGGCAGCACTTCTTCCTCTTGGTCTTGACTTTCTGAAACGGTATTTCCTCCATGTCAGTGCCATTCATAAACCCCAGGGAAGAAATGCTCCTCCTGGTGTCCCCCGCTGCAGCTCCGCCGCCTCGCTGCTCATAAAAGAGGTCGGGGCTGCGCTCAGGAGTCGCCGCCGCTCCGCGGGCGCGGGTCCCGGGCGCACCCGCAGCCGCCGCCCGCAAACCTCCGC